>BLSH010215273.1:913739-944444 GCA_018402905.1 Glandirana rugosa | reverse complement strand
GATTGGAAGTACCGAGTTATAGCACGTTATGGTCGGTATACCGAACCACTAAAATTATATTACTACCTAGGAAAATCACCAAGCCATATGGCTGGTATTGCACGATATTGAGCCATGAAGGTTAGACGCTCTCTCACCACCTCAGCACTGTAGGGCGGTGGAGTGTAGCATGGAAGTATCAACACCAGGCTACCCCTGAGGGCTGCATTCAAAAACACAAACCTGCCCTGCCGATCCGTCTGTATCAGCACAAGCTCAAAGGGGACATTTTTCCTGATTAGAATGGAGAACCCCCAGGAATATTGTGTGTGAGTGGAGTGGTATAGCCACCCCACCCAAGGGCGTTTCAGTGAAATTTGCAGCGAGCCCATAATGTGTATCTCTGTCAGGCCAATTATGTCTGCCTGCTGGGCCTTAAGAAAGGCGAGAACCGCAGTCCTCTTAATTTTGTCTCTTACCCCGCGAACATTCCAGGTGAGTAATTTAGTGTGGATCATGAGTGAGCTTTAGATGCTATGTCCTGGGAGCATGGCGGAAGATGGGTCGGCAGGGCATACACAGTGCACTGCCGCAGCAGACCCTCTAGCCAGTTATATATATCATATTTCATGCAAGAAACGTCGTTATTTTGGACCACAAGAGTATCATAAACTCCCACCTCCCAGCTCTACATCTGGAACTCCAGATGAGAGCATAATACCCGAACCAAAAACTTGAAAACCAGTCTTCCAGTCATTTAGTGGGGCCGGAGGTACTCTTATAGACTTCTGCAAGTAGTAGTAAACCAGAACATTGTAAGGCATTAACAGAGTATAGTCTAGATAAAACTGCAAAAGAAAAAAAGAAAAGGAAAAAGAAAACTATACAGTTCTGTGGGGGCGACATATCTTCTGGAAAACAAGTGAGTCATATAGACTGCTGTGGCAACGCAATCCGCAGCGGCTCCATGAAACCATGTACCGGAGCCATGTCATCAAATATTTGTCCCGGTCTTTATTCGTCATGGAATAGACCAGCACCATCGCTGGTGTATGTGTAGCCATTGATTCCATATAGTGAGGAATTACCGCCTAAGGGGAGAAGTATACAGTCAATTATACAATGGGTTTGTGGGGCAGTGAGCTATTGCTGTGGGGCACACACTAAATCAGTAAGAGGAGTAACCGTGGAAACAGTACCTGAAGTGTGTGGGTTCTAGATTCCGGAGCCTCGATGCACAGCGGGTTTCAGGCCTATTCCGTGTAGCCGTCCAGCCAGTCGACAGCCGCGGCAGGGTCCTCAAAGAAATGGGTGCGACCGTCCTCTTCCAGCCGAAGGCGGGCAGGATACAACATGGCGTACCTGAGATGGAGAGTGCGAAGGTGCCTCTTTACCCCCTGAAATTTAGCCCGCTGCTTTTGGACTTCATTGGAGAAGTCCAGAAACACCGCCACATGTACGATGGAAAAGGGTGAGACATAGGATTTTGTCCCTGTCCTTGAAATTAAGACATTTCGCGATGAACGTGCAGGAGGGAGCCCCCTTAGGGGGGGGGGGGCGAGGGCGTGCTGGTATGCGGTGGGCCCTCTCAACCACGAACATTGCTGAAAAGGAATCCCGACCAAATGTGGTGATGGGTAGGTTCTCTAGGAAACCGCTCTCTCGGGTAGACCTATGAATCGCAGGTTGCACCTCCCGGAGACGATTCTCCATGTCCTCCTGGCTGGCTGATATCTGCTGGATCTGGCGCTGAACCTGTTCCGTGGCGTGTTGAAGGGGATGTATTGTGTCCTCCACGCTGCTTATCCTGGCCTCGGTCTCCGTTACCTAATCTCTCACCGCCAACAGGTCCTGTCGGATCAGATTTTGACTTCCTCGACTTTAGCCATCAGTGTGCTTTGGCAATGCGCAATGGCCTCTAGCACTCTGGCCTCAGACGCCGCCAGTTCTGTATCAGGAGAGTCCCCGGCACCTACCGCGGTCTGCGCGTCTTTGTCTTGCAGGCGGTATTTTGCGAGCTTTGTGGCTGCATCTGTCGTCTTTTTTGGGGGAGACATCTCCTCTGGGGCTCCAGGACCCAGCAGCTCCTGATTTGCGTTCGAACCGGTCCGGATTTTTAGGCAGGATAGTCTGAGATCGGAGCTCTCACGATGTGCGTCTCACCACATCGCTCTCCAGGCCTCACCCCTCACATGTATGTGGTTTAATTGTGTATTTATTTTTTGCATGGAGTTTCTCAACCATGGAATGTTAGTTGAGAAGCCGTGTATTCCATTTTGCAGTATTTAGAGATGAATATTGCTTTAGGGAAACTCCATAGGGTGTAAGCTGTAGTGCAACAAAGATGCAGAGACTACAGTAAATTAACCTTAAGTGCTATTTTAGTAGACTTAGAGGGCCTTTAATCACTTCAGCCCCGGAAGGACCACAGCGATTCGGCACTGCGTCGCTTTAACTGACAATTGCGCGCTCATGCGACGTTGTACCCAAATAAAATTGACGTCCTTTTTTCCCTACAAATACAGCTTTCTTTTGTTGGTATTTAACCACTTAAGGACCGGAAGGATTTCCCAGGTTAGGACCAGAGCACTTTTTGCGATTCGGCACTGCGTCGCTTTAACTGACAATTGCGCGCTCATGCGACATTGTACCCAAACTAAATTTGCGTCCTTTTTTCCCCACAAATAGAGCTTTATTTTGGTGGTATTTGATCACCTCTGCGTCACTTCTGATCACTGCTATAAACAAAAAAAGAGAGACAATTTTGCAAAAAAATACAATATTTCTTACTTTTTGCTAAAATACAAATCCAAAAAAAATATAAAAAAACATTTTTTTTCATTGGTTTTGGCCGCAATTATTGATTGGTTTGCACAAAAGTTGTCGTGTTTACGAATGATGAGAATTCATTTATGGTGTTTTTATTTTTTTATTATTTTTTACTAGTAGTGGCAGCGATTTTTAGCGGTACTGTGATATTGCGGCAGACATGAAAAAGTCAATATAGATATATATCCACTACTCGGTCCAAATCATATCTGGAGTAGTTGGGAAAGTTAAGGAATGGAGGTGACAGCTAGAGAGGCGAGGAGGAATATCTACTTATAACAGTGGAGGAGTATCTCATTGCTGGTTTGAGATAGGTTTGAGGTGAGAGTTCTGAGAGCACGGGTGATCCAGCACTTTCACAACAACTGGCTCCATCTGCACGTTTGAAGCATGAATATATGCATACAAGCACATTGGTTTTTGCACGAAGTCACATTGGAGCACTCACATATTTTTCAAGCTATAGACTTACCGCCATGTGTTCATATTTGGTTATGAACTAGTTATGGCAGATGTCTTTTATGCCTATGAATGAACTATTTTTATTATTGCTATTCATTATTTAAGTGTCTATTTTGATTCTTACTGTATTTATTTCACTTTCACTCATTTTTATATTAATAATACGGGTTTGTATTACACACTAAGGAGTTGCTATATATTTGCATTTATATTTGGTTGTCGGAGTGGGCAGTATCTATATTGACTTTTTCATTCTACCAGTATTACCGTGTTTAATACCAAATATGGCAGCAGCTGACTTACTATTTGTTTACTACTTTGTCTAGTAGCGCGAGGGGTCGTTCCTAATTGCAGCAGACATGTAGGACCATTTTGACACCATTTTTTGGGACCATTGGCATTTATACAGCGATCAGTGCTATGAAAATGCACTGATTACTGTGTAAATGCCATTGGTAGTGAAGGGGTTAACCTGGAGGGGGCGCTCTAAGGGTTAATTGTGTTCCCTCAGTGTGTTCTAACTGTATGGGGGCTGGCAGGGGGAGGGGAGTGATCATAGCTTCCATTTACAGGAAGCCTGTGATCACAGCCCTTTCCCCTCTGTCAGAACGGAGATCCGTGTTTACATACACAGATCTCCGTTCTCTCACTGCGGGGGAGCCATATCGGGTAGGCGGCGGCGATCGAGTCCGCCCTACCCGCTCCCTGGCCCCCGCGGAACACAGTGAGCGCGCGAGTGCGCCTCCGGCGGCGCGCGTGCGCTCACAATACTCGTTATCGCGGCCAACGTGAGGTGACGGTGTTTCACGATAACGAACCACAAGCCACGGCAGTAAAATCAGTCTGTACTGTAAATGCAGTAAAGCATAATTGTTATGCTCACTGTCAAAGCAAAGGGGTTAATCCTCCGCATTGTGTAAAAAGGCTGTTTGATCCTGTCTTCTCTGATCCTCCCCTTCTTCCACAGTCCCCAATCTATCTGCTGATAGAACAGAGCCCTGGGGACACCCTGCACATGCTCAGTTTGGTGAGTATTACTAGAGAGGTTTGATTATCACAGAGCCAATCAGCACTGTTCAGACAGAGGGTCAGGGGTCCTGAGGCCTCATAGGACAGTCAGAGGAGAATGAAAACTCCTCCTACAAGCTTTAATCAGTGCTCAGCCAGACACTGATAGAAGTCACAAGATAGCTATATAATGCTGATGAAAAAAGGTATTTAGCAGTTTATATTTACTAATATAAGTGCATTTCCATGTTCTTTGTACTGTGGGAAAATGCTAACCCACAAACCAGTTGACTTTTAAGGAAACTTAGAAAGCAAGTAGAAAATTATCTAAAAATTGAATTTTATTACATTAATTTAAAAGTACTCTGACCTCCCGTGTTTTGCTATGGGCGGCCCCCTTTGGTGGCCCAGTGAGGGAAGTCTCGGTGGTTGTCCACGTCCCTCGGGCTGGCCCTCCCCTTTTGGTGTGTGGGTCGTATGTGTGCACTGGCGGTCCGTGAATGCGTGACGTCATCCCGCATTACGTCGGGGTCACACCATCTCCCGGCATGCGCAGACGCCAATACACACCACATACATGCCAGCATTCTGTCACCATATTGCCCTGGCATTCCATGCTGCACATCCCTCTACCACACACAATTTTTCTATACTTACACTTGTTGAGGCTTAATGATTGGAGGATGTTTTGGATGACTAGTAAACTGAAATGAGTACTCCCCTCGGAGTCTTTTTCAAAAATACATATATTTTTGAGTTGATGTATATACTTCTCCTATATAGATTTTTACATAATTGAGGCATCACCCTACTGATATATAATTTTCTACTTGCTTGCTAAGTTGCCTTAAAAGTCGCATCCATTGGTTTGGGGTTAGCATTTTCTCTATATGCAACTGGGGATGTTGGCAATCATTTTTGGCCCTCTCAGGTGGTTTTCTTTATGTGTACTGTGGGAGACCAGATAGGGTGAATGCAGGGTCCTGGGTTTAGTAACACTTTAACTTTAGGTACTTCTTAGGTAGTCTTAGATGGTAACTTTAGGTAGTCTTAGATTTCTATGTAGTTTTAAGTGGACTTTAAAGTGATACAAAGCTTCAATGGTTTTTCACAGAGCAGCCCTGATCCTCCTCTTCTTGTGTCCCTTGCTGACGCTCCTGGCTGTCCTCCCACTGAGTGCCTCCATAGCAAGTCACTTGCTATGGGGGCACTCATGCGCTCTTGCTCCTAAGCCCCGCTCTGATTGTCACATAGAAGGGGGGCTCGGCCCTTCCCCCTGCTCCCTCATCACTGGCTGTGATTGACAGCAGTGGGAGCCAATGGGAGAGAGCCTTGCACATCACTGGATTGAGATCAGGCTCGGATATATATTTAGTGAGGGGTGTGGCATGCAGAAGGTTTTTTTTTTTTTGCCTTGCCTTAGGTAAAAAAACATTCATCCTTTACAACCACTTTAAGTAGCAGATATTCTCTCTGACTAACACATCGAAAGAAGATACAGCAACAAGTTTTTTTTTTCTTGTGGAAAATGTATTCCATATGAAAAAAAGCTGACCACTCACCAAAAAGTACCCCTGGTCAATGTTAAACGGTTTGTCTCAATCCTTCTAACTGAAATGTTTATTTGACAGCTTGGTCTGTAAAGGAAGTGGCAAAATAAAAACTCGAAGGATTTACATGCAATTTTAGGAGGAGATAGGAGATGTTCAAGGTTGTGCGTTTATGCAGCGCACGCTAATGATAAAAAAACGACCAAAAGAAAAAAAAACATTTCCTTACTATCTGCTTTGAGGCTGGGTTCACATCAAATACGGATGCGGCTGCCAGCAAGGGTCCGGTGAGTCCCTGTTTTCAGTTTCAGGGATGAATTTGGACCTGAAGCGGAGCCAAAGACGCACAGGGCCTCTGTGCAATCTGCTCTGCAGCCGCCATGGAGATGTGTGAACGGCTCCATTGAGAGCCGGTCACAATCTCCTGTCATGCAAATTGGATGTGGGGAAACCTGCATCAAATTCGCACTAGTGTGAACCCAGCCTAAAACATAACAAATACACTGACACCAATACTGGGGGTTATTATTGCAGCCACTGACAACATTGCTGGGGCTACTGTACTCCAACTACAGTGTGCATTGCCATACACTTCACAAAATGCAGCAAGACTAGATTTTTGGGTCTCTGAGATGCGAAAATGTGCTACTATTATGTGGCCCTCTGAAGTGTGTGTGTGTGTGTGTGTGTGTGTTTGAGGGGGTGGGGGGGGGGGCGGGTGCACTTGAGGCCCCATATAATTTCTAGGTTGACCGCAGGTTAACACTAGCAGTTGAGGGGACAGTAAAACCTCATGTTTACTGCCCCCCACCTCCAATCGCAGAGGTAGCGATGCCACGGAATTAATTACACATCCTGTCACTATTCGCGCACGTGTGAACCTTTAATGACAAGCTGATGGCTGCAGTAACTGCTACACTCATTCTTTGCTAATATTTTATTTGCAGTCCTCAAACAAAATATTAGCAAAGAATGAGTGTAGCAGTTTTCACTGTGTGGCTTGCATCATCCAATTAAGAACTTTCTTGATGATTTTATGGAACTATTTTTGTAATAAATACATTTTTATTTAATTTTGTCTTACTGTCCTTCCTTGGTACCAGTAAAGTCCGCAATTTTGTTAATTATGAGGTACCCCTACAGTATATAAGCCTATTTTAGTGTAGCGCTCTCCCTGACCTCCAGAGGCCTGGGGGTGACCCCCAGAGACAGGGAGGGCTGACATGCCTCCTCAGGGTGCAGGTTACTAGGCATGGTGGGTGTTGTGCAGAGTGGAAAGGGCGCCAGTCACTTAAAAAAACAAAACGGAGGCTCTTTACCACGTGATCAGCTGTGTCCAATCACAGCTGATCACTCTGTAAACAGGAAAAGCCATGTATCGGCTTTTCCTGTACTTGTGCTGCCAGACGCGAGTAGAGGAGAGCTGATCAACTGCTCTCCTCACAGGGGGGTTTGCACTGATTGACTATCAGTGCAGCCCCCCTCGAGGATGCCCACCCAGGACCACCAGGGACGTGCCCATTCAGGACCACCAGGGATGCCCACCAGAGATGCCACACAGGACCACCAGCTATGCAGAATAGGGATGGCACTCTGTGCCCATCTGTGATACCTACCAGTGCCTCCTTATGAGTGCTCCATAACAGTGCCATCTCTCAGTGCCACCTATCAGTGCCCATCTGTGCCACCTATTAGTGCCTAGTGCCACCTATGAGTGCCCATCGGTGCCGCCTATGAGTGCCCATCAGTGCCCCTATGAGTGCCACCTATCAGTGCCCGTCTTTGCTGCTTATCAGTGCCCATCAATGCTGCATATAAGTGCCTCATCATCAGTGCCACCTCATCAGTGCCAATCAGTACTGCCTCATCAGTGCAGCCTCATCAGTGCCCATCAGTGAAGGAGAAAACGTACTTATTTACAAAATTTTGTAACAGAAACAAAGAAAACCTTTTTTTTTCATAATTTTCTGTCTTTTTTTTATTTTTAGAGCAAAAAATAAAAACCCCAAAGGTGATCAAATACCACCAAAAGAAAGCTCTATTTGTGGGGGAAAAAATGATAAAAATTTTGTTTTGGTACAGTATCGCATGACTGTGCAATTGTTATTCAAAATGCGACAACGCTGAAAGCTGAAAATTGGTCTGGGCAGGAAGGGGGGAAAGTGCCCGGTATTGAAGTGGTTGAGCTGAACCAGCGATCTGTATTCTTTAGCAACAGCTGTCTCCTGTAGCAAAAACTTAACTCACAGTCTCCCACTGTATTTCCTCGGATGAATTCTCTCCTGAAGCTTTCCCAGCCACTTCATAGTCCCCAGCTTATGAAGAGTCTCCTCTGGTACTCCTTCAGAACTCCATCCCTCTCAACTACCTGCCACCGGCAACAAGAGGTGATGGCAACTTCCTCTCTCATGCTTCCTGGCATCGACCAGGCTCCCTCCAGCAGAGCCCCCTTACACGTGGTTAGGCCAAAGGCTTCAGGCCTACACCGCAACAGCTGCTCCTCACGCACCCACCCAGACAGCAATCCGGGTGGAAAAAACCCAGATCATCTGACATCCTCCGAATAAATACCTTCTCCCAGCATCCTCAGCGGCCTAAGAAACTCCTGCTGATTGGCTGAGAAAAGTATACACACTCATAACCTGCATTCTCTGTCATTCATCACACTGGTGCCAAAGGTAACAGTGTCACCTATAACACAGTAAACACCAGGCTTAGGAGAAACCCATTTGATCAATAGACTACAAGTTAGCCAGGCTAGCTACCACCTAGCACAGCTACGTTTATTAGCAGCCCTGTTTAGGCCAAGAGTACCACATTAGTTTTATCATTTTATTGCCAAAAATTAATGAATAATAAATGAAAAAAAAAATGCTCTGGGGCCGAACTGGTTAACCACTTGCCGGCCGCCCGCCGCAACTTGATGGCGATAAAGTGGCCCGCAGTGAGAGAACGGAGATCCGTGTATGTAAACACGGATCTCCGTTCTGACAGAGGGGGAAGGGCTGTGATCACAGGCTTCCTGTATAACAAGATGTTAAACACAGCAGATGTTGATCACCAGGTGCCGGCCAATGGATTACTGCTGACACACGGCGATCGTCATGAATTCAAACAGGACAGAGCCCTGCCTGTGTAAATAAGACAGATCCCTGTCCTGTCAGTGGGCAAGTAATAGATTTTCTTTCCCCACAATGCAGGGAATGAAATCTATTACTTTCCCTAGTAAATGCAAAACACAATGTACACATAAACACTGGCTAGGCAAATATTTAACCCTTTGATTGCCCCTGATGTTTAACCCCTTCCAGACCTGTGTCATTAGTACAGTGTCAGTGTATATTTTTAGCACTGACCAGTATTAGTGTCACATCAGTTTGGTCTGATTGTCTGCTGCAATATTGATGAAGGAATTATGGTTTCTTTTATTTTTTTTAATTGGATGTGTTTTATAGCAGAAAGTAAAAAATATTGCTCTTTTTTTTTCTTCAAAATTGTCGTTCTTTTTATGTTAATAGCGCAAAAAAAAAAAAATGCAGAGGTGATCAAATACCACCAAAAGAAAGCTCTATTTGTGGGATAAAAAGGACATACTTTTTATTTGGGTACACCGTCGTACGACCGTACAATTGTCAGTTAAAGTAAAGCACTGCCGTATCGCAAAAAATGGCCTGGTCACGAAGGGGAGTAAATCTTCAGGAGGATTAGCCGTTAAACTGACCTTTGGCTCCGGACCTCCATGAGGACACCTTAGGGCAGACAGGCAGCGTGCAGACATTCTAGCAGTCTCCCAGCTGTACAAACTGATAGCTGTTCCTATGACACATCTACATACACTGCTCTGTGATTGGAAGGTGGAAAGCTTTGTTCATGTTCGGGGTGAACAGGTCACAGTCACATGGCCGCGTGCACTAGAACATTGCCCAGCGTATACCAATAGAACAAATCCCAGCGTATACCAATAGAGCAATGCCCAGCATATACAAATAGAGCAATGCCCAGCGTATACCAATAGAGCAATGCCCAGCGTATAACAATGGAACAATGCCCAGTGTATACCAATAGAACAATGACCAGTGCATACCAACAGAACAATGCCCAGAGCATACCAATAGAACAATTCCCAGCGCATACCAATAGAACAATGCCCAGCGTATACCAATAGAACAATGCCCAGCGTCTACCAATAGAGCAATGCCCAGCGTATACCAATAGAACAATGCCCAGCGTATACCAATAGAACAATGCCCAGCGTATACCAATAGAACAATGCCCAGCGTATACCAATAGAACAATGCCCAGCGTCTACCAATAGAACAATGCCCAGCGTATACCAATAGAACAATGCCCAGCATATACCAATAGAACAATGCCCAGCGTCTACCAATAGAACAATGCCCAGCGTATACCAATAGAACAATGCCCAGCGTCTACCAATAGAACAATGCCCAGCGTATACCAATAGAACAATGCCCAGCGTATACCACTAGAACAATGCCCAGCGCATACCAATAGAACAATGCCCAGCGTATACCAATAGAACAATGCCCAGCGTCTACCAATAGAACAATTCCCAGCGTATACCAATAGAACAATGCCCAGCGTATACCAATAGAACAATGCCCAGCGTCTACCAATAGAACAATGCCCAGCGTATACCAATAGAACAATTCCCAGCGTATACCAATAGAACAATGCCAATAGATACCAATAGAACAATGCCCAGCGTATACCAATAGAACAATGCCCAGCATATACCAATAGAATAAATCCAATATTAAACTTTCACACCTAAGCCAGCCCTGCTGTCAAAACATGAAGTCACATGGCACCCATGTCACCGCCCCCTGACGTAATCAATGCTCTTCCCCTTACGGAGATAATACGTAAGCGCCTAACGTGTCGTACTATTGGTAAATCAATAAGGAGGCGTGGAACGCAGAGAAGGGTCCAGCTTATGATTTGCTTTTCCGCAGCCAATCGTAATCTGCGAGTTTCATTTGAACTGGAGGCGCTCGTGTAGCACGGAGGGCTGAGGTGAGGAATATAGTGAGGTGGAAGGCCGGGAGAGTTAATGAGTTGTGTCTGTCAGTGCTCCGAGCAGAGCCGCCGGAGGGGGGACACCTCCTGTACGGGGCTCGGGTATAACAGGGGTCCGGCGACTGTATGTGTAGTTATAGTATGCATGCCCATTGTAATGCTTCACCGCGGCTACTCCCCTGTCCGGTACAATAATAATGAAATTTCCCCGGGGCCTTCATCTTAGGGGCACAGAGAGAGAACTTCTTGTTTTTATGATTTCTGTGTGCGGAGTGGTTGGACTGATCACAGCCCCGCCGCCTCCCTCACTGACTGTAGTGGATGTCAGTCTGGCACTCTCTCAATGGCAATCAGTGAGATGGAGAGACCGGGTCCAGGCTGGTAAGGGGTACACAGAGGATACAGTAAGACACCCCACCCCTGCAGCCATGCTCATGATGAGCCAGCCCACACCACCTGTACTGTGTGATCACTGTGACGATGATCGGTGATTGTGCTCAGGTGCTGTGGCTCTATCACTCATGGACATGGCTGCAGTATAGGGTTGCCACCAGTTCGGGTTTTGGAATCATGCGTCCGGGTTTCAGACAACCTCAAACCCGGACACATTGTTCAGACCGGACTATTTCTTCCCAGCAGGGTTCCTGGCTGCAGTTGTGTAAGCCAAGAGTGTCTGTTTCATTCTTTCACACTGCCCAAAGCCAGCCAAGGTGAGTGAGCTCACCATCCATCCACCCCTGTCTGTGACTGAAGTTTCCCCCCTTCTCTCTCCTGCCCCAGAGGCCACAGTGTCCCCACTTACATCAGAGTTTTCAGTGTTCCCCCTTAAATCAGAGTTCCCAGAGCATCACTTATGTCAGAATCCCTAGAGTTCTCCCTTACATCAGAGTCTGTGCAGAGTTCCCCTTTTACAGTGTAAGGGAACTCTGTGAGTTCAAATGCAAAAGGGGAACTCTGCAGATTCAGATGTAAAATGGGAACTATGTGGACTCCGATGTAAAGGGGACTCTTGTGATTAACTTCATATGATTAGAAATGTTATTTAATTGCAAAATATATGTATAGTTTATACATAAAATCGCTGTCCGCTGCTAAAGTGTTCGGGTTTGGCTTGAAGAAAAGGTGGCAACCCTACTGCAGTATTTGTCTTAGATTAAAATGAAAACAATCAGCAGAGGGACAAAAAATGCCGCTAGCACACCAAGGAATCCACAAGATCACATAAAACCATAAGTAAAACAAAAGTGCAGTGCAGAGTTATATATATATTTATGCATTTCATTTTATATATATCTCTATCCAAGGGAGAGTATAAAGTTCATGTAAGCACAAAACGTCGCGGCTCTGGAAGCAGGAAGAAGTCCATGTGTGAGTGGAGAAAGTTTGCTCCAACAAGTGTCCCCTACACCAGCAAACCAATCGCTTTGCACACCTCCGAGAATGGACCCCTGGTTTAACAAGCGGTCACATAGGCTTGTACTCACTTGCCCGGGTCAGGCTACCCTCCTGGGTCTAGGACGCTTGCGTACACCCTCTCCATATCAGGAACAAGTCCCCACATACAATGCAAATAAAGATATAAGTGCTCACTGTATATTAGATCAATAAAAGGTGTTTATTTTGTAAATATTGCACTCACATTTAGCAGGATAAAACCGTGCTTCTAGCAGCTGACATACATCGCCTAGAAGTGGTTCTCAACCCTATCCTCAAGTACCCCTAACAGGCCGTGTTTTCAGGTTTTCCTTTATCTTGCACAGGTGCCTTAAAGCGGAGGTCCGAGGGCTAAAAAAAAAATTAAGTCAGCAGCTACACATACAGTAGCTGCTGACTTTTAATATTAGGACACTTACCTGTCCTGGAGTCCAGCGATGTCGGCACCCGCCGCCGATCTTCGGAGTGGGGGACGGGTGCAGCCACCTCCATCGCGGGTAAGGGAACCCGGACGTGTAAGCAGTACAGCTTCACGCCGGGCACCTTACCGCGCATGCGTGAGCTCTGCCACGCTCTGCTATTGGCCAGGCGGCCAGAAGCAGAGCGAGCAGGGAGGAGGGAGCCGGGCTGCTGACGTCAGCGGCCGCGTCCGCCGGCCAGAGCTCCCGGATGTGTGGAAAAGGACACCTGTCTAAAGACAGGTGTCCTCTTCCCCCTCCCCCCCGAAAGGTGCCAAATGTGACACCTGAGGGGGGGAGGAATCCAACCAGCGGAAGTTCCACTTTAGGGTGGAACTCCGCTTTAAATCAAAGTCAATGGCTTGGTATTTTGGACAGCTATTTTATCTAAGAGAAACTCCCAAAACATGGCCTGTTGGGGTACTTGAGGACAGGGTTGAGAACCACTGGCCTAGAAGATTCAGCACAGCACACCTGTGACATTCAGACACCAGCCTCGTCCCTGCACGTGTTCCGTTACACTAACTTCCTCAGCAAGGCATAGTATTTGTCTTAGGCCCCTTTCACATGGGCTTTCCGATCAGGTCTGCCTGTCAGTTTGCAGGCTGACCTGTCTGATCGGAGCCTCCATGCACTCCTATGGAGCGGCGGAGGTCAGCGGTGACATGTCCGCTGATGCAAGTTACTCATTAGGAGGAGAACCCCTAGGGGCTTCCAGGATGGAGAAGGATCTAGGGGTCCTAGTAGAAGACAAGACTGAGTAATAGCAAGCAATGCCAAGCTGCGGCTACCAAAGCCTGCAGAATATTAGCATGCATTAAAAGGGGAATCTACTCCAGAGATAAAACGATTATTCTGACACTTTTTAAAACTCTGATTCAGCCACATCTGGAGTATTCTGTCCAGTTCCGGTCACCAGTTCTCAGAAGGGTTGTGCTGGAGAGAGTCCAGAGAAGGGCAACTAAATTAATATGGGGACTGGAGGACCTTAATTATGATGAACGACTACAAGCCCTAAATGTATTCTTCCCGGAGAAGAGACGCTTGAGAAGAGATATGATGGCAATGTACAAATATATCAACGGTGATCCCTGCTTAAGTAGGAAACTTTTCAGTCCCAGGGAGTGTAAGAAGAAACGGGCCACTCGATGAGTGGTTCAAACTTAAGCTGCGTCAGGGGGTTTTCACTGACAGGGCGGTACGGATGTGGAACTCTTCCACAATCGGTGGTGTCGGCAGGAAGTATGCATAGACTCTTGGATGGGCACCTTAGCGAAAACAATATACGGGGATATGGGAAATTATTATTATTTTTTTTTATACACACCTACACAGGTTGAACTGGATGTACTGTTGTCTTTATTCAACCTTACCAACTATGTACCTGTTGCTATCCGATCCTGTCCGTGAAATTCACACGGATGAAGGTCTTATTTCTCAAGTCGTCTTCCAGGATGGCACACCTGAGAGATGACTGGTCCCACCTGAGAGGAAACACAATCAAGAAAGTGGTCAAAAACCCCCGCCCCTCCCATGCTCCTCAGTTTTTGATTGTGTTTCCCCACAGTGAAACAGTTTTTTTTTTGGTTAAGATCCAAGGCTGTGAGCTGAGGGTCCCCCCCTGGGAACCAGACCGCAGGCTTGAGTGGCTGGGGGGTAGAGCTGCACGATTAATCGTATTAAGATCGCGATCTCGATCTACCCCCCCCCCCCTGCGATCTCCATTGGGCATTACCGCGATTTTCAGTGCTTTTAATGGGATCCGACTTGGGGGGCGAATCAGCGCGATTTGACAGTAATAAAAAGTGCCTGAAGCTTTTTGAAGTCGGAGGGACTTGAGTCTCAGGGGAACAGCCAAGTCTGGGCAGACAGCCAACTTCTGAGTCATCATTGATACAAGAGATACTTCAAAGGCATTGAACTCTGAGTGAATTCCCCTTGTATAGTTCTTTGGTTTAACCATTTAAAGACTCAAATTTTCCTTACACTTGCTGTTTACAAATAAAATCCATTATTTTGTGCTAGAAAATGACTTAGAACCCCCAAACATTATATATATTTTTTTTAGCAGAGACCCTAGAGAATAAGATGGCGGTTGTTGCAATATTTTATGCCACATGCTGTTTGCGCAGCAGACTTTTAAACGCAATTTTTTTGGAAAAATTACCCCTTTCAAAAACCCTAAACAGTGCTCTTAGCCCAATTTTTTTATATATTTAATATATTACGCCGCGAGAATCGTGAGAGAATCGTGATCTTTATTCTAAGCAAAAAAATTGTGATTCTCATTTTTGCCAGAATCGTGCAGCTCTACTGGAGGGTCAGGTGGGGTCTGTGTTATCCCTCCCAGGCTGGATATTCCCCCAGACCGGTAACAGTCTTCTCAGGGGGGCAGCAGGACTGGAAGAGCCCCTCTGAGAACTGAAGGACCCTGGGCACAGTGGGATGGCCAGAAACTTCAGGGACCATTTTCCCCCTCCCTCTTCTTACCTGGCTGGGTTGCCAGGGATTGAGGAGGCTGGGCTGTGTCTTCTCTCATGGGCCTCCATTCAGGAGTAGCCCGGTTCCTGTGAATTCAGTGGCATTGGAGCTGCATGGAGACCCCGAGGAGGAGGAGGCGGCGGCCTGGAGTCAGATCGGTTTCCTGCTTCCTCCCTCGTGACCGGAAGTGACGTCACGGTATTTCCGTCCCTCAGGACTTCACCAAAATGGCGGTGGTATTTTCACAGGAGGGGTGCGACCAGCAACCAGCGGAGCTGGCATCCACAAGCCTCCTGCTCTTCACAGTAGAGCCACAGTGGCGGTCTGCTGGAGAGCTCTGGCCTCTACAGGTATGGACAGAGGTGGGGCTGGCAACGGTCACAGCCACAGAGGAGACCACAGGGGGTGAGTCGCCCGGCTGGCAGGGGTACTGGGGGGGGGGGGACCCTGAACCTTACCCCTGCAGGGAGTGGTAGAGGTTAATGCAGGTGCATTTATCTTGCGGATGTGGAATCCATGGCCCAGGGAGGTGCCAGCAGGACTAAGTATAAGACCTCTTCCTGCTATAAAAGATGTGGTTACTGCAATGATAAACTGCCGCAGGAACACACAAAGCTCTTCTGCTTTAAATTATGTATTCATAAGCTGTCAGGGAAAGAAACGTCTCAGGTTATGAAGGATTTTCTTTCTGTACAGACAGAGATGTTGTCTACTCTCAGGTCTTTTCAAGCAACCCTTAAAAGAAGGCAGGAAGTGGAGGCACTGTCTAGTTTAGAGGGCTCCTCCTCACAAGAAGGGCCGTCAGGCCTTGAGAGGCCACTGTCGGGGTTGCTCAGAGGATGAGGAAGCAGAAGGGTCTGAGCAGAGTTGTCTGGATGAGGATAGCCAGGAGGAAGAAGAATCCAGACCAGGCAGACACATTTTTTTCGGCTAATGAGATGGAGGGTCTCCTCAAGGCTATATATACCTCTGAGGAGATTCAGGAGCCTGTGGCACAAATTTCAGCTCAGGATAAAATGTACAGAGGTTTGGTCAGCCCACAGGCTAAGGTTCTTCCAATTCATCAGGCTCTTAAAGACATTATCCTGAGGGAGTGGAAGGAGCCAGAGAGAGAACTCTTAAAATTCAAAACCTGGAAGCGTAGATGTCCCTTTAAAGAGGAGGTCTGAAACACAACTGCGCAGAGCCAGGGAGGCCAATGCGGCAGCAATGAGTCCGGCCCTGGCCTTTGCTTGCATGGCTAGAAACGCGGACATGTGGGTGAGTAAACTCCTGGACCACGTTTCTCGTACATCCAAGTCTAAACAGGGTGTCCAGCACTGGCATTTCAGTGCCATGCCCTTCGGTTTGGCATCCAGCCCGAGAATCTTTATGAAGGTTCTGGCGGAAGTGGTATCTTTCCTCCATCTAGAGCAGTGGTTCTCAACTCCGATCCTCGGGACCCACCAACAGGCCAGATTTTAAGTATTACCTTGGGGAGATGCAGACTAGAACACTGCAATCACTGAGCAGCAAATGATATCACCTGTGATGTATTTCAGTTATCCTGCAAACCTGGCCTGTTGGGGGGGGTCCCGAGGACTGGAGTTGAGAACCACTGATCTAGAGTGAATCGTGCTGATCCCGTACCTGGACGACCTGTTGGTCTACAACCAATCACAGGTGCAGTTGATGGTGACCCTGGACAGGGTAGTAACCACGCTAGAGTCCCTGGGATGGCTGATCGGTCGGGAGAAGTCCTCACTGGTTCCCTCCCAAACCAAGATGTATCTGGGGTTCCTGATAGACGCTGTGGCACAAAAGCTTGTTTTGCCCCAAGCAAAGGTGGTGACCTTGGTAGGGGCAGTAGAGTCTCTTCTAGAACCCAGAGAGTTGTCCCACAGGTTCATTATGAGGGCATTAGGACTGATGACATCCTGCATCCCCGTTGTGCCCTGGGCTCAGTTTCACTCCAGACCTCTCCAGGGATTCCTTCTCTCCTCCTGGGACGGGAAAAGAGGATCCTTGGACCAAAGGGTGCTGGTCCCAATTAAGGTAAAGGAGTCGCTTCGGTAGTGGCTCAACCCGGACAGGTTAAGTCGGGGCCTTCTGTGGAACCAGCTCCAGCCAGTAAGGGACACGACCGATGCAAGCGCCTGGGGTTGGGGGGCCCATCTAGAGGAACTTCGTGCCCTGGGGGCTTGGAACCAGAGTCAGAGGGACACTTCCTCCAATTTCAGGGAGCTCCTAGCGGTCAGAGAGGCCTTCAAAGCCTTCGAGCAAAGGATCAGGTGAAAAGAGGTCCAGGTCCTTTCGGACAATTCCACTACTGTGGCCTTTCGGAACCGTCGGGGGGGGGGGGGGGGGTGGACAAGGTCCAGTTCTCTGATGAATCTAATGCAGGAAATTCTGGAATGGGTAGAGATGAGGATTCCCTCGATTTTTAGCCATTCACATAAGGGGGATGTTCAACCTAGAGACAGACTTCCTCAGCAGGCAGTAGATCCTTCAAGGAGAGTGGGAGTTAAACCCCGAGGTGTTTTCGATGGTATGCCAAACTTTCGGGACACCAGAGGTGGACCTCTTTGCCAGAAGAGGCAACAGGAAAGTCAAGAGATTCTTTTTCCTGTACAGAGAGAGAGGTTCGGGGGGGTAGACGCATTGGCCCACGAGTGGAATTTCAGGCTAGCCTATGCCTTTCCTCCCTTGGCTCTGATCCCGAGGGTGCTACACAAACTGAGTCAGTCAGGGGGCAGACTGATTTTTGGTGGCCCAAGAAGACATGGTTTCCCACTCAAGGAAATTGGTCAGTAAGCCCTCCTCTGCACCTTACGGATCGGCAGGATCTCCTCCTTCAGGGCCCAGTGGTTCACCTGAATCCCGCCGCCTTCAGTCTGACGGCGTGGCTCTTGAAAGGGAAAGCCTGCGTCACAAGGGCTACTCGGAGAGAGTGATTGAAACTCTCTTAATGAGCAGAAAGCAGGTGACTAGGCGAATCTACGCCAAGGTTTGAGGAGTTTTCTCTCGATGGCGTCAGGCGAGAGGCACTTCCCAACAAGAGATCCCCGCTGTTCTGGATTTTCTCCAGGATGGTGTGGATCAGGGGCTGGCAACTAAGACCCTCAGGTTACAGGTTGCGGCCCTGTCCGTGTTTTTGGATAAGCGGCTGGCCTTAGAACCTCTGGTTAAGATTCCTATCAGCCAGAGAAAGTATGTCCCCAGTGAAAGTGAAGGGTTTTCCCCCCTTGGGACCTGACCCTAGTATTAGAGGCCCTAACTAGGGCATCCTTTGAGCCATTGGCTCAGGTTTCTTTTAAGGCTTCTTTCTTTGAAAGTGGCATTCCTGCTGGCCATTACGTTGGCCAGGAGGGTAAGCGACTTACAGGCTCTGTCAATAAAAGAGCCCTTTTTCTTATTGTTTGAGGATAGGGTAGTTCTTAGGCAAGATCCCCTGTATCTACCCAAGGTACTGTCAAGTTTTCATAGGACACAGGAGATTGTCCTTCCTTCATTCTGTGAAAACCCCCAAAATGAGGGGAAAAATCATTTCATTTGTTGGATGTCAGACGATGTCTTTTGATCTATTTAGAGAGGATGAAAGAGTTCTGTAAATCAAATCACCTATTAGTAGGTTTTAGTGGTCAAAAGAAGGGAGAACAGGCCTCTAAAACAACCATTGCTAGATGGATTAGACAAACCATTACCATAGCATATGAACAGACAGGGAAAGCAGTTCCCCCTAGTCTTGAAGCTCACTCTACGCGGTCTCTGGCAACTTCCTGGACAGAAAAGGCCAGAGCATCGGTAGACCAGATCTGCAGAGCAGCAACGTGGTCAAGCCGGAACACCTTCCTGAGGCATTACGGGGTTGAACTTCTGTCCCCTCAGGACCCAGCCTTTGGTAGGAAAGTCCTACAGGCTGTCGTCCTGCCCTAAGGTAGGCCTGAGCTTCTTGCTTTTCTCTCAGGTGTGCCATCTTGGAAGACGACTTGAGAATATAACCAGTTACACTTACAGGTAACGGTGTTTCTGGGAAGTCTTCCAGGACGGCGGGCCTACTTCCCACCCGATCTTGTGGTAGGATTATCTATGTTATATGAAACTCTGTTTTTCAACTCTCATGCACTGGTGTAGGTCAATACTTTTGCACAAAACTGAGGAGCATGGGAGGGGCGGGGGTTTTTGACCTCTTTCTTGATTGTGTTTCCTGTCAGGTGGGACCAGTCATCTCTCAGGTGTGCCATCCTGGAAGACTTCCCAGAAACACCGTTACTGGTAAGTGTAACTGGTTATTTTTCCATCCGTCTGGTGGATCGGATGAAAATGGACAGGCGGTCCATTTTCATTCGATCTCTCCATAGAGGAGAGCGGGCCTCTGACAGATCTGTCTCTGCACAGTGAGCAGAGACGGACCTGCCATCTGCCTGTTCAGTGGGGACCTTTAGCCCTCATTCACATTGGAGTGACTTGGACAAGTCAAATCACATGACAAGTCGCACACTATTGTCAGCAATGGCACCATTCAAATCCGTGCGACGCTGACATTGCGGTGCCGCATTTATTCAAAAAAGTAGTTACTGCACTACGTTTGGTGATTTCAGGTCAACTTGCATAGATATCTGTGCATGAAGCTGCACAGATGTCTTCAAAGTCGCATCTGAAGTCGCACTGACATGCAGCTTTGAAATTGTGCAGTTTCAGATGAAGTTGCGCGATTTCAAAGCCATTTAATGTGAAGGAGGGGTAAGGGTCCTTTCACACAGTATTGTCCGTTTGACGGACTCAGCTTACTCAGCGGGGGATCGCTCCGCTGAGCAGGTGGATGACTGGTCCGTCTCCACTCACTGTGCTGAGATGGACTTGTTAGAGTCCCGCCTATCCGTTTTCATCCGATCCTCCAGATGGATGGAAAATAGGGTCACCATCCGTCTGGATTTCACCAATTCGGATCAGATGGCAGCGGGTGTCAGTGAACATATCACCGCTGACATCCACCACTCCATAGGGGTGAATGGAGCATCCGATCCGGTCCGCCTGAAAAACTGACAGATGAACCTGATTGGAAAGCCTTTGTCAAAGGGGCCTTGCTGTGCTTATCATTATTGGGTCTCATTTACACATGATTTTTTTTTTTTTTGGGGGGGGAGGGTGTAGATAGAACAAAAGTGAGTACACCCCTTACATTTTTGTAAATATTTTATTATCTTTTTTCATGTGACAACACTGAAAAAATGGCACTTTGCTACAATGTAAAGTAGTGAGTGTACAGCTTGTATAACAGTGTACATTTGCTGTCCCCTCAAAATAACTCAACACACAGCCATTAATGTCTAAACCGCTGGCAACCAAAGTGAGTAAACCCCCAAGTGAAAATGTCCAAATTCGGCCCAACTGGCCATTTTCACTCCCTGGTCTCACGTGACTTGTTAGTGTTATAAGGTTTCAGGTGTGAATGGGGAGCAGATGTGTTAAATTTGATGTTATCGCTCTCACTCTCTCATACTGGTCACTGGAAGTTCAACGTGGCACCTCATGGCAAAGAACTCTCTGAGGATCTAAAAGAGAGAATTGTTGCTCTACCTAAAGATGGCCTAGGCTATAAGAAAATTGCCAAGACCCTGAAACTGAGCTGCAGCATGGTGGCCAAGACCAGCTGTTTAACAGGACAGGTTCCATTCAGAACAGGCCTTGCCATGGTCGACCAACAAAGTTGAGTGCACATGCTCCGTGTTTTATCCAGAGGTTGTCTTTGGGAAATAGACGTTTGAGTGCTGCCAGCATTGCTGCAGAGTTTGAAGGGGTGGGGGTGGGGGGTCAGCCTTTTAATGCTCAGACCATACGCTGCACACTGCATCAAATTTGTTTGCATGGCTGTCATCACAGAAGGAAGCCTTTTCTAAAGATGATGCACAAGAAAGCCCGCAAACAGTTTGCTGAAGACAATGGATTAGTGGAACCATGTCCTGTGGTCTGATGAGACCAAGATAAACTTATTTGGTTCATATGGTGTCAAGCGTGTGTGGCGGCAACCAGGTGAGGAGTGCAAAGACAAGTGTGTCTTGCCTACAGTCAAGCATGGTGGGGGGAAGTGTCATGGTCTGGGGCTGCATGAGTGGTACCAGCACTGGGGAACCATGAATGCCAACATGTACTGTGACATACTGAAGCAGAGCATGATCCCCTCCCTTTGGAGATTGGGCCGCAGGGGAGTATTCCAACATAACAACCCCAAACACACCTCCAAGACGACCACTGCCTTGCTAAAGAAGCTGAGAGTAAAGGTGATGGACTGGCCAAGCATGTCTCCAGACCTAAACCCTATTGAGCATCTGTGAGGCATCTTCAAATGGAAGGTTGGGGAGAGCGCAAGGTCTCTAACATCCACCAGCTATGTGATGTCACAGAGGAGTGGAAGAGGACTCCAGTGGCATCCTGTGAAGCTCTGGTCAACTCCATGCCCAAAAGGGTTAAGGCAGTGCTGGGAAACAATGGCGGTCACACAAAATATTGACCCTTTGGCCCAATTTGAACATTTTTCACTTAGGGTTGTATTAATTTTTGTTGCCAGCAGTTTAGACATTAATGACTGTTATTTTGAGGGAACCACAAATTTACAAGCTGTACACTCACTACTTTACATTGTAGCAAAGTGTCATTTCTTCAGTGTTGCCACATGAAAAGGTATAATACAATATTTACAAACGTGTGTGTGTGTGTGTGTGTGTGTGTGTGTGTGTGTGTGTGTGTGTGTGTGTGTGTGTGTGTGTGTGTGTGATATGTATTCCACAATCCCGGACAGAGCTGACTTCTGTCCATCAGGGCAACAGCCTCTTAGCTGAGTGGCTGCTTCCTGCTGGGTTACAGGCCTATCATCCCTTAGCAGGCTGTGGCTTCTCACATACAGAGAGATGGAAAATTAGGTTTTCAGATTCCTTCATCATCTGGTGTGTAAGGTCCTTCTACGAAACCACCCAATGGCTCCCTATGGGTCAGATTAGCCTACTGTTTCAGGGGCACAATTCTCCTCCTTTTGTGTCAAAGGAGAAAATCTCTACAGCCATTTTTGGTCTGCAAGATCATCTCACTACCTGTGGTGTAAACATGGGCGCTCACCTTCACTTCCCATAGGAAGACGAGGGGTTGGCAGAAGTAAAAACCATTGAGATTCAGGAATCCTCTGTAGAAGAGTCCACTCAAGAGGAATCAATGTCCATTGTTGACTCAGACACACAAGGCCACGGTAGGTTTCCTGGAGGATGCGTCACATTACCCTTAATTTGCTGCTACCTGAATCTTCTTCCCTAAAGTCCCTCTTTTGGGTCCTGTTGGCTGCCAAATAATTCCTAAGCCCTTTCTAGTTCTCCCTCATTTGCACCAAGTGATATATGCTGATTGGGCTCACCCAGAGGTTGTGCTTTTGCCCCTGAAATGGTTTGCTCACTGGTACCCCATGGAGAATACTGCAAGAAATTGGCTGTCTGCAGATGACTGCAATTTCCTATTTGCATAAGGTCCTGGTTCTGGAGGATGAGCGTGGAAGGCAATTTGACAGCATGAATATTTTTGGTGCTGAACCCAGTCCCTTGAGAGGGTGGCTGATGAACACATACATAGTCGGACCAGTCCCCTTTTAGTTTAGTGGAAAGACTTTATGCTAAGTAGTTCCTCTCCTGAGAGGTTCAAACATTAGTCTCTTGTAGTTTCTTGTGGGAGGACTGTCCTTTAAAGCGTGGTCAAGTAGTTCCCCTCCTGAGGAGTACATACCTGTGTCCCCTACTATTCTCTCACAGGAGGATTGCATTCTGGACCGAGCAGAACTGTTCCTGAAGTTTGCAACATAGAGAAGAGTGTCTTGTTTCTGTTAATGGCTCTGGAGGATTCCATACTTCAATACACCTCATCCAAGTTCTTTAACAATAAAACATTCCCTAGACTGCTCGCTGGATCAGTGTGCCTGGACTGTGCTCGGTGTGTGCTGCCAGTCTCTGCCCTACTGAGGGAGATTACTGGTCATCATCTATGCTGAAATTGTACAGTGACTGTGACTTTGGCCATCATCAGCCATTGGCCCTAATGGGGGTAGCTCTAAACCACTTATGAAGAAGGTGAGTTACAGATCTGGAAGCCAATAACTCCCCCAAAGTCTAAGAGCCAGCCCACATATCAGTTTTGTAAGAGCTGGAATCCCAAGCCCCCCAGTTCTGGAGGCATACAGTATACTGCTCTTAGTGATGGGATGCACTCACTTGTTTGGGTGGGGGCTGCCTAAGGGCCTTTGTGGCCACTTGGACTTGAGATCTCAGACGACTGGGACCGCAGCATGGCATCCTTAAGACACAAGCTGGAATTTCTTTGCTTTTCCCCTTCCTGTTTTATGCCCTCAGCTGTGCCTAGTTCAGAGCCACTGGAAAGACTACTGTCCCAAGGAGTCATTGCACCTGTGCCAGTAGACAAGTCTTTGGACTTTTAGTCCAACTTGTATTGTAGTTCCCAATTCAAACAGACGTCCATCCTATCCTAGACATCAAGGGTTGCAACAAGTTCTTAAATATTCAGGATGGATACTTCCCAGTCAGTGATTGCTTTGCTTCACATTGTCTTTTTGGCATCAGTTGACATCGAGGATGCCTGAATACGTATGCTAATTTTCTTGACTTGCCAACAATTTTGAGCTTGAGGCATTACCATTCAGCCTGTCCATGGTCCCCAAGGTGTCACCAAGGTTTTACCTCCTGTTTCTCTGGTTTTTGAGAACCAGAGGCATTCCCTTTTTCTGGGTTATTTGGATGACTTGTTCATGCTAGAGCAATCACAGTGATGATTGATATACAACATCTAGATGACAGTCCAAGCCCTGGGGCTGTTTGGCTGGGTGCTAAACCTTGAGAATTCAGCCTTGGTTCCAACCCAGTACCCACAGTATCCAAGCAGAGATATGCTTCTTTTCAATAAAGTCCTGCCAACAGCGTGTCCCAGATGTTTCCAGGATTAGCACAATTGCAGTGTGGATTTGATTTAAATAAAGTCGATTTTAAATCACAATTTTTAAAGAGCAACTGTCATCTCTGTCCCACAGCGGCTCCTCTTTTGACCCGTTGTTGACTCACCACCAGTCCCATTCACTTTAATGGGACAGCTGGTGATGCGGTAGGGACCCAAAAAGGTGAGGGACGTGGTGGCAACAGGTGATTGGATGTCCGCTAACAGGCGCTGCCATGATGGATCTGGAATGACAGGTGCTGTTTCAATGTAAGGACTTATTCTTGCTGATAGTTAGAATCTTTCTTTAATATTTTCAAACAAAATGAAGGTTTCTTATTTAGAATAAAGCTGTCAGGTTAGTAAAAAAGCGATTGATCAGAACCGATTCAATCATACAGTTTGTAGTGTACATAGATTTGCAAAACAATGGCCAAAAGCATTTTATTATAATAAATTTGATAATCAAAATCCGATTTAAAAAAAAAAAAAAAGTGTGTGGTAAAGAGTGGATGTGGATACTGCACACTCTGACTATAAATAGCACCAATATAACTATCAGACAATACTCATAGTAGAATTAAACATCTTGTGCATACAATAAGTGCAATAATATATAAAGTGTACTGTGACTTCTGTGATTAAATCTAAACGTAGGCTAAAAACATAGTCATCAATGTAAAAAATAATAAAAATAAATGCATCCGCTGAAATAAAAAACAGTCTTATAAGCAAATACAATGGTGCTCCAAAAGTGCTTCCGTGCCAGAAAAAGGTGCTTTAAGTGCTCAAGAATGTCCACTAGTCAGTGAAGAAAATCTGTGTGTGTATGTGTGTGTGTGTGGGGGGGGGTGTGTTTCAACTCTGCCCCCTCCAAGTTGATTATTGTGGATGTGCCGGATCCCCGTGATCTCAGAGCTCTCACCTTAGACCCAACTTAGATAAGCAATGGATAAATCCTCCACTTTGATCCCTGCTGTGGCAAGTGGTCCTCCTCGCCCTCTGGGTAAACCTCCTTCACTCATCCACTCATATCGCTCAGGTATATGTTAAGGACCGGTCTACGAGGGTAAGAATTCACCTGGATATGGTTTAGGTCCTTAGTGCCTCCAGTGCCCTCCGCTGGTCATCATAGCTCAAGAGCCATCATCTTCTTCATGCTCAGCTACATCGGATCCTCTCCATCCCTGCCCTGTGTGTGTGTGTGGTGTGTGTGTTTTTTTTTTTTTTTTTTTTTATCATTGGTCAGTAAAAAAGACACACCGTCCATTAAAAATTCTGGAAGAACGCCTCAATAACACACCCGTGTTTCGGTGTATCTCTACTTCAGCTGTCATTGTGCTTTTGCTGGGGGTCCAATGTGTTCCTGTGCCTTTTGAGGAGTGGGCTCCTTCCAGGCAAACCTGCCCTTAATTTATCCACAGCTATATGTGCTCCAACTTAGACTCCCAAAACTATAGAATTAGGACCACAATATACAAAGGAGCCCTGGTGAGGTACTGTGGCTTTCACACATGGTTGCAAATGTGTTCAACTAAACCTAGCAGACTAAAGTCTGCATTTAACATGAGCTGTTAGACAGGGCTAATTTGGTTTCTTTGCAGGCTTGCTAGTAAGTATGCTGGGAAACTTTGTAATTTGGTACCAAATGGCCTCAACATAGATATTGATTTGAATTGTTTTAATATGAATTACTAGGACCTTACAGTTCCTTGTATTTAGAGACCATTCTAATTAGTGTATTGCTGTAATTTTATTAGGCTTTTAACATTTGAATCAGATTTTATAGTTTTTTTTTTTTTTTTTTTGAGACCATAGAGATTTATGTCAATGCATTTTAAAGGCTTGTTTGTTTAACCACTTCCCGCCCGGCGTATTGACAAATGACGTCCGGGCGGGTGGTTTGTTATCCTGACTGGACGTCTGTTGACGTCCTCAGGATAATCCGCGATCGTGCGCCCCGGGGGCGCGCATCGTGGCGATCGATGGTGCCGTGGGTCAATCTGACCCACCGCATTATCGACCTAGGTAAAAGGCTGATCACAGTGTAAATAGGAAAAGCCGTTTATCGGCATTTCCTCTGCTCAGGTCTGCAGACCTAAGCAGCGGAGAGCCTATCGGCTGCTCGCCTGACGGGGGGGGGGGGGCTTGCACTGAACGTTTATCAGTGCAGCCCCCCTCAGGATCACCCCACTGGACCACCAGGGAGCCCCCCGGACACCGCAAGGAGGCCACCCAGGACCACCAGGGAGGGAACATGGAGGCCATCCAGGACCACCAGGGAGCCCCCACTAGACCACCAGGTAAGGGCAATATAGTGCACTGTAGGGATGGCACTGTGCCCATATATGATGCCTGCCAGTGTCACCTATCAGTGAGCACCTGTGCCACCTATCAGTGCCCACCCATACCACCAAAAAGTGCCCACCTGTGCCACCTAAAACTGCCACTTTTCAGTGCCCAGCAGTGCCACCTAGCAGTGCCACCTAGCAGTGCCGCCTATGAGTGTCCATCAGTGTCGCATATCAGTGCCACATAATAGTGCCCGTTAGTGTTGCTTATCAGTGCCGCCCATCAGTGCTGCATATGTGCCCTATCATCAGTGCAACCTTATCAGTGCCACCTCATCAGTGCCAATCTGCACTGCCTCCTCAGTGCCTGTCAGTCTAGCCACATCAGTGCCCGTTGGTGAAGGAGAAAATGTACTTTATACAAAGTTTTTTTTGTGACAGAAACAAAGAAAAATGTTTTTTTTTTTTTCAAAATTTTTGGTCTTTTTTTATTTTTTTATTTATAGAGCAAAAAATAAAAACTGCAGGGGTGATCAAATACCACCAAAAGAAAGCTCTATTTGTGGGAACAAAATGATAAAAAGCTTGTCTGGGTACAACGTCGCACGACCGCGCAATTGTCATTCAAATCGCAACAGCACTGAAAGGTGAAAATTGGTCTGGGCGGGAAGTGTTCTAAGTGCCCGGTATTGAAGTGGTTAAAGAAAAGGTTTACCCCCTCTGTGCAGTTGGATTTGCACAGAGCAACCCAAATCCTCCTCTTCTCGGGTGCCTCTTCTGCTCTCCTGGCCCATCCCTCTGGTGAGTGCCCCCTCAGGCAGCAGCTTGCTACAGGGGCACCCGAGCCGAGTCAGAGCTCCGCGTATCCATTCAGACATGGAGCCCCGAACCGGCCCACCCCCTCTCTCCCCTGATTGCCTGACTGCTTTTGACAGCCGCGGGAGCCATTGGTGCCCCTGCGGTGTCTCAGCCAATAGGGAGGAGTTTTTGAGACAGCGAAGACACTTGTGGACATCACTGCAGAGAGAAGGGGCTCCGGTAAGTAATTCGGGGGTGCTGGGGGGCTGCAGGTTTTTTTATCTTCATACATAGAATGCATTAAGATAAATAACCTTCTGCCTTTAGAACTCCTTTAAGTAGAGTGTAATAAGTGTAGCACCCTGGTCTTGAACAGGGATGCTGTCAAATCTAGATTTCTAGGTGGTAACTAGCCAGGCCAATTGTTAGGGGATCTCATGATTTTAGTTTATTTAGAATGAAATGAAGCTTGGTTGTGTAGCATCAGGCTGTATATTCTGCAATATTTACATTTTTGGTAAACTCATTCAATGAATCCAAGCTTTGCAAGCTGAGATGACATGTAACTCTTTTTTTATTAACCTGACAGCTTATTCTAAATGGGAAACCTTCATTTTGTTTGAAAATATTAAATATTCTAACTACCAGCAAGGAGAAGTCCCTTACTTTTAAAGAGCACCTGTCCTTTCATATCCATCATGGCAGCGCCTGTTAGTGGGCATCCACTCACCTGCTGCCGCCACGTCCCTCACCTTGTTGTGTCCCTGCCGCATCACCAGCCATTCCATTAAAGTGAATGGCACTGTCGGTGAGTCAAGAGTGGGTCAGAGGAGGAGCTGCCACAGGACAGAGATGACAGTTGCTCTTTAAAAATTATGATTTATATCAAGCCTTTTTACTAGTGATTTAAATCGTTTTTTAAATTGACTTGATTTAAATCAAAACCACCCAGCTAGGCAGTCGGAGGCCTATCCAGGACAAGAAGCAGCAGCATGGGGTTGGGGCTTCATGTCAGAAGCCTAACCAAGTTGCATGGGTTCTGCTGGCCGGAGAACCCCCTCTGTCGGAGGTGAAGGGACAGAGTTGCTAACAGAGGACAACCATTCCTGTTGCCAGAGGCAAAGTGTGAACCAGGGTCAGAAGTAAAGGGGAAAATGTCGCCCTCAAGGGACAATGCTCCTGTTATCAGAGACCAGAGTTCAGAATCTGAGAGAGTACCAGAGCAGCCTTTTGCACTTACTGGGGACGATGGAGAAGTTGGGAAAGTCTCAGCGGAATTCAAGCTAGGAACCTAGCAGGATAGCTGGGTTGACGCTTGCAAGAATTCAGCAGTTGGGCTGAAGAGCAGAGTAAGGGACTTAGCAGGTCAGCGTGGGGACACTCGAAAGATACAGCGGTTGGTTGTGTGAAGTTCAAGGGACCCAGTGGGAGTACAAAGAGTCTTGTTAAGAGACTGTGAGTTCAAGTTCATGAAGCTGCAGCGGGAGGCTGTGAGATGGGGAGGCCAGGTCTACCCAACGGGGATACCAAGCTTGGTATATGTACCGATCTGTGTTCAAGTCAGAAATACAAGTTCAGGAATTTCCTCAGCTATCGGACTCAGCCAAAACTAGACTTGATAGCCCCATAACCCTGAAAGAAGTGCAAGCGGCTATAGCCTCCCTCCAGCCGGGCAAAACGCCTGGTCCAGACGGAATACCAGTGGAGTTTTACAAAACACATGCAGAGCAGATAGCCCCGCAGCTACACCTCCTATTGATCAAGATGCTGGAGGGGGGCTCTCTCCCACCATCTATGTCAGAGGCAGTCATAGTCCTGATACACAAGGCTGGCAAGAGCCCCGACTTTTGTGCCTACCGTCCAATATCACTTTTAAACGTAGATGCTAAGGTATTAACGAAGGTTCTGGCGACCAGGCTTAACTCGGTTATCCTCTCCCTGGTGAATGGAGACCAGACGGGCTTCATGTCGGGGAAGGGAACTGATATTAACTTGCGTAGGCTCTATACACATTTCTCATGCGGCGGCGGAGCCCTCTTCGGGAGTGGTCGCCTCGTTAGACGCGGAAAAGGCCTTCGATTCCGTTGAGTGGGAGTTTCTGTGGCGGGTGTTGGAGAGATTTGGGTTCGGCCCTAAATTTATATCCTGGATTAGGCAACTGTACGCTAATCCCTCAGCCAGAGTCCGAACTAATGGACTGCTCTCGTTCCCCTTCTCTTTGGGCAGGGGTACCAGACAGGGATGCCCTCTGTCACCGGGGCTTTTTGCCCTGGTGATGGAGCCTCTGGCTATTTTACTCAGAGCCTCTGAGGAGGTTACAGGTATAGAAATAACGCCGCTAACGGAAAAAGTTTCCCTCTATGCGGATGATGCCCTCCTTTTACCTCTCTAACGCCTCCTCATCCCTCGAGGCTGCCCTCAAACTTATTGACCAATACGGCTCCTTCTCGGGGATAAAAATTAATTGGACAAAATCCCTACTCTTCCCTCTTTCCCCAATGTTGGCAAACCCTCCGGCCTCTGCTTCCCTCACCCCTGTCTCTAAATTTAAATATCTGGGGATCGAAATTCAGAGAGACCCTGGTAAATATCTGGATGACAATGTCTACCCAGTGTTGCAACATCTCGTCAATAAATGCCAGATGTGGAAGACGTTACCTCTATCCCCAGTCGGTAGAATTAATTTAATTAAGATGACATTCCTCCCTAAGTTTCTTTATGTCTTTCGACATACTCCTGTCCCCATTCCCACTAGAATATTTAACAAAATAGACCAAACAGTGAACTCATTCATATGGCCGGTTCCCACCCCAGGGTTGCAAAGGAGGTGCTACATATGCCCCTCTCATTGGGAGGACTGGCCCTTCCCAATTTCCGCAAGTACTATTGGGCGGCGGTGTTTGTCACAGTTCGTTGGTGGTTTACCCAGACTTCTTCTAACCCGGCGGTAAACTTAGAGGCGGCCGTTCTGGGCTCGTATGCGGCCCTGAGTAACCTAGTGTTTAGGGGTGTTAGAGCTCACCCAGACATGACAGCGCCCATGCGCACTACGGTAAAAGTGTGGGAACAGGTCTCTGCGTTTCTCACCACGCCGGGAACCTGGTCGCCCTATACCCCCCTCTGGGGTAACCCTAAATTGGCCCATTTCCAGTCTATTCCTGATCCGTCCCTATGGGCCCGGTATGAAATTAAAATACTCCAACATATTATGCCTGAGGGGTCACTGCTATCTTTCGATCAGCTGCGCGAGACCTATCAGCTTCCTACAACAATGTTTTTCTGCTATATTCAACTACGACACGCAGCACAGGCACAATTCCCAACTAGGCTGACATTAGACTCTCATGGAGTGGAGAAATTCCTTATTTCACGGAATGTGGATTGAGTGCTCTCTGCACTCTATCTCAGGATTACTTC
>BLSH010215273.1:872095-887540 GCA_018402905.1 Glandirana rugosa | reverse complement strand
TTAATTTAATTACGTCGGTGGTGTATTATTTAACCATTCTACGTTATATGACATATAGTAAAAACCAAAACCCGAATTATGGTGAAATCGGGGAATCACTGTCTCCCTTTTTGTTTACAACTGTGGACTTGTGTTAAAACGTTGAACGGTACACAATCCTTTTCAAATTATAAAATGACATATAAAAAACGATAATGGTATAAATGGTGGTTTCTTATGGTTTATTTAACAGGATGAGGGTGACTAACGTCACTTCGGTGTACACATGGAATAAACGTCAAACACGGGTATCGTGTCAGGTCTTTGACTGAGTAATTGTCATTCAAAATGTGAGAGCACTGAAAGCTGAAAATTGGTCTGGTTAGGAAGGGGGTTTAAGTGCCCAGTTGTCAAGTGGTTAAAAAAAAAAAAAATGTCAGCCAGGTCAGTGTCGTGTTTTAGGTAGGGTTAAAAAAAAAAAGTGCACTATTGTTTCTGGACTGTGCTATGGGCACAAACTGCAAATAAGGTACACATGTGGCTTCACTGCAATCAGTGGGAGTAGGACAATTTATTTGGTATTCTTTGGTGGTAAATATGGTAATAGCAAAAAATATACAGTAAAATATTAAACTTTTCCTAACACATGGCAAGTTGCAAAATTGTGTTCAGGTGTCAACATTTGTTTTTCCCTCTGTCACTAAGGGGCTAAAGTGGTATTAAGCCCAAAACCAAAAATGATATACAGTATATTGCATCTTACCAATTTATTATGTGGTGGCTGCATTAATTTAATTTTCTTTTTTAGTCTTTTTTTGTTTTTTTTTTCGCCTGATGATCTGGCCAATAACTCCTATTTCAATGGGCCCCACTATGAATGAAGGAGCACAGGGGCACCTTTGGACAGTAGCATTGTCAGTCTAGGTGGAGGGGACTGTTAAATTTACTAACTGATTTAGATATATAAAAGCCTAGTATGTACTATTAGAAAATCCAGACAAATGAACGTTTGCATTTTTCTGTGTCTTTGTCTCATGTTAAAAACAAGAATGCTTAAAATGGTTAGAAAATTCTCAAATGTCATAGGACAACTTCCCAGTATGTGGCTACGGTCTGTCTAGTCTATGGTCGTACTTTGCTTCTGATCATGTGCAGACTTGTTCATTTGATTTTTTTTTTTTACAGGATAAATACTGTGCTAGTTAAACGCACATCGGAATTTTTTTTTTTTTATCATGCAATAGTTTATTTCTTTTGGTATAAATATTTTACATGATAGAAAAATACACCCATTGTAACCACCCTTGTCCGTGATAGATGGTTTGTTTTAACGCTTTAACTGGTGTTGGAAAATAGACTTACTGGCTGGATCACCAAGCGAAAATAAAGCCTAAAAAGGAAAGCTGTAGCTATCACATTTAAGAAGAATTGTTAAATTGCAATATAATCAGTGTTTGTATATGGATTTAATGCAAGTTGGCCAGTCACCAAGATGTTAGCATGTCTGCCTATTTTAGTTGTGGGCCAATTAGGCCTGGAAGGATGGAAGAAATTAGCTTGGCCATAGAAGTAGATCAAAATGTGCATTGATGATCTGTAGCCCAACAACAAAATGAAATATCATTTTATTGTAAAATAGTAAAGCTTATTTCTTTTCCAGGAAACTTCCCTCATCAGCGCTGGCATTCCTATTAGTGTGTGGGTTGACTCTCATTCTGATGATGTTTCCGTGACAAGTTCAGCAAAACTATCTTCCTTCTTGGAAGACAAAGAATTACAAGTTGACTTTATGGAATCCTCTGCAAATTCAGAAGTTGTTTATCAGTGTAGCCTGCCTTGTGAAAGTGTATTGCTTTCAGACGTACATTCAGATCAGGTCCAGGAAGCAGTTCTTGAAAACTCTGATAATAATTATCTTGAGGAATACAACACCATGGTTAGCTTAGCTTCTGAAGTGGCAGGTATTGAGACTTCATGCACTGATTTCCAACAGACAGTTGCTGTAGACCAATCAGGTCAGACAACTTTTAATGTTTGCAGTAACACAGTACCAGCAACGCTTCTGGAGACATCAACAGATTTTTGTACAAATACATCTTTAAATAAAGAGAACTCAAGCTTTAGTGATTGTGCTGTATTAATCACAGTGGTTGAAGCAAGTCCCCAGGTTACTGATGATATTGGCTTTATATCTGAATCTAACAATGTGTTATCTGCAGACAATACTTATGAAAGCAATCAGAATTTTTATGGTGAATCCGAAGTTTACCACTTGCCTTTGGTATCTGGGGAGATTTCAGCCTTGACTCAAAAAGTTGAGAACTGGGGAATTTTTGGGAAAGAGGATGAAGAAAGCTTTACGGCTGTGCCAGATATGCATTGTGTCTGTCCTAGACATGATCTCCAAGATAAGTTGTTGCCTTCATCTTTGCTAGGTGAAGCAGTAAATGAGGATAAAAGCAAGCAAACTGTGGACACCTCATCAGCCTTTTGGGATTCCGCAGTGGTGCTTGACAAGCTTGATAGTATTGTTAGCCATGGTATTTTAGGTGATGAATGTTCTCTGCCCTTCATTATTACTCATCCAGCAAAAACAATAACCATGGATGATGAATTTTCTTCATGCAGTATTGAAAATACTACAGACAATGGCTTGGAAATGAGAGAATCTACAGACAAATGTTTTTTTCCTATCAGAGGGAGTACACCGCATTCTAAACTAAAAGAACATGATTCCACCGAAGTAACAAATACAGAGTGGCTGAGACCCAGCTCTAATTTACATCAAACAGGTCATTCTAGCTTGGCTTTTGATCCACAAAGGAGTGAAGAGATTTCCACATCACCTACATGTACGAACTGTCCTACTCCAGTTATTCCGCCTCGCTCTAGGTCTCATGATGTCTTCTCACTTAGTAGACGTGTCTGTAACAACATTTTTCCTAAGGCATTGGCCTCTCTTCATGAAATTGGCACAGCTATGACCCCGATATCAACATCTGAAGAAATTACATGGACTACCCCTGTAATGCTTCTCCACAAAAGCATGAACACTTCTTGGAACTTGAAGGGGAAGGGAGTGACAAGTGCAAAAGACAATGCCTCTGAGACAGATTCTGTTCTTTGGAAGTAAGTAAGACTCTAACACCCTGATGCCCAATCTGCGGCCCACAGGGGCCCCTTCAGACACTAATCTGTGTGCTCCTATTGCCCTGTTCTAGCAGTCTCATGTAATATGTTTGCAGTCTATAACAGTCTTCTGTAGCATGTCCCCAGTCTCCAACAACTCCTATAGCATGTTAACCACCTCTGGCAGTCTCTGACAATCTCCTTTACTATAACCGCGGTCTGTGGCCATCTCTTGCATCATGCCCATAGTCTTTGACTATATCCGGTTTCATGTCTACTGTCTGACTTTTATGTGTTGCTCTTTGGTGATGTTGGTGGGGGGGGGGGGGCATACGAGACCCCGTATTTCAAGAAAGTTGGCCACCACTGCTCTAGCTGTACTCGCATAGCGCTTCTAAAGGGCAATAACCCCTGGAAACCACTAAAGCAGATTAGTGTAGTTAAATCATTTAAAGAGAATTCCTATTCAATACAGCTCTTTACCAATCTCTAGAACTTCTCTGGTTCCCTGGTCTTGCAATATATTTTTTTTCATTTGGCCGATTTTAAGCCAAAGAAGAGAAATTCTTGAGCCAACCAGTAGATGTAAGGTTTAGAGTACATTTTTGGTAATACTGAAGTTAATAACCAAGTACAGATCACAGTATTAATAAGCCTGTATAAGTGATTACTGAATTTTGAGAGCCAGGTTAACTGAATATTTCTCCTCCATTCATTGAAGCACACAGGGTTATGCTGTCGTCTGCAGATGACAATGATAGGTAAAAACAGAAAAAAGCAGCCTAGCGAGGGCTCCTGCTGGAGGCCCACCCCACACCCAGTAATATAGCCTCCATCTAGACTCTAGAGGTCACCTGCCATCACTTTGAAGGTCCTGCGTGTGAGGACATGCTGTGAGGAGCTTTCTCCACGGGCTACCCCCAGGTGGTATGTAATTCAGTGCTTTACTGAGAGTGGTTCGCCAGCCTGACATCCATTCATACTCCAGGGTCTGCTATACGCAACTCTGTGGGTTCATCACGGAAAGTGTGGCTGTGACCCTTCTGATGCACTTCTGCGTGCACCTGCCGAGCACTGCACATTCTAGGAGGAGGCGGTCTCTGGGTGATCCTTTTTAGGTGCATATTTACTTACTGCTGGGGTCTGCTTGTGGGCATATGGACTTCTCCTGATGACTTCTTCACATCCAACCTTTGCCTGCCACCTAAGTGAATTCAGGATTTGCACATGTCAGAATCCAACCTGTTACAACAAGGTTTCCTCCTTCCAAAAATGTTTACTTTACTACTTTTCGGTTACCAAGAAGGATGAGGTTTGCCCCATTCTCGTACCCAAATCTCTCAACATGTATGTGAAGGTTCACAAAATCAGGATGGAATCTATTTGATCTGTAGTGTCCCCTTTGCATTAAGGGAACTTCTTGCATCTATTGTCCTCAAGAATGCATATCTTCATGTTCTTATTTCTGGCACTTTCCTTTGGACTGGCATCTGCCCCTGGGTGTTCACCAACATGTCAGCCCTGCTATGACCTCAGGGGATCTTGGTTGTGGCCTATCTAGACTATATTGTGCTATCTGCAGAGTCAGCTTCTGAGATGGAGACCAACCTGTCCACCACAATGACCGGTTTTCATGGGTGTATCCTGAATCTCAAGAAATCCCTGATTCCCTTCTTTCACCTAAAGTACCTGGGGCTAATTCTAGACACCAGACATAACAAGGTGATTCTTCTGCTAGAGCTTCCAGTTTCCCTGGTCCCACATTGGTCTTCTGCATTCTCAGATGAGGGTTACGCTTTGTAGTCGTATGCAAGTTGTGGGCCTGATTGCGAGTTTCTTCAACAGTAAATTCTTTCCAAATGGGACAAGTCCCCCTTGACCCTGGAAAGAGAGGTACTTGTAATACAGATGACAAGGGCCTTTTAGGTCTGATGGCTTTACTCTCTGTTGCTGTTCTCTGGGAAATATTTTTTTTCTGCTTTGCGGGATGGTAGTGGTAACGGATGTCAGTTGGGGAGGCATTCTGGGTTATCCATAAACTTGAATTGTGACTGACAATGTTTAATTTGGAGCAGTCTGTGTCTCTTCTGTACTGGACCAGTTGTCTGGAAGGTCACAAAATCCATATTTAATCCAGAGAACGCCATGGCCTTGACCTGTTGTTCTTCAGGGAAGTACAGAAATGGGTTTGGGAGGTCTCCAACCATTTAATAGAAACATATTTTGGCTTTCTCCTGGGGTGCACATTCCAGGGGTGCACAATTGACAGGCCGATTTTACCTCAACCGTCAGTCGCTGGATCAAGGAGGATGGTCACTTCTTCCGGAGAGCTTTTGCTTTCTTTGTCTATGTTTGGTTTTGCCAGATGTGGATCTGTTAAAGTCTTGGTTTAACTGCAAGGTGGATTAGTTGGTGCCAGTATCAGAGATCTCCAGATGTTCCTCTGAAACTGTTATCTCAATTACTTTACAGGATTGAATCAGTAATTCTGGTTGCACTGGATTTGGTTCACCTTGGCCCATAGCATGTCACTTTTGTCTTGCATATCTCCCTCTTTCTGGTGTTGCATAGAGATAAGGTTGTACTCTGGCCTAGAGGCCCTCTTTCTTCCACAGATGGGGTCGACCTTTTACCTTCACTCTGTCCCGAGCCGGTTCATTGGCAGGTGTGGGTGTTCTATTGTCTTCATGCGGTTTAGGCTATTTGGGTATAACTAGATGCTACAGGACCCTCTCATAAGAGGGATCACGGACTCCCCTCAGGTGGATCACACTATCTGTTTGATGATCTCCAAGTGAATTTGAAAGATAATCATTTAAGGCTCATTCTTATTGTGGTCTACAGCCCCCAAGTTCAGTCATTGCTCATTCCACTAGAGTGGTGAATGCACCCTGGGATTTCCGTCACCAGGCTTTAGTTTCTCAGGTTGTATGACGGCCACTTGGCTTTTGGTTCATACTTTGTACCAAATTTTATTAGGTTGTTTTTGCTTCTTCAGATTCTAGTTTGGGCGTAAGGTCTTGCACGCAGCAATGTGATTTTCTTACCCTTTGCTTTTTGGACCAGCTATTATTATTCTTGCTGCCTTCTGTGGATACTGCTTTCAGATGTCCCAGTGGCCAAAATCTACTGGTCTTCACTGTGACCTTCAGTGAATGGAGAGGAAAAATGTTTTTTTTTTTTATTTTTATTTTTTTCGTACTCTGTAAAATCATTTTCTCTGCATTCATTGAAAGACACAGCACTCTCACTCTTCTAGTTGTTTTGGGCATTGCCATTTGGTGTTTTGCTACCCTTTAACTTTTTGTTAGCAGAAGGAGGTTAGCCACCAGTGGGGGCCACGTTTCTGTGTTTGCTTATCCTACTCCTGCAAGTAACAGTATGATCCAGTTACTCTGCTAATCTGTGTGTCCTTTAATGAATGCAGAGAAAACGATTTTACGTTGAATTCAAAAGTCTTTTTTTATTTTTATACATTTTTCATTTTCCAGAATCTATACTCGAAGGTATGTCCAGTCTGGGTTCTATGCAAACATGATTTATGAGCAGTATGATTGATAAAGATATGCAAAGTTTTATGATTCTAAGACAGGTCTACGTGCAATTCAGTAGAATCAAATCAAAAAAGTGACAGCAATTCTCCTAATTAAGGCCATGTTCACACTGATTCGACACGAAAGTGGCACGACTTCTGATCCGACTTTGCCCTGCGATTTCCGATCCCTCTTCCATGCGACCTCCAATGAATAGGATCAGATTTTCATTCGACTTTGAGATGAGTGTGACTTGTCCTTTGATCAATCAATACAATTCCTTTTGGTTCTGGTATAAATGAAACCTCACGCCAAAATTAAAAAAAAAAAATGAGTCCGCCCCCCCCCAAAATCCATACCAGACACTTATCTAAGCATGCAGCCTGGCAGGTCAGGAAAGGTGGGGGGGAGTGACGAGTGAGCACCCCCCCCACCTTGGGGGGGGGGGCGGGGTTAAGCACATTGTCCCCATGTTCATGAGTCTCTGCTTCTCTTCCTCACAACCCTCTGTTGTGGAGCTCTGTGGGATGGGTTCTTATCAGAATCTGGAAGCCCCCTTTAAGAGAGGGGGGCCCCATGATCCCAGCCCGACCCCCTACCTATTCACCCCAAAAAGTGTAGTGTAATAAAAACATCAGATGGTTAAAAAGTCCACTATTAAAAATGAATAATGTCCCCCCAATGTAGATCCAAGGTCAATCACCAATGTCTTCCTCCTCCACCACAATATAGAAAAAAAAAACGCTCCTCCTCCCCCTGCCGAATGCTCTTGTCGTTCTGCCAGCTCCCGTGCCTGACACTTATATAGCAATGGGGCGTGGCCATGCGGTGACCCCCATCCCTTTCTGATGTCAATGTACCCCATATGCATTCACATAGGGATCTGGGGGTCCCCTTTTTCTAATAAGCTCCCTGCCCACAGACCCCCACAACCACAGCCTAGTATTGTGGGTAGAGACCCTTGGCCCCATCAACATGGGGACAAGGTGCTTAGGGGTGGGAGGCATGTTGAGGGCTTGTGGTCTGGTATAGCCCTGAAGGGGAGGGGACAAGGACCAAAGTGGGGCTGGAACCTTTTCCAAAGTTGAGTGAAAACTGCTCTCATAGGGAACCATTGATTTTAACATGTCGTGCGACTTGTGCTCTTGAAGTCGGAACCATTGTGAACTGGCCCTAAGTAATTCTTCGGGATTGATTTACTAAAACTGAGGAGTGCAAAATCTGGTGCAGCTATGCATGGTTGCCAATTAGCTTCTAACTTAAGCTTGTTCAAATAAGCTTTGACAAAATAACCTGGAACCTGGAGCTGCACCAGATTTTGCGCTCCCCATTTTTAGAAAATCAATGCTTGTCTGCATTAAGTGTGTTTGTTTTTTTTTTTGTTTTTTTTCACAAGAAAGCATTACGTTTTTCTTAGTGGTTTTGTCTTTTTAGTTTTTCTAAGGAGTCCTTTTGCAATGCATCCCGGGAAGAACTAATACATCGCCTAGAAGGAACCTTAATTGTTGTTGAAGTGCTTTCCCGGCAGCTCCAAGACTGGCAACAACGAACGGTCACATCTAAACCATCTGAGCAGAGAGAGGCCTCCACGCAGACATGTGTAACGTATGGCAGTGAAGTAAGTTCTTAGACTATACAGAAATCATTAGTGTGTGTGTTTAACAAACATGTTTTACTTGCCTCCTCCTGTGCAGTTGGTTTTGCACAGAGAAGCTCGGATCCTCTTCTTCTTGGGTCCCTCTTTGCTGCTCCTGGGCTCTCCCTCCTATTGAGTGTCCCTCAGTCAGCAGCTTTCTATGGAGGCACCAGAGAGGAGTCAGAGCTCCCTGCATCCATTCAGACACGGAGCCTTGGCCCTCCCCTCTCTCCCCTGATTGGCTCACTCACTTTGACAGCCGCGCAAGCCAATAGCACTGCTGCTGTGTGTCAGTCAATCAGGAGGAGTGTCCTTGAGGGCTTAGACACTCTTGGACATCGCTGGACAGAGAAGGCGCTCAGGTAAGTAATCTGCGGGGGGGGGGGCTGCTACACGCAGAACTTTTTTTTTTTCTTTATCTTAATGCATAGAATGCGTTGAGAAAAAAAACCTTCTTTCCTTTACAACCCCTTTCAAATAAACGTTATGCTTGCCTCCTCTGTGCAGTGGTATTGCGCAGATCGGCCCGTTGCCTCCTCTTCTGGGGTCCCCTGCCAGCTCTGAATACCTGAATAGGTGCGCTACTGCCCTGGACTGTGGGCGGTGCCACCCCCTCGCTCTCTCCTCACAGGATTTGATGGACAGCAGCAGGAGCCAATAGCTCCTGCTCTAAGCCAAGCCAGTGAGAGGAGCCATTTACACCAGACATCCACAAAACCCTCATGTAAAAATTTCCAGGTCTAAGCCCTGTAGGCGGGGTGTAACATGTCAGGGTTATGGCCTGGATGAAGTCACTAGGCTGGGCTGCTTCCACTCTTTACATGATGGTTTTGTGTGATGTGCAGATCCTGGGAATTCTTTTCCCATTGACTTCTATAGAGCTAAGACAAGCTCCTTCCTGCATGCACTCCCAGAGATTGTCAGCATATAAAGACCTTCCAGAGCCTGAAGCAGCACCCTTAAAGTGGTTGTAAGCTCTTGTTTATTTTTACCTACAGGTAAGCTTAAAATAAAGCTTACTTGTAGGTAAAATGAATATCTGCTAAACGTGCACCACCGTGCGAGCAGCAGCCAGTGACGTTACCAGCGCAAGTGCTCTGAAGGAACGGCATACCCATGCCGCTCCTTCAGAGCTGTGTGCCACGGCCATGACTCCCGCCCGCATGCGGGGGAGTGATGTCACTGCAGCCCGGCCATTCAAACAGCCAAAGCCCCCAAACCTGGAAGGAAGATCGGGTGAAGATGGAAGCCTCTGCAGCGGTGACAGCGTGCCCCTGGAGGGCTTCGGTTTTTTTTGTGATGGATACTAGCACGTTATGCCTTTGCCGTGCATGGGGAAACTTTTTTTTTTTCCAAAGACTTTACTACCCCATCAATTTATCTGTATCCTGCAAATGTGTCTGAGTTGAAACCGTTTTGTAAAGAGGACTGGTTAAAAATTTCTCCTGAACGATGGGTAGGTCTGATCCAAAACTACCAAAAGTGTTTGGTTGAAGTCATTGCTGCCAAAGGAGGTTTAACCAGCTGTTCACTCCAATAATTATTTTGCTTTTTCTGCCAGCACTGAATTTTTTTTCAGGAATCCAGAACTAGTCTTTTAAGCACATTGTGTTTGTCTTGTGACATGAGGATCAGATCACATTTTATGTCAAATATCTGAAGAAAACCAGTTCATTCCAGGGTGTTCACATATGTTTTCTTGCTATTGTGTTTGACAAGCCCAAGAATGGGGATGGGCAAGGGTCTTTAGACCTGTGTAACCTCGGCCTAGGGCTTTTTCTTTATCGTACATTCCAGAACACAGGGTATCTTCATATCCATTATGATAGGGTTATGCTGCCACCTTCAGATGACTGGATGCAAGACATCCTTGCCTGAGCATAGCCCCTTCTAGGTAGCCTCCGGGTTTTTTTTTTTTTTTTTTTTTGTGCTAGTGTCTTAAGTGATGGTCATGTCTGTGCAGTCTCTGCACAGATCAGTTTCTTTTAGCTATTTTATTTCTCAAATGTTTCCACCTAGAAGTGGGAGCCTAGATTATTGGCATCTGTTGCCTACAGATTCTTCCAAGAGGATTGGTTCCCAAACCCAATATTAGACACGTGGGGAAGGCCTGTTATGTTGTCGTTGGACCCTGTGCAACAGAACCCAGCGTGATCTATATGTCCAGCTGGGTAGTCTTGTGCCTGAAGGCCCCAGTGGTAAGCCCACCAAGTTGGGTGAAGTTTGTACCTTCATTGAGTGGTACAGAATGGTGCGTGGCCCTGGTAGATGGTCCCTATAGTGACTGTACTTAGGGAGGGGATTCTTTCTATGCTCCTTTATCCCTTGGTTCCTAGCCCTGACTGCAAGTGTCTGGTGAATTCCCTCGTTCCCGCTTGAAAAGGCGGTACACTAGTGCTCCCCTTTCACCTTCATTTAATTTATTTAAATTGGCCTCAAGATGCTGGTTTCCTGGGTGCTACATAGCAATAGTGGAGTTGTGAGGGTGCCTGAGACAATTTCACACCAGCTGGTGGTGAGTGAGGTGGTGTGTTTTCCTCTGCCCCCGTCTGCTTCTGTGTGTTAAAACGGGACTGCAGTGCAGTCACTATGGCTACTGATGACATAATCCATGGTGAAGCCTACTGGTTGTCACCATCTTGGATCACGTGTTTGTTAGACCGGCGCTCTGGTTTCACAACAAAAGGAGGAGCTGCCGCTTGTTAGGAAAGCGGTTCAATGGTGCAGGTAGCAGAAATCTTTACCCTGGGGTACAGTCTCTACTACTAGTAGGTGTTCTGCTCTAGTGGTGTTCACACCTGTCCTCTCAGCTGATTTGGACTGCTCATTGATGCTACATATACTGTCAGCAGACTCAACAATTGCAGACAGCTGGGGGTGAGCGTTCCAAAATCACCTTATAAGGCAAGGAGGAACCTGGGGGCAGCTTCCCTTGCAATGTTTCTTCTGGGATCAATTAGTTCCATGTGGCTCTGATACCCTCCACTTATTTGGACTTTTCTACTACCTCTGGGGTATATTTCTCCAGTTCCTTTGTGTCAACAGAGGAATTTTCAGCTGCTATTTCTGGATTGAAATTCCAGATTGCTGGTATTCTTTCCAAATGAAACCATCTTGGTTGCACGCAGAAATGCTCTCCTTGTTAAGGGAAGAGTAACCTGGTGAGGAACTGCTGGAAGAGGTTCAATGGGAAATGGCCTTTGCTGGTTTTCTTGCAGAAGAGGCCTAGCCCTGGACCAATTTGGAGTTGCCCCATCCTGAGCAATCTGCTCCAAATTATTTAACACACAGCGCTGTCTCCTTTTTAAACCTTAACCTTATTTAGTACCTGTGCAACATACGTGATTATCTAATATTATCCTATGTAGGACTGCTGCTGTTCGCCAAGTAACCATATAATAGCTGCCTGTCACAAATAAACTAGTTAATCCACAGCACTATCCCAAAGTAATATCAATCCAATATCACCATTAGTACAACAAACGTGTATATAAGTGATCAAAACATATAAATATAATTTAAACTGCAGGTATGATTCGTCCCATATTTATCAATAGTCCATTTGAAGGTGCTTCATAAAATGTGCTTCTTAAACAACAGTGCTCCAGTGCAGGTAACTTCTGTGCTGTTTTAGTGCTTCATGCAACACTCACTCACCAGATGTCGTTGACCTTGTGCTTTTCAGCTACAAATTCTGCATGAAACTGTGGAAATTACCCTTCCGGGTCTTGGCAGGAATATTCAGCTTCTCCTCTCCTTTCTCCTACATTGATTTGCTCTCCCAGTATTCTATTGTGCTGTACTATTCAGACCTGCATACCTCAAACACCATACAGGGGAACAGGAGGGGGAGCACACATAGCATAATACTGCTTTATCAAAATCAATTTAAAAGCCTCACCATTTCACTTGCATAACAATAATGTAAAACAGGAATGAGACCCGGAATCTCTGCAGAGGCATGCGTTCCATAGGCTGTAAGTGACATCACTGGAAGTCACCAGAAGGATACTTCAAACGTATTGCAGGCCTTATTATAGGCTTCCTTTGCTCTACTGTGGGTGGGCTTATAACCTGTGGTTGTGTCTGTAGGCATGTGTCAAGCCGTCAAGGTTTGGACTTATCGAATGATGAGGGATAGAGACGCTGACTGAAGGGCTTGGGGACTAACTTATGGGACTCCATTCCACAGCTCTCGTCAGGGTGTCTTATCTATACATATGAGCAGGATCTTATGGCTTAAGTGTGGCCGTACTGTCTTATAAGAAGCCGGTTGAACGATTGTTTTCAAGGTTTCTCTTACACTGCTTTGAAAAAGTATTCATACCCCTTAAAATTTTCCACATTTTGTCATGTTACTACCAAAAACATAGATGTATTTTATGTGATAGACCAACACAAAGTGGCAAATAATTGTGAAGTGGAAGGAAAATGATAAATGGCTTTCAACATTTTTTTTTTATAAATATGTGAAAAGTGTGGGGGGCATTTGTATTCAGTCCCCTTGAGTCAATACTTTGTAGAACCACCTTTCACTGCAATTACAGCTGCAAGTGTTTTTGGGGATTTCTCTACCAGCTTTGCACATCTAGAGAGTGACATTTTTGCCCAGTCTTTGTAAAATAGCTCAAGCTCTGACAGATTGGATGGAGAGCATCTGTGCACAGCAATTTTAAAGTCTTACCACAGATTCTCAGTTGGATTTAGATTTGGACTTTGGGCCATTCTAACACATGAATATGCTCTGATATAAATCCTTCCATTGTATCTCTGGCTGTATGTTTAGGGTCGTTGTCCTGCTGGAAGGTGAACCTCTGCCCCAGTCTCAAGTCTTTTGCAGACTCTTAACAGGTTTTCTCCTACGATCGCCCTGTATTAGGCTCCATCCATCTTCCCATCAACTCTGACCAGCTTCCCCGTCCCTGCTGAAGAAAAACATCCCCACAACATGATGATGCCACCACCATGTTTCACGGTTGAGACGGTGTGTTCAAGGTGATGTGCAGTGTTAGTTTTCCGCCACACATAGCATTTTGCGTTTAGACCAAAAATTGAAATTTTGGTCTTCTTTTGATCAGACACCTTCTTCCACATGTTGCTGTGTCCCCCACATGGCTTCTCCCAAACTGAAAACAGGACTTATGGCTTTCTTTCTTTTTTATATTGTATAAATTTTGAGATTTGCATTTTACACAAAAACATTTACAACATTTAAAGTATATTTTCTTTTACACGCATATACATTAAAATAAGTTGTTCCATATTTATAAGCATCTCTATTTTTCATTCCCTTTGCCTCCCCCACCCCTCACCTCCCCCCTCCTCAGTCTCTAATCCACTACGTCTGTCTGTTGTCTATTCCTTATAAGTGTATGTCATTGTCCCAAAAAAAATAACTGATTATAAATACTGGAGGTACCCAAATACTCACGCTACTGGGGAAAGGGGAGAGGAGGAAGGAAGAAGAGAGGGGGAAAAAACCCCCACCTTACTCCACCCCAAAAAAAAAAAAAAAAATCCTCCTTCTCACCAGAACAAAAATCCACTCTTGTGGAAAAAAAACCCACCACCTTACTCAACTCATAAAATTCTTTCTTCTCTCCAAAACACAACCAACTCCTTTGAGGGAAAAAAAAACCCACCTTACTCCACTCAAAAAAAAAAAAATATTCTTCCCTTTTTTTTGCCCCTCCCTTTTTTTTCCCCCCTTCTCACCAGAACAAAATCCCACTCTTGTGGAGAGAGAGAGAAAAAAAACCCCCCACCACCTTACTTGACTCATAAAATTATTTTTCTCTCCAAAACACAACCCTCTCCTGTGAGGGGAAAAAAGGGGGGGGGGGTGATATTCAAACGTTTCCTTGATATTACTTGGTGTGTCCTATTTCTTATTTGTGTTTATTGAAAATGAATATGTATTATAGTTCCCCTATGTATCTTCTTACAATTTATTGGGAGGAAAAAAAAGGTGATATTCCAAAATCTCCATTTGTGTGAATATTACTTTGTGTTATGTGCCCAATTACTTAAGTGTATCTATCTATAATGTGTTTTAATTCCCCTCCCCGGGGGTGGCAGCAACCCACAAACCCCTTCAACCTACCCTCTCCCCTCCTCCCACTCCCATTAATCAGGATTTAATCCTCCTTCACATTGGAATCTCCATTCCCATAATTTATAGTATACTAACTTATCACTTAGAACATTCACCCTATTCAGTTTTACAGAACATCTTACTTACAGTGCCTTGGGAAAGTATTCGGCCCCCTTTGAACTTTGCGACCTTTTGCCACATTTCAGGCTTCAAACATAAAGATGTAAAACTGTAATTTTTTGTGAAGAATCAACAACAAGTGGGACACAATCATGAAGTGGAACTAAATTTATTGGATATTTCAAACTTTTTTAACAAATAAAAAACTGAAAAATTGGGCGTACAAAATTATTCAGCCCCTTTACTTTCAGTGCAGCAAACTCTCTCCAGAAGTTCAGTGAGGATCTCTGAATGATCCAATGTTGACCTCAATGACTAATGATGATAAATAGAATCCACCTGTGTGTAATCAAGTCTCCGTATAAATGCACCTGCACTGTGGTAGTCACAGAGGTCCGTTTAAAGCGCAGAGAGCATCATGAAGAACAAGGAACACACCAGGCAGGTCTGAGATACTGTTGTGGAGAAGTTTAAAGCTGGATTTGGATACAAAAAGATTTCCCAAGCTTTAAACATCCCAAGGAGCACTGTGCAAGCACTAGTACCCGGAGAACCGACGTAGAGACTAGTCAGAAGAGGAACATACTCGACTTTCAAATCTCCTTGCCGGTCCAGAACCATCTAAACGTCACCAGACTATGAGGAAGGTAAAGTTATAATAGCGAACGTGTCACGAGGAACCCTACAAATTTCGAACCCTTTAGAAAAACATAGGTTTAGGTCGAAATTTGAAGAGGTGTTGTCATAGAGTCTGGACGGACCACACAAGGAACAAGAAGTACTACGAGAGACGCGAAATTTGCCTGGAGACACTGATGGTGTCACGTCCACGTAAATATGCCTCTGAACTAATGTGTGTCCACCTAAGATAAATAGTAGTAATCAGTAACTCCAGTTGTAACCTAGTAAGTCTCTAGGAGTGACTTGAAGACCTCTCTCAAACGACGTGACTTT
>BLSH010215273.1:836982-850466 GCA_018402905.1 Glandirana rugosa | reverse complement strand
AGAAAATAAAAAAGAAAATGGTCACAATAGGACCGCAGTTCCCTATAGGGAAGCCAGGTCAACTCCTTGCGAACTAGGCATTGAAACTGGAGAGCTCCTCTGGAAGGGGGGGTTTTAATGTAGGAAAAGAGGACGGCCCCAGGGGAGGGGCCAGCTGATTTCTTTTCCCTGCCTAGTTAACTCCTGGTAGGACGAACATAAAACCCCACAAAGTCGTGAAGAGCTGCGTCTGTCAGTGAACTCGGAGAAAAGGATTTTACGGTAAGTTTTAATAAAATCCCTTTTTTTTTCCTCCAAAAGTGGTATTATGCTTTAATAATGTTGATGTTCTAAAATGAAATTGTATGCTGTGAATCAATCTAAATCTCCTTTTGATATGCCTTTTAAGTGTAGCTACGCTAAAAGGGAAGTTGCGCTTTACATTAATAAAGCAGAAAAGCACCAAATACACCTAAATTGATTCATTTACTTGTGATCTTTGCTTTGCTTGGAATTCCTAATCCTATTTTATTTTTATTTAAGATAAGCTGCACTCATTCTCTCCTTGCGGATTATATGAAATCTTTGTCTAAGATGAGAAAGAAGATGGAAAACAATGAACTTGAAAAGGAGGAAATGAAAATTCGTATGGAGGAGGCCCAACTTGCAAAAAAAGCGGTATAGCTGTAGGGGTTAGCGTTCCATAACATTCATAAACTGGTTATGAGACTAAAAAGCACCTAATGGTGCCTTTGCTTAAGTGTTTTTTTTTTTTTTTTTCTTTCTTTCTTTGGTCCTTGAAAGTTCATTCCTGTCTACTGCATCTTACTATTTGTACATCACAATCAGAGGTGGCCTTATTGGTTGATAGAAAGAAGTGGAAGGGATGGGGCAGCCTTTGACATTAGAAAAAAGTGTTCTACATTTCCCTGTTAAAAAAAAAAAAAAGGTATTTATTACTCTGCTGTCATCCTTGATCTCACGCCCACATCTCGGAAGAGATGGAAGTCCTTGCAAAGTCGCTTACTAAACGCTGGCAAGGCTTGCATCTCAGGTAATGGAGGGGGTGACCCCTCCAACACTGCGGCAGTGGTTTGACTGGGCGAATGATATTTAGACTATGAAAGACCTTGCTGTGGTTCTTAGAGCTAAATATGCAGACCAAACCAAGAAATTTTAAATGCTCATTCCAATTGTTATGTTTTACACCCCCCTATGTTAGGTTTTACTGATGGGATGCTATGTATACATGGATTATATACCATTTCGTGTAAGCTTATATTCCACTGTGTGCCACTTTGTGTATGTTTAGAAAGTCTATGATTTTTACATTAATGGATGTCTCTTGCTGTTTTTGGTTAATCTTTCCTAATAAATGTAAAAAAAAAGGCATTTGCTGAATATGCAGACTGACCTGTTTACACTAAAACCACATAATTTGTTGTTTTGCTGTATGTAGGCAGATGAGTGTCTGGATGATCTTGAAATTCACTCTTCAGCTGTCATTGCTCAGCTTCGCAGAGACCTAGAATCTGAGAGGAAAATGTCTGAGGCTGTCAGAGAAGCTTATGAACAGCAGGTAAGTTTCAACATATCTATACGGCAAAGTGTTTCCATATTTGCTGAAAATGTGGCTTTGAGCCCCTTATCAGGTTTTAAGAGTTAATTAGCCAAGGGTATCTATGCTGAACTGACAGAGGTTTGCTTATAACAACATTTTAACTGGTCATGGATGCATTGCATCTCAGCTGTTTCAGCAGGGACTGGCTGAATTTCAATCTATTTATGGGCAGGCTCACTGTACCAAAGTCGATCCTGCAATTAACATTGGTACAACCATCCTATCATATTTTTTTTTTTAGGTGTAACTACTGCTGGTGACTATAGCAGCCAGCATTCATCATTGTGTGATGCTGACTGGGAAGGCTACCCACTGGCAGAACACGCGCTAAATCAGGGATTTCCCTATTCGCACTGAATGTGTTTGATTGGTAAATCAAGCAATTTTCTTTCCTTTCACCCCTGGTAGAAGGAAAGAATAGGGAAAATGGTTATCATACTTATTGTAATTTTCCTTTCCTGGAGGCTCATCATGTCAGCCTACATATGGGTCAGGTCCTCCCCTCTGACCCCCCCATAGGACAACCCACCAAATTAATAAAAGGGAGGGCCTCCCTATACCCCTACGTTCCTAAACCTCCTTGCGATGGAACATCAGGGCGGGAAACCCTAGGCTGACATGAGGAGCCTCCAGGAAAGGAAAATTACGGTAAGTATGATAACAATTTTCCCTATTCCTGGAGTTCATGTCAGCCTACGTATGGGGTCTAACTAGCATACAAAAAACAGGGCGGGAAAAAATAACCACACATCACTACAACTCAATGCTCAGAAAACCTGTATTCTATTAGACAGACAGAGCGGAGGTGAGCACCAAATTGCCCAATGCCTAAGCAATGAAAGTGTTTGAATACTTGGTTTACCAGGATTTGGATATGGATTACCAGTATTCTAGGTGGGGCCATTTGATCAATTTTAGGACTTACTGATAGATAACCAGTTAAACGTTAAAAAAATTACCTAAAAATTGCATCCACTCTTGACCAATCTTCCTGTCCCGAAACTGCAGACAATGAAGGTTGCACCACTTCAAAACTTATATGAGAAAAAGGTGCAACCTTTTGAAGAAAAGATGGAACTGGATTAAGAACCTCTGTTTTGAAACAGCTCAAAATATGGAGACTTGGCTGAGAAAGCTTGTTTTTTTTCCGAGACACGACTGGTTGTTTTAGATATAAGGTTGCTTGTATGAAACCTGATTTTCTACGCAGTGAACAGTTAGAGCTGAAACGGTCGACAACTGGACCGAACTGTAGCCAAGCCCTTTGTCTAGGGCTGAATTGCAAGAGCGCCAAGACCTCAATACAAGAGGAAGACTCAGGATTGCATTGAATAATCACTGCCACACCAAACATCTTTTCCACATGCTATAGTATGTAGCATTCAAGGATATCTTCCAAGATTCAAGCAGCTTCCTCTGGACCTCTGCTGCTATGCCCACCTGGGCTAGCCAGCTTCTTAAAATAATCGGGCTGTCTAATTGAGCCATATTGGGATGAGGCATGCTGTCCAAGTACCAAAGATCTCTGAAGTCCCATCAGCAGAGCTATCAACTACCTCAACAGTGGAAACCATGAACGGATCATGTTTAGGATTAGGGAAGCTTGAGAAAAAAAAAATGTATACAGGCCAGAAAATCCAGCGCTGGGACAGAGCATTATTACCCCTGGCTCTTGGATGGAAGAACCAGGAGAATAACACTACCAGCTGAGCACTGACAGATGATGCCATTAAATCCACTTGCAGGGTGCCCCACTGAGCAAACAGTTATAGGAAACCTCCATTTGTTTAGATCCAGAAAGAGTGTGCTCAAAACGTGTCTGCTCACATATTCTCCACCCCGGGAAGGTAAGAGACTGACCGGGACAACAGATTGCACTCCGGCAACCAAAAGATGTGTGCCGCAATCTGCCCAAGGCTGCTTTTCTCCCTGATTCGACACATAGGCTACTGTCTGAATCCTCATGATGGTCTTAAAATAGTGGTGAAAAGATCAGTAATGCCTTCTGTGCCGCCATCAACTCTAGAACGAGGTATCTCTCCCTTCAATCTTCCTTGAGAAAACTGGTTCTGACAGTGAGCTTGACCCACTGCTGGAGTAAAGCAAGCTTAAAGTGTTTGAGATGTCATCGAGCCCAGGTCACTGTGGTTCACTGCTGCATTCATCAATACCCTCATAAAATACCTTGCTGATATCAAATGACTTTTCTTCGAAGCACGGACCATCAAGATCAAGAGGGGTATCTTCTGTGGAAGGAATACTTTCCTCACTGTCGTTTGAGACACCCAGAAAAAATCTCTGTGAAGAAACTAGCTGGCTCTTGCTGAAGATGAGCAACCAACCAAAGCTCTATAGCATCTCCAGGGCCCTCATCCAATGATTCAGAAGCCCCCTAACTTATTTCCACTGCTTTCCATCTAAAATGCATCTCATCAGCCTTAGAAAGGAGAAATTAAAAAGCAGACATAGGTCATCCTCCTACATATATTCTTCTTTAGAACAGTCTGAAGGTTGGTCGGCCTGAGAAAGCTATTGAGTCCAGTTACTGGCTTTGGAAGGAAAACTGGACATTGCCAGAATAGATGACCCTTGCACAAGGCGAGTCCAAACAGCTCTTTTTAGAGTGTCTTGATCTCATGCTTAATGAATTGTGACAATTGTGTCTATCATCATCTTAAGCCCTGACTGAGCAAAGCAGGATTCATAAAGTCATGTTCATGCACATCTTGGCAGAGTCTGAAAAGGGCTGCCTTTCCTGGGAAGCAGATGGGTATGGTTCCCTACCTTATTTAGTAGCGCTGGTCTTTATTCAGGGTTGGCATTTGCTTTCCTGCAGAAAAAGAAGGCAAGCAAAAACTTTGAGCTTGTTCAATGACTATTAAGCAGCAGTGCAGTGCTTCCTCCCATATGGAAGCTCCGTAAACCAGTAATAAGGAAAATGTCCACTCCAGCCACGATATTGCAATGCTTCTACATTGAGAGTGATTTACACTCATATGCCGCCCCAGAGACCTGCAGAGGGGCTCCCTGACAGATGATGCATTTAGCATGTGAGCACAGGGACCACATCCCAGTGGAACAGGATGGACAGCCCAAAGTTTATTTAGGCTAGGTAGGTGACATGTGCCAATTTTTTGGACCCGGTCCCTTCCCTGGGTGAGTGGAAACAACTCCTTTAGAGTGTATTTACATGTTTACTGAATGTGACAGCCTGTTGGGCATCGTCATCTTGTCTTTGCTTGCTTCAACCAACAGGATTCACACAGTTCTATACCATCTGCATCTTCTCTTGGAAGAGTCTAGAAAGAGTTGATTTGCCCACAGTGTGAATGGAAACCACTTCTTTAGAGTGTATTGCTCACATGTTTAATGCATGTGACAACCTATTTGGTGTTTGATATCTTTGTCCTTTACTGCTTGAAGCAGCAGGATTCATTGTCACGTTCATTCGTATCTTCTCTTTGATGATATTGAAGCTGATAGTTTGCCTGGGAAGCCCCCGAGATTTCATATTGCCAGAATAGGCAACCCCTCATTAGGCTAGTGGACACATTCCTTAGTGTATTGACCACAGGCTTAATGAATGTCACAACCTGTTAGCTGCCGTCATCTTTATCCTTGGTTGCTTGAACAAAGCAGTATTCTTGCAGTCATGTTCATCCTTAATCGCTATTAGTAAGCACCGGACTAGGATTGGTTTGCCTGGAAAATGTCGGAACAGGTAACCCCCTCACAGAGCGATTGGAAACACGCCTCTAGAGTGTATAGACCATGTGCTTAAACAAATGTGACAGCCTGTTAAGTGTTGCCATCCTTATCCTTGTCTGCTTGAACCAACAGGCTTCATATATCGCATTCCTGTGTATCCTCTCTTGGAAGAGTCTGGAAAAAGTTGAGTTTCCCACAGTGTGAGTGAAAATAACCCCTTCAGGCTTCATTTCCACTAGTGCGACTTGTCATGTGACTTTAGATACAAAGTTGCATGACAAGTCACAGTCCATTGATCTCAATGGCACCTGTTCCCATCTATGCGACTTTGAGAAGGTGCCTGCACCACTTTGATGTGACTTTGTAATCACACCAGTGGAAACGTAGTGCAAGATATATAGGTGTCTTCAAGAAACATACAGTGCTTTGCTTGCCAAGACATGAGTGGCACAGGACCAGCTTAAGGCCGTGCTTGATGCCTGCCAACTGGAGGGACTAAATGGTAAAAAGACCATAGTTAATTTCTCATACACCTGATAGAAAACTTACGGTGGCCTTTACCTCCTTAGCAATGAATGGCTACCAGGAAGAGTTGATGCTCATGGCTTAGCAATATAAGCAAATTGCTTTGCAGCAAGCTGGCAGAAAGTCAAGGGGACCATACATAGTCTTACTGCACAAGGACCTCTTGACCTCACTTATATCTGATAAACAGGATACTAAGCAAGAGTCATTTGGCAATTTAATATATCAAAAGTTACTCATCTACTACAAATGATAGCCCTGACGCTTAATAAAGCAGTTCAAAACTAAGTTTATGCAGTTGGAATTAGCTTATTTGGCATTGATCCTCTAAGGGGTTAACCACTGCTAAAGTGAGGTTTAATGCAATAGGAATTGGCTTGTTTGGCAATAACTCTCTAAGGGGTTAATCACAGCTAAAGGGTGGTCAACACAATAGATTCCCAGACCTGACATTAGTACCAAGGTGCTTATTGAAACAAACTCAACCATGCCAGAAGCAGGACAAGTATAAAAAAAAAGCTTGTTCAGGGGGGCGTGGCCTGATGCCAAGCAGGACGGACGCGTAGCGCCAGAGCTCCGACATTGCAGGGATACAGCGGCCCAAAGCATCCACCTTCGGTGACACCGAACCGCTTGCCAGGACACTTGCACCCATCGGACACAACGAACATGTCTAAAAGGAGCAAAAGTGGGAAGAAACCACACCGGCTGACTGATTTTTTTCTCCCCGGGCCAGCATGGAGGTAGGCAAGATGGTGCTGAGGCCTACCCGTCCCCGGCCTCTGCGCCACGCAGCAAGCCATCAAAGCAGGCCACAGGGGAACAATAACCTCTCCCCAGGCAGCCAACACTCCAACCCGCCTTCCTCTTCGGCTTGCAGTCCAGCCAAGTCGAAAATTAGACTGGATGGAGGCGGATGTAGCCCTTACATGAGCCCCGCTGCAGACTCAGGGGATGACACCAGAGACATGCCAGAGTCCATCGATGCATTCCCCACACAAAATCAGCCAGTCCTGGACACAGTCCTGAAGGATATGCTTCTCTGAGAAGCACGATCCACTCAGACATAGTCTCATGTATGCACAGATTTAATCAAGAAATACATGCAGTAGAAGCAAGGGTGGATCATATAGAAGAAAAAATTGGAGAATATGCTTCCACAATAAATGACTTAGTTGATGCCCATGATGACAGGGAAAGGGAGACGAAGTGGATTAAGGCCAAAATGTCGAATATGGAAGAACGAACGAGACGAAACAATCTCAAAATAAGGGGGGGTACCCGAAATGGTCACACAATCCGACCTACACACGTATGGCATTACGCTGTTTAAAACAGTACTGCCTGATCTCGCGGACTTAGATGTTACGATCGATCGGATCCATAGATTGCTGAAGCCGCCACATTTGCCAGAAAAGGTCCCTAGAGATGTAATCCTCCATCTCCACTTCTATCATGTGAAAGAGGGCCCTCATGTCCACGATGTGGAAAAAAGAGATGATCCCCCAACAATATCCGAATTTGCAATTTTGCGGCGATCTATCCCAATATACCTTGCAAAAAAGGAAAAATTTGAATACAGTGACCAAGGTTTTAAGGAACCATAAGCTAATATACCGCTGGGGTTATCCCTCTAAACTCACCGTTCCCAAAGACGGTCGAACACACATCATAGACTCCCTGGATAAAGGTCTAGCCCTCCTGAGGGGATGGGGGTATTCTTACGGACCCGCCGGATGACACAATGTCCCCAGACCTCCCCAGCAGGTTGAGCGGAAATGGAAAACAGTTACAGCAAAAAATGCTAAATCTCACAATTAAGCTTAGGTGGTTAAATCTGCACCTCTATCCCTGACCAAAGCATTGAACTAAATCCCCACTAAACTAGCAGCCTGATGCTGCCATAGAACTTAAACATTTCTTGTGGCATGTTGCTAAGCAAGAGCACTTCTTGCACCAGTTGTGCACTATTTTGTTTCCTTTTCTCTCTTTTCTTGATTTTATTTTATGTTCCCAGTATCCGAAGTGACCATGGCAGGCTTACTGCTGTCAAGGACGCTGCACTCAGGATCTGCTGCCACTTTGTTGCTAATGAAACTATAAGGAGGACAGTCAGATCTCTTGGAGCTGAACCTCAATCTACCACAGTGAGTATGTACTCTGCACACCACTGATTCACATAAAACGCTTTCAATATGTAAACAATCCAATGGAGGGAGCTACACCACCACTAATGGATTTCATACCTACATCTACATCTAGCGAAGTGATAAACACATCATGGGGATCACGATTCTGTCCATAAATTCGAAGGGTCTAAATCACCATGTTAAACGGAAATCACTTTGAAAGGAAGCTTTGCAATACCACTGTGATCTCCTTTGTACTCGAGAGATGCACTTTAACAAGAATTCTCCGCCCAGGTGCGACCACAAAAACTTTCCCCATATTTACACCGCCAGCGCTGACACCAACGTCAAAGGAGTCATGACTGCCATAAGAGACTTGGTGGCTTTTCAGCTACACAAGATAATTAGAGATACCCAAGGTGGTTACCTAATACTAATATGTGACTTGAACTCAGTGACATACACTTTGGCCAACTCCTATTCTCCCAATAAAAATCAGATCCACTTTTTCAACAGACTTATGAGGAAAGTTCGACATCACCAGCAGGGGCACTTGATTATGTGCGGAGACTACAATATCACACCTGATCCCTCAATGGACTTCACCTCCACTTCCAAAAGGCATGCACCCTCATTACAGGAATCGCTGCACAGAAACTCACTTTATGACGTATGGCGTTGCTCTCATCTCTCAGAGGGATTACGCTTTTTTCTCTCCTCCCCATGGGGTATATACCAGAATCAACCTCTTCTTGGTCGACCAATACATCCTCTCTAAAAGTAGAAGAAGTCTATTAATACCATGAGCTGGTCAGATCATGCATCCATTATCTTGAACATCAATGATATTGCCATTTCGTCCACTAAACCAGTATGGAGGTTAAACACATACCTTCTACAACAGGAATACTTTAAAGACAAATTGAGTAACCAGCTGCACAAATTTTTTTAAACTAACAATGCATTTGTACAGGACCCATTTATATTATGGAACGCCCATAAGGCGATCATGAGGGGCATCTTTATTCAGCTGGGGGCGAGGGCCAAGAGGCAGCAGCAAAAGCATATCCAAGACATTACGGAAGAAATACGAGTTATCGATAAACAAAACAAATTGACCCCCAATAGTGACTTAGCAAAACAACTATCCCACCTAAGATATGAATTAAGACTCCTTCTATTGGTAAACTTTGAAAAGAATAATAAACGACTAAAGATGACGTACTATGCTAATGGCAATAAAGCAGGTAAAATCCTGTCAAACAAAATCAAGGGACATAGATACAAAACCAAAATACCATTTATCATCCATCCCAGTACCAGCACAAAAAAAATCACCCACAAAAAATAGCCGATGCATTTAGTAGCTTACTACTCTACGTTATACAACTTAAAAGACGATCAGGACACCAACCAACCCACCTCAGAATTAATTGAACTATTTCTATCAAGTATGGATATAGCCAAACTTGACCGCGAACAACTTCAGTCCTTAAAGCGGAGTTCCACCCTTTCCTTATGTTTATTAAAAGTCAGCAACTACAAAAAGTGTAGCTGCTGACTTAATAAACAGACACTCGCCTGTCTCCCGGTCCAGCGATGGAGCCGCACGGAGCCTCGCTCCTCTCCCCCTCCCCTTTGCGGCGCTGGCATTCCTACTGTGGGCACCCGGCCGCAGCTTCATGGCTGGGCGTACACTGCGCATGTGCGAGCGGTGCTGCGCTTTGTGATTGGTCCCGAAGTCTTCTAGGACTTGTCCTGTGTCCCAGAAGACTTTGGGAGGGAGGGAGAAGGAGACCTTCCACTTCCGATCGCCTAAGGCGACCAGGGTGGAAGTACCCAAAAAAATCGGGTATCCCCACCCCCCCCTCCTCCCCAAAAGCTCAGTTTCAGCGTCTGGAGCTGGGGAGGAGGACTTAAAGCGGAAGTTCCACTTTTGGGTGGTACTCCGCTTTATATCAACCATTTAGCCTCTCCAAACTATATACAGCCATAGACTCCCTTCCTATGAATAAAACCCCTGGTCCTGATGGGATTAATGGAGAATATTCTAAAGAATTTAAATGCACATTAGCGCCCTATTTAGAAAACATATTCAACGCTGCTGCTGCCTCTTCGCCATTTCCTCCGGAGATGCTAGAGGCTCTGATTGTAACCCTACCTAAGCTGGGGAAGGAACCGAACAAACCATCAAATTTCCGCCCAATTTCTCTGCTGAACATAGATATTAAGCTATATGCAAAATTGATTGCCCTATGATTACTCCGCATCATGCCCTTACTTATTCACCCCGATCAAACAGGTTTTTTCAAATCCGGGCAAACCTCTGACGCCACTCGAAGATTAGTGAATATAATTAATCTGGCGAGGGCGCAGAAGAGGCCTTCTCTGCTTCTGGCTCTGGATGCGGAGAAGGCCTTTGATCGTTTTCACTGGCAATACTTATCCAAAACCCTCCAATCATTTGGATTCACGGGCAATATTCTAACAGTGATTCTAGCACTCTGCTCAAAACCCTCTGCACGGGTCTACATATCAGGCACTTTATCAACACTGTTCCAGATAACCAATGGTACGAGACAAGGGTGCCCGTTATCGCCCTTAATATTTAACCTTCTAATAGAGCCTCTGGCTATTTATATTAGATCAAATCCCCAGATCAAAGGCTTCCCAACTCCTACTACTACACATCATATCAGCTTTTTCGCTGACGATATCATCATGATACTAACTGATGTTCGGTCCTCCCTGGCTGAGGTACATTAGACTCTAAAAATGTTTAATTAAATATCCTATTACAAGGTTAATGAAAACAAATCTTATATGTTGGGATTGGGAGTGGATGCAAACACAGAAAAAGGAGCTTAGTTCGGAGTTTCCATACACTTGGAGCAATGAAGGTATTAGCCATTTGGGCATCACTCTGACGGCCGATACCAACGAACTAATAGAGGCGAACTACACCCCATTTTTACGCAAACTAGAGGCTAAGTTGTGAGACCTAGCCAGGATGGAACTATCCTGGATCGGCCGCTTAGCTGCTTTTAAAATATTACCCCAATTTTTATATCTGTTTAGAGCAATGCCTATTCCTGTGACAGACCAGTTTTTTACTAAAGCTCAATCTATGATCAATGCTTATTTATGGCAGGGCAAGAAAGCTAGATGTGATTTTAAGAAATTGATCAAATCACGAAAGATGGGGGGTGCAGGCCACGTAGTAATAAAGGACTACCACACAGCCGCAGTGCTAGCTCAGATTCAACAATGGTTCACTCAAACACAAGACCCACGATGGAAAGATTTGGAACTGGCGCAATGCCCAGGTAGGGATCTCCGAAATTTAATATTAACCAATGGATTCACATCACATAATGCATGTCAGTTGTCACCCACTATGGAAGCCGCATTAATAGCAACACGTACTGGAGATATGAAAAACATACTCATAGAACTACCAATCCCTAGCATACATCTTTTGATTCCAGATATTAATATCTCACATTGGCCTCTTAAAGGCATTTCCAATGTTGGGGATCTAAAAATAGGACCAGCCATTAAAAACCTTCAAAGCAGCCAAAATTGAGTTTGGACTAACAAAGATCAATTTCCATATTACCAGGTCACCCATCTTCTGAAATCACTCCCTGACACAAACCCTAATCTTCCATGGCGCATCAAACTATATTATACCAACCAAGATACCCAAATAAAAGGCATTTCTTTATTCTATAACTTCCTCAACCAAAACTTGATATTCATCAAATCCTCCACCATGAAATCATGGGAAATAGACCTGAGACACAACTACACAACAGAACAATGGAGGAAGGCATTAGACATTTCTTACAAATCAACTAAAAACGCCAACCTATGGGAACTCGCACAAAAACTGGTAATGAGATGGTACCTAACACCACATAGGTTCTCCTTCTATATGCAGATCACATCTCCAATGTGCTGGAAGAAATGTGGGAATAGAGGTACGTTACACCATATATTTTGGGCCTGCCCAAACATTGAACCTCTATGGAAAGAAGTATTTCACATTATCACACAAATCACAGGTATCATATTCCCTAACCGACCTGGCTTGACCATACTTTCATTGGGCATAGACGCCACGCCACCCTCCCTACGTTATGTCATATACCATATCCTGCTGAGTGCAAGGCTGGTCTTGGCAAGACACTGGAAATCAAGGGCAACTTCCACAATCTCAGAAATTATACACACAACCAACACACACATCACATATGAAGTATGTTTGCATCCTCACAGGGGAAATCCCCAAGTTAGAGCTCCAAATGGAAACCCTGGACCGAGTGGTACAAACTATTTGGGAAAAATTAATGATCAATGTTGGATATCTACCCAGAGTTGATGACGTATCCCTAGTAAATGTTCAGAACCTCATGGTCACAAACATACTATCCCTATGGCTATATTTCTTTTAATTTTATCTCATATTTATCTATTATTCTTCTCTACATTTTTTTTTTATTTTTTATATAAGTTTAATTAACATTACCTTTCACTTGAGAGTATATGTATATTTTCTAAAAGGAGCAGTTACATGATTGGAGTGCCAAGGGCCTTAGTATTAATACATGATTGACTAACCGTAACTCTGCACGCCCTTGTTACATCATATGAAACACTGAGTCTCTACCCCTGTCAAGGTAGCCACCAATAGGTGGAGAGGTCCCAGGAACCACAGTATGCACCCAATGGGGTGGCGAGTGAGGTTCTCTTGGACTCTAGAGACCTGCGGTGAGCAGGTTTTTCTAAATGGACACCTTCCTATATATGGGTAGCGGGTGGACTTCTGTTAGAGGCCTGACCTCCATTATAAGCTCCTTGTAAGGCTGTTGTTATGTAGAAATTTCTCAAAATATACATGCAATCATCTATGTAATGCAAAAAGTTACCCTTTTTCTTCTGTATTTTACTTTATTTCCTGAAAATTTTTTAAATAAAAAACTATTGAAATTTAAAAAAGCTTGTTCAAGACAGAAAAAAAGGCAGGATCACAATAATATTCAGCAAAGTACATAGCTTAATTGCACATGAACGTTCTGTTAAATACATTTACACAAACGTATAGCAGCGCTAGGTATACTTCCACATTAGTCTCTCAAATGCATGCAGAGCTCAATGGGTATATCAGTCCTTCAATTACTGACTGCGCTTGACTGGAGTAAAATGATATAAGATTAATCCACTGGTTAGACCGCACAGACCCAGCTCTCAGTTAATCTTCATGTGATTAAAACAGACTTGACTCATCATCTCTCATTAGGACTTATGCTTACCAGAGGGTGTTGCCTCGCATTCTCATGCTTGGCAAAACAGCGTTGTCTTTTTATCTTTCACTGATCCTCCATACACCTTGCAACCTCGATCTTCCGACTTGTTGTTCTTAGATAATTTGTTGCTTCTTTTTATCTCCGGTTTCCTTGCGTGGTATGTGAGGGAAAAGAGAAATGCCACTCGATAGTGTATTATCGTTTTTTTAAAAA
>BLSH010215273.1:788120-825822 GCA_018402905.1 Glandirana rugosa | reverse complement strand
AGCAGTCCGCAAAGAGTACGGAGATAGTTTTAGTCACCAAGGGATACCCTCGTAAAAGTAAACTTATCTTCAGCGTGGTCCATCTACTGTAGCGGTCTCCTCCCTCTTCTCGACCTCTCCCCTCTTCTTTAGTCTTCTCTGTGGCCTCGCCTAAATTATTTAATGAAATTGGTGAATGGTTGGCCCGGTGAAAAAATGTAAACCACCAGTGTTCGATTTTTGTAAAAAAAAAACGATCTCTTAATGAATCTTGGGGGTTTGTACTATATAAAAAAAAAGTTTGTGGGATCTCGTGCCAAAGAGTTGGTCCCAAGGCAAATGATGTCATTGGGAATTTATCTGAGAGGTAGAAATTGACCATTGCTCAAGGAACCCCTAGCAACCTCTGGAGGAACCCTAGGGTCCCACGGAACCCTGGTTGAGAAACCGTGCTCTAGGGTGTTTGAAAAAAAAATATATCATGTTTGGGGGTTCTAAGTAATTCTCTAGCAAAAAAAAAATGTTTTTAGCTTGTGACCACCAAATGTAAAAAAGTGGCCCGGTTGGTAAGTGGTTAAAGTAATTTATTAAATCCGCTCCGGTGTCTCTTCTGATTTCTTCTCCCCTCTCCAGCTCTTCTCCCTCCTCTGGCGATGTCATCTACCTGGTGCGACTTCTATTCAAATGAAAATGCTCCCATAGGGAACCACTGATTTTGATAGAGGCATGAGAAACGCCTGACGAGGCCTAACATGGCTGTATCCATGTTTAGCCACGTTTTAGCAGCTTTTAATGGCCTCAGGCGTTTTAAGAGCTCTAGCGCCGGAGCCTCAGAACACGCTGGTCCTGGGTTTTTTGGAACTTAAAAACGCCAATGCCAGTTACAGCTCTCAAACACCTGTATGTGTATGATGCCATTGAATAACATGGAGAGGCTGTTTTTAAGCTGTAAAAACACTCCTAAAGCAGCTGTAAAAACGCAGTGTGTATGAGGCCTTGTCAGTAGAAAAATGTTTGCTGGCTTCTTGATTTCGTACTGGGTTCTGAATTCTACAGTAATTTCTGGCATGTTTAAGAGGTCAGAAATTCACCCCATTGCGTGTTTAAATTTTTCCCAGTCTTGCATACTTAATTTTTCTTTTTTTTTGTTTGAAAAATGGCGCCATGATTACTATGGGCCTACTTTACAAATAGGCTGAAGTCTTGTTTCTTGCTGGGCTGTTACAATTGGCACTGTGGGGTGGAGTTATTGTTTTCAAGAACTGTTTTGGGCAGCATTTTGATCCATCTTGTAAGCAGTTGCCTAAGGCCTACAAGATGCTAGTATCCCTGTTCTAGCACCTTCCTAATTTGTATTTAAAGCTGAACATAGCCAGGACCACCCCTAGCCTGGTGATCAGCATCATGTGGGCAGTCACTCACCTCTGTCAGCAAGCTCCCTGTGTTAGATTGAACCTCAGTTCACACCGGTGCGACTTGTCATGCGATTTGACAGTTCCAAATTGCATAATTCCCACCCCATTGCCGACAATGGAACCGATCACATTGCTGTGACTCATGTCAAGGGTTCCTGCACTACTTTTTACCAATATTTTTTTTTTTTTTCCATTGTGACTTGCTTAGACTTCTGTTAAATGAAGTTGCAAGCCGCAATGAAATTGGCAGAGCAATTTGCACTCAGTGTGAACCGGCGCTTATTGACTGTATTGTACACTGCGGAAGAATGTGATCTTTTTGTCGCTTGTGTGTCTGTAACTGATTCGTCAAAACTGAAGTCTGTATGCACAGTAATCAGCTTTGGGTAGCCATGGAGTTTTGTATGTTTGGGTCCTCTGGTTGTTTGGATGCAGTGTGTGTGATAGGGGCAGTAAAATATAAACTGCAGTGTCAGTTGGGGACTGAGGTGAATTGATCAATGTAACTCTTAGCTTTTTCTTACCCATACATAGCAAGAAGGGAAGCAGAGCCCAAATCCATTAATTTTTAGTACCTTTTGCCACTGGAATTAAGACATATTAAAAATGAGTGCGGAAAATAGATATAGTCAATTAAATCAAAAACCTCTGACTCGACTCTCTCTTGGTAGGAAAAGAAGTGTATGTATTTTTATATATGTATATAAGATGGATATATAATATATGTAGGTGTTCAGGGATCTAAATTTATGCTTGCCATTTATTGATAGTGTTCTCAGGCCAAGGAGCTGATATCCTGGCACTGGCACCTATTTGAGATTATGAAGGAGAAAACCCAGTCCGCTCTAGAGAAGTATGATGGAATTAAGAATGAAAGGGACCATGCCGTTTTGGAAAAAGAAGAGGTGAGTAAAAACTGGTACCGTTTAGAAGGTCCCAAATGGTAGATGTGTGCAGCGAAGTCTGCAATACATAACTTTCGTCCATTTTTATTATAGAGAGACTTGCATAATTAAAATAGTAATTGGTGTTTGAGTATTTTCTGGTCAGACACGATCATATAGGTTATTTTCTGGATAGTATTTCTTGCCATATAAATATTTTATTTTTATCAACATTTGGATTTTAAAAAAGTTGATATATTAATACATTGACAGCCCAAATATTTAAATAGCTAGGTTTCATTTTGTCATGTTCATGTGTATGATCAGGCTTCAGAGAGAATTGTCTGTCCCCTTGTAAGAAACCATATGATTTTCAACTGTCCTGTGAACTGATAGAACTATAAGAAGCACTGTCCCCTTAAACCGCTGCTGAGAGAAACATGAAGAGTGCCAGTGCTGCTGCTCCATCTGCAAATTTTAGCCGTCTGGCTGTTGGGTTGACCCTTTATATTTTGAGTCAGTTTACCACCTAAGGGGTTAATTCACAGTTTTTCTGTAGTTGGCGTGCAGCCCATCTGTGACTCATTACCTCATTGCCTTCCTGCCATCTCCTCTGTACCTGTATCAGTTCTACGATCCTCTGAATGGTACCTGGCCTTCCTGCTGCCTTACAAGTGAACTGACCGCAAACTGCATTAACTCCTGATTGTGTGAGCAATCTTGAGGGTCATTTCTCAGTCTGTACTAGTATAACAAATCATTAGTTCAAGGGCAGCAGTCCTGAGAGCTTGTCCAGCTTACAATCCACTCACCGTGCTGGGGCATCTGTGTTTTCAAGCTAGTAGGTATTTTACGCCAAGTATCCAAGACCGGTCCGAATAGTGGTCGTTGGAGCATCAGTGCAAGGAGCGCCTCTTGTGTATGCCCTTTTGTGACAAGTCCCTGGACAGCTTCATCAGTGAAGTTCCTGGGGACACGAGTACCCTTTTATCCCAAGAAAAACAAGGCTAAATCTTTCTGGGGGACCCTCTATGCCCGAGGCTAAAGTTTTTTTCACATCTGACCTCCCAGAGCATTTTTTTTCTTTGCCTACAGCTACCAGTCAGATTCACACCTGTCCTGAAAAAAGACATTTGGAATTTTGAAGGCTTACATCTCCCTTTTCAGATGGTTCTTAGCACAGACTAGTTGTATAGCAGTTACTATAAATTTTGGTGCAAAATGGCAAAGTTGTCTATGAAATTTTTGTTTCTCTTTGTTACCATTTTTACTGGTAGATGTCCATTCGCTTGGCTGACCTAAAGTCTTTGAATGAACAAATGGAATTGGAAAAATGTCGTCTGGGTTCAGGTATGTGTGTTATTTCTTTAAGTGCCGTATAAGTGTGGTTACAGTGCATTACTGTTTTTATATTTATCTGTTATATTTATATTTTTCTTAGAGCTAGAATCTCTGTTGAAGCGTTTGTTTATTATGGAGTCAGAAATTGATAAATGGAAGGAGGACAATTCCGAGCTGGCGGAACAACTGTCTGCTAGAGACTCCTCTGTGAAGCTTCTAGAAAAAGAGCTTAATGAGGCAACTGCAAGGTACTAAGCCATTTGATTTTTAAATGATTTCACAAATCTTTTATGGTTGTATGGAATGTAATCTCTGCCCATAGTTGCACAGATCACTTCAAATATTTGGGCTCATCCTGTTAATGAACAGAGCAAAGCTCAGGTGAGAAGTACCTCAGCAAGATGTTACTGGGATATCAAACGAGCAGGATAGTAAATCTAGCTATGTACATTATATTTGCTGATTGGGTCATCATGTTAAAATGCCTGTTGTTCAGCTCAGGTGCTTGTGGTGAAGATGTTACAGATACGTACCACTACTGCTTAAAATTCTAGCTGCTCAGTCAAGTGTTCAGGTCATTTGGCGTACGAGTACTTTGGCTTAGCTGCCAAATTATAAAGCAAGAGTATAGTAATACCATGGCCATACTGCTGCGTAAATACCACCCATTTATAAAACCATGTGTTTTAGAAATGTGCTTAGCGCTCCACTAACCCCTAGATTTCAAGGCCATCGGAGCATTACTCTTCTAAATGGAATAGTATAAAAGAGAAAAAAATTACTTGGAGAAGAGGCTTATTCACGTGACCCAGCAAAGTTACATGACCAACTCTTGTGCAGTTATGGAGTTCTCTGCAGCATATTTGAAACTAAAAAGAAATATTGAATATATTGTAGCTTAGTAGTCCTTTTTGATGTGGTGGCTGCTTCATTTTGATTTTTTTTGCAGGCGTCTTCCTATATTTTCAAATCGTGATTCTGCCAGTAACACACCTCCCAGGGTGACAGTGTTCACTCTATGGAGGAGCAACGTTGTCTCCCAAGGCTACTCTCCTCATTTGGAATACAAACTGCTCCCCTTTTCTCATCTCTATTGCATGGAAGTGAAGTTGCTTTGTAGTTCGCAGAAGATAGCTGGGTAGGCAGAATCGCACTGTTCAGTGAACGAGACGTTACAAGGACACTATAACAAAAGCGACAGATATATTTCTGTGCTTGCATAAAATGTACTAAGCCTTAAAAAAGAAAACTAATACAGCCATCAGAAATTAGGACTGATAAACTTGAGTATATTACATTTTTATTCTGGGGTTCAAATCTACTTTTAATACTTTAACTCTGTGTTGCTTTGCGGTCTTTAAACCCTGAGTTTGGTAAGCAACTCTTGCCCTTTTAGTGTCCGGTGACTAACTTATTAAAAAACATTTGTTCTTTCAGAGGCCAGTCATCTCAAAATCGCATCAAGTATCTGTCTCTGGAGGTTGTGCCCAGGTATTTATTTATTTTTACCCCCTTTTTAACGTTTAAAACAAGGTTACTTCTGGTGGCATTAAAGTACAACTAAAGGCAACATACATATTTTAGTAAATCCTCATATAAATACCTGAAAGTTACACATGGTAATAAGCATAATACCTGAAGTGACGTCCCAGAAGATATTATAAATGCATTTTTGTCCTCCTATAAAGACCTATATACAACGCGGGCTGACTATTCAGATACACACTTGACTGACTACCTTGCACAAATCCCTATCCCGCATTTAACCGATCAGGAGAAAGAAGACTTGGAGGCCCCCTTAACAGTGGAGGAAATAAAACTGGCAATCTCACAACTTCCAAATCACAAATCCCCAGGCCTGGACGGCTTCCCGGTCGAATGGTATAAAAAGTTTAGCTCGATGCTTAGCCCTCTCCTTAACACATATAATGAGGCTTTAAAAAAAGGAGTCCTTCCACCATCCATGAGGGAAGCTCTAATTGTACTACTATTGAAACCTTGGAAAGACCCACTACTGTGTGACTCCTACCGTCCCATATCCCTTATAAATGTGGATGTCAAAACTTTACGGTAAGTTTTAATAAAATCCCTTTTTTACCAGGTGACCTTATATCACTTATATTCCAGTAACTTCTACTCAAGAAAGAAAAAAAAAAAGAGAAGTGGACCACCACCCAAAGGTTATGTAGGGTGTTGTATTAACTGTTCACTTCTCTCCAGCCAAGCCACGGCTGCAGCGGGAGTGTCAAAAAAATTGAACCACCCCATTGAGTACAACTCTCAAACGTGCAGGATACAACATTGCGTATTGCACGTTTAACTGCCGCAGCCGCGACTTGACATTTGAAAAGCAAACTCTTCTTCTCTGCACCTCTGCTGAGAAGTCTGGAAAAAGTTATATCTTAGTCCCATTGTACATTAGTCTTCAATTCTCTTGCTCTCCTCAATATTATTTCCCTATCCTTAAAAAAAAAAAAAAAAAAAAAATTGCATAACTGATCTTGCATTCCCCCCAGGAGGGGGCCTTTTCATTGAGACCCTTTGGGCCCTCTCAATTGCGAAGAGAGGATTAACCATTTTTCTAAAAATACCCTCATATTGTTTCCTTCACATTTTTCTGGTAAGCCAATTATGCGAACATTGTTCCTCCTTAGACGGTTTTCTAAGTCTTCTAGTCTCTCATTTTGCTTGACTGTTCCTTTTAGTAGATCCACTTCTTTCTTTATAAAAGGCATTATATCTTCAATACCACTGACCCTTTCCTCCAGTTCTGTTGTACATTCACTGACTTTTTGAAGGTCATGTCTGACAATGACATTTCCTATTTAACCGCTTAACAACCGGCCCATTGCCAAATGACGGCCACAGGGCGGTTGCTTAATTCTGGGAGGACGTACTATGACATCCTCCCACAATCGCGGGTCCCAGGGGGCGCACGCACATGAGACTGTCCGTGCTCGCCGGGTTCACGAGACCCGGCTGGACACGGATCGTGGTTAGCGGCCAATGGCAGCGGCCGTTTACCACGTGATCGCTACATCCAATGATGGAGCGATCACAATGTAAACACTGCAGGGTTCAGCCAGGGTTCATCTCTCTCCTCTCCTCTCCTCATACCGCTGCAGCGTGTGAGGAGAGAGTGAGAGATCGAACCCCACAGTGAGTAGAAACACCATTTTTAACTGCGCCAACCTGTGCCACTACAGAGCCACATTAGTGCCACTACAGTGCTCATCTGCCACCTGTGCCCATCAGTGCCACTACAGTGCTAATCAGTGCCACTACAGTGCTGCCTGTGCCACTACAGTGCTCATCTGTGCAATCAGTACCCATGGGTGCCACCTGTGCCCATCAGTGCCGCTACAGTGATCATCAGTGCCACCTGTGCCCATCAGAGCCACCTGTGCCCATAAGTGAGTGCTCATCCGTGCAGCCACAGTGCACATTAGTGCAACCTCATCAGTGCACATAAGTGCACCCTAATCATCACCCAGCAGTACACCATCAGCGCACATAAGTGCGCCCTCATCAGCGCACGTAAGTGCGCCCTCATCAGCGCACATGCGCACATTACTGCACCCTCCTCAGCGCACATGCGCACATTACTGCACCCTCATCAGCGCTCATTACTGCACCCTCAGCATCCAGCAGTGCACCCTCATCAGCACCCATCAGTGCATCCACATCCATTTTAGTGCCCCTATCCACCACAGCCACCAGTATGGCAAAAAAAAATTTCACCACAGAGGAGGCATACCAGCTCCTTAGCCTGAGCAACAAGAGCATCGGGGAGCTCTCTGAGTCTGGGTCTGATTCCTTTTCTGAATATGACCCCTTTCCAAGCAGTGGGTCTTCTACAGAATCATCAGATGAAGAGGAAAGTGTGCCCACAAAAAGAAGGCGTTCCGGTGAGGAGGCTACAAGTACAGCAGTAGCCTGAACCAGCAGCGCAGTGCCATCCACCTCCAGAGCAGTGCCATCCACCTCCAGAGCAGTGCCATCCACCTCCAGAGCAGTGCCATCCACCTCTAGAGCAGTGCCATCCACAAGACCACTGCCAAGCACTAGTGGGGTGTCATCTCAGCCCCAAAGGGCCCATGCCGGCCTTCCCTATGCCCTTCAGAACCCCCTGTGGCTTCCATCCAATTCCAGAGCAGCAAACCCCCTCCCCCCTTTCACCCTCCAGCCAGGTGTCCGGATGAACACCGATAATTGTGCCCTGATTGTTTTGTTTTTTGTTTTTTTTATTTACTTTTTACAGAGGCCTTCCTATCTTCTATCGTGGACCAGTGCAACCTCTATGCACAGCAGTTTATTGTAAGCAACCCAAATTCAAGCTACACCCGTCCCTTTGAATGGAGAGCTATTACTGTGGAAGAATTTAAAAAAAATTTTAGGCCTAACTTTTTTTTTTTTTTTTTGTTTACAAAAGATATTTTATTTAGAAGGTTAAGACAACATACAGATCTTGGATACAAAATAGCATATGTTTACAGTACATGGTACAGAGTTGACTTTAAATTGTTTCAAAAGGAGAGCAGAAGAAAAAAACATATTATGTGAAAATCAGATTGGAATATTGAGAGTAAATGTATCTGTAAATATATTTGAACGTTATTCGACTGCTTAAGAGTTGACCCAATAATTAAATTTTTTGTAAAAGTTATTTAAGTTTTGATTGAGGGTAAAGTGTATATGTTTGATTTCTTTTGACGAGCTCCATTCTAGACAAAACCTGTGACCATGGTAGGGATGTAGATCTCCAGTTAAAAGCAATCATCCATTGAATTGCACTGCATAATGAGTGGATAAGTCTATTGCATGGTGGTGGGATATTGGGTATGGTACAGTACAAAAGACATATCTGTGGTGTTAATGTAATATCTTTGCCTGCTATCTTAGATGCTAGAGTGGTGGCTTGTTGCCATGTGTGTTGGAGGTGACTACAGCTCCAAAAAGAGTTGAGCATTGTTCCCGGTACTGTGCATCCTCTGATGCAGTTTGGGGATGACGTTGGGTAGAGGAAATGTATTTTGGAAGGGGTCATATACCATCTGATGAATAGCTTCAATGGGGTCTCTCTAATGGAAACCGAGCAGCTGCCCTTTCGAAGATTATCTATCATACTTTTCCATTCATTGGTGGTAAAGGAGCAATTTAGCTCGGCCTCCCAGTGGGTCATGGGTTTGGTTTTGTCTGATTAGGAGGAGTTTTTAATAAATCTGTAAAAGGATGAGATTAAACCCTTGCCCCTAGGTGATGTGATGCATTTCTGTGAACGGGATATGGAGGGTCGTGCTATAATATTTTGAAAAAAATTCTTTAATTAGCCTATAATTTCCGTGTTCAGTTGCTGGGAGTTTGTATACAGATTGAAGTTGTTCAAATGAGATAAAATTGTTGTTTATTGTGAGAGAGCGAAGATTGGTTAAATTATGTTTGAGCCATGGTATCAGGGTGTCTCTATTTTGATTTGCGAGAGTGAATCTGGAGTCTTCTATGAAAGAGACCAATGGTGAAATGATCGAGACCAGACCCAGTGGGTCTCTGTAACGTGACCAAAATTGGTAGAGTTGAGCTACTATATTGTTACGTGAGCGGAATGTTCTTGTGTTAAAATTTTTAGGCCATAAAATATCTTGAAGGTAATATGGGAATATGGAGGAAGCCTCAAAGGAGATCCATGGAACATACTCGTCTTTAGTAAACCATTGTGTGAGGTGAGTAAGTCTAATGGCTAGAAAATATTCCCATATGTTAGGCAGGCCCAGACTACCAGTATTTTGTGATCTGTAGAGTAAATTATTGCTACAACTGGATTTCTTTCCCGTCCATATAAATTTATTGATGTCTTTTTCTAGAGAGACTCATTTGTTTTTGGGGATGTTGATTGGTAATGATCTGTAATAGCAAAGTAATTTTGGCAGAATATTCATTTTGATGGCGCATAGTCTGCCTGAGAATGAGATCTGATATGTAGCCCATAACTTAAGCAAGGTTTTGATTTGGGTGAACAGTGGAGGGTAATTAGCCTGATCTAATGCTGTGTAGTTATTAGTGATGTTAACTCCCAAGTATCTAAATGAATGGGAGCACCATTTAAAAGGAAAATTTGACTGTATAGATGCTGTAATATTCGCTGGAAGATTTACAGGTAAAGCTGAGCATTTTGATTTATTTCTAAGCCTGAGATATTATGAAATATTTTGAGCTCTTTTATAAGATTCGGTATGGAAATTAGGGGTTCAGATAAAAATACTAGTGCATCATCTGCATATAGACTTATGCTGTATTCTTTTGGGTCTTTTATATATCCTTTGATGTTTACGTTGTTTCTAATTGCACATGCTAAGGGTTCGACGGCTAACGCGAACAATAATGGGCAGAGGGGACATCCTTGTCTTGTACCTCTATATAGGGGGCAACATTCTGAGTTATTACCCGGTATTTTTATTCTAGTCTGAGGATGGTGATAAAGGGCTTTGAAGCCATGTATAAATTTTTCCGATATGCAGAATTACATTAAGATATTATCTAAGTATGACCAGCCCACACTGTCAAAAGCTTTATGGATATCTAAGTTGAGTAGACATAATGGACAGGAAAGTAAGTTAGCATCTTGTATAATGTTGGTTACCAGTCTAATATTATCAGTTAATTGTCTTCCTGGAATAAAGCCTGACTGGTCAGGGTGTACTAAGGGTGTGATTATGTTGGACAACCTATTTGCTAATAATCTACCAAATAGTTTTAAATCATTATAAAGTACTGAAATAGGGCGAACATTTTGAGGGAGGGTGTGATCCTTATAGGGTTTTGGTATGAGTGACATATTGGCCAGAAGCATTTCCCTGGGAAATTGGTTGCCCTGTAAAATATATTTGAATAGTTTGGATAGACGAGGTGTGAGTAAAGCTGTGAATTTTTTATAATACAGTGATGAGAAACCATCCGGTCCGGGAGCTGTAGATGGTTTGAGGGATTTTATGATATTCGTGATCTCTACTTCTGTGCACGGTTCATTAAGTGAATCCACTTGATGTGATAGTTTTTAGGTAGTTGAATGTTGTCAAGCCAATCTAATGATGAAGGGTTAGGAGAGGGGTGTGTCTTAGAGAGGAGATTCTTCTAGAAGTTTGAGAATATTTCTAATACTTCTGAGGGATGAGCGACCATGTTTCCTATGCTATTTCTAAGTTTATATGTATGAGGGGGATTCATGGATTGATTTAGTTTTTTTGCAAACATGGAGGAAGTGGAGTTGCTATGTAGTAAGAATTTGTCTTTAGTAAACCTAAGTTTTTTTTTCTGTGTCTGAGTATAATATGAGATCTAATTCTTTCCTTTTGGTATTTATTTGTTGTGTTATTTCTTGCAAAGGATTGTGGCTATGGTGGCTAAGGTTATGGTAAAGTAGTCTGGGATCATTTGTTAAGGTGTTGATGTCAGAGTCTGGTTCTAATTTTTTTTTTTTTGGTTGCAATTCTAATTAAATGACTTCTTATGACAGCTTTGTGGGTCATTCAGAGTGATGTAGGAGATATATTATCAATGTCATTTAGATTAAAGAATTCTTCCATGTGTGAGGATATTTGATTCACAGTAGATGGGTCTGATAGATGCGAGTCATTAATGCTGAAGGAAGTTATCTGGTGATCGGACCATGGGCATGGGTGTATCTTGGCATCAGATGAGTTGGCTTATAAGGGGGTAGGGGTACAAAATATATAGTCTAATCTAGTGAAGCAATCATGTGGATGTGAATAAAAGGTGTATTCTTTAGAGTCTGTGTTATGTGCCCGCCATGAGTCTATTAATTGTAAATTGTTTAATGAATAGATCAGGGATTTTGAAAACGCTCTTGATGATGTAGCAATTCTGCTTGTCTAGAGTTGGATGGGATGCCAGATTGAAGTCTCCTCCTATAGTTAATTGAGAAGAGTTGAATTTGTCTAGTATGTCAAAGAAATGTTTGAAAAAAGTGGAGTGTGTTTCATTGGGGGCATATACTGAAGCTATTGTCACCTGTGTTGTTAATAATCCCCTTTAAAATTAGGAAACGACTATCTGCATCCTTATAGATATTCTGTATGTCAAAGACAATAGTGGTTCTTATAAATATCGCGACCCCTCTTGATTTGCTTGAGTATGTGGTACAATAGAATTGACTATATCTCTTATCAAAGTATTGCGGGTGATTGGCTATTGAAAAGTGGGTTTCCTGAAGTAGTATGATGTCTGTACCTATTTGTTTATATTGGCTAAAGGCTTTTTTCTGTTTGTGCGGAGAGTTAAATCTCTGTACATTGTGGGATAGTACTTTAAGACCCATTAATGATCGGTTTTAAGGTGGGATAGGTTATATTAATGATGACAAGATTATCCTTCAAAATGTTCATTATTGATTTAGGAAATTGATGGAGAGCTGGTACTAACTTGTGTTTTATCTTAAAAGGCTGTAAGACTACTTTTCTGTATAGTGACACAAGTTGTAAATCGTATACAAAATCTGCATGTGGATTTTTGAATATTTGTTCTATGAAAACATCACAGTAGAAACAGTGTTGTTTATATGAGTATAACCTTTTTTTGAAAATTGATCAGATAATTAGTATAAATGCAAGTAATTTTAAAACAAAAAATGTGGGGTCGGGGTTTCCTGATACACCCGACCAAGTAACCTTTTTGTATGGACTAACTTGTCCAATTCTTGCCACCGGAGCAGGGAACGCTGTAATTAGCAATCTAACCTTCCAGTGGCAAGAGGGGGGGGGGCACAAATCAACAGCGGATGACCCTATCTAGAATTTCTAAACGAAATATAAACAACATTTTTATATCTGCTTGTATAGTTAATCAATTTTCGTTAAATGACATGGAAAAACAAAAGACCCGAGCACCTACCCGGGGTATATAAGTTCTGTTATAAGAGTGTTCCCTGTAAGAACCTTAGTTAACTGTAACCATATAGAAAAACAAATATCATTCAGAAAACATTGTGGCATTAAACATCCGTGTGGATCCTATGTCCTTCCGACAGGGCCCGAATATAGTACACTGCCCGAAACACACAGGACCATGAGCAAAACCATATTGGTAATTATAAACTAGGTATATAACATTCAACTTTATACCCCAAAAAACTTTTTTTTTTTCCCCACCCTCTCTTTTAAATTCAACACCAACCAACATTTTGTCTGAGGTAAGAGTTAGGATGGTTTGTTCTGACATATATGCAACTACATATATGGAGTAAAAGATGCTTTGATCCATAACTTAGTTCAACGTGTCTCCATTCTACATTTTGTCCAGTAGATGACGGTGGTGGGTTGCATTCAGTTATTTAGATGTGTTATTCACTTGCTGCCCAGCCATGTGCTTCTCTCGTATTTTAATTGTGTATAATGACAGAATATTTGTATTGTTTATAATCCAGATAGGTTCCACTAATGAGAAGAAAGGGTTGCGCCTCAAGTTTTACTGTGGTTGATTCCTATAACCAATTCGGTTGGGTGATACCGGTAACTAGAATTTATGGGAGATCAAAAGAGGACGGCATCTTTATGGTGAATAGTATATGTTTGTATCTGATGGAGAGTATATCTTAAGTCCTTAGTGTATATATTCCGTGAGGGCCAGTTCCTGTGTCACCTTGAGATTCTCTTAATTTCTATTGAGATATGAGGATTTTGTTTATCTCTACATCTTTTGATTATTTGGGTGTTTCGTTAGAGCAACTGGGGCTACCATGTTACCCTATAAGTAATCCAATTTTTTTTTTTTTGGTTTGTTTTTTGGGGTTGTCTGATATGCAGGTTTCACTTACTGGAAAGTGTTTAGAAAATAGAGTTTCTTATTTGTTATTGAAAAGGGGTTATGCCACGTGGTCCATAAGACGTTGACGGTATCTCCTTTTGTTCTCTGCGTGATGCAGGGGTTGTCCAAATAGGAGATGAGCGAGGGGTTGCCTGCAGTCGCAGAGATGGTTCCGGCTCCAGCAAACCTAATTTAACCAGAAGCTCCTTCCCCTGTGTCAGGTTGTAGACTGTGTATGTAGATTAGTTGTGCGGCACTGTAAGCTTGAAAGGGAAGCCCCATCTGTACTTAATTCTTGCGGACTGTAAAATTGAGGTGACCTCCTTCATGTTGCGTCTCCTCTCAAGGGTGGCTGGAGAAATGTCAGGGTATATTTTTATTTTTGTGCCATCTAACATTGTTTGGAGTGTTTCTGGCCGCCCTTAGTATATCCTCTTTAATCAGGTAATCTTTCAGGCACAATACTATGTCGCGTGGAGGTTTTTCTGCAGGTGGTTTAGGGCGTAAAGCTCTGTGGATCCTGTTACAAGAAAACGCTGACTCCTGTTTATCTGGTAGAAGGGAGTGGAATAACTTGCTCACCGTGGATGTTAACTCCGTTATAGTTTCTGGGACTCCATGGATACGCAAATTGTTTCTTCGATTACTGTTGTCCAGGTCCTCTACTTGCATTTGGACGTAAGAAAAGTTTTCCGCCAAAGTCTCAAAGTCCTTCCTGAGGTCATTGTGAGCCAGGGAGAGCTCATCGTGTTTGGTTTCCAGAAAATCAGTGCGATTTCCCAGAGCCGCTATCTCCTGCAATAGGGCATTTGTGGATTTAGTGATTTCTTTTTGAATTTTGTTGGCAATCCGATCATACATGGACATTAAGCTGTCGTCTAGGTCAGCCTTTGTGAGTTGGGGTGTATTCTCACTATTTTTTTGAGGGGCCTTTTGTGCCGTGACTGTGCTGGGGTTGCCTGTGGAGGATGATGTCTTGGCACCATCATGCTCCATTTTGTTCTTTAGTGCAGGTCTGAGGAGATAGTTTGTAAGGTTGCCCTGAGAATGGCGATCGCGATGATTTTTCTGTGTAGGCATACACCTTTGTTATCTCTGAGGTTAAGGGTATTTATATCAATTGTTCTGTGCTAAATGGTTGCGGGGATTGTGCTCCAGCCCTCCATGCCAAGTAATGCTGTTAAGAGGCAGTTGTCTGGCATCTCGCCGAGTGTGCATCCCCCACACCGCGTTCCCATTAGCTGAGGCTTTTACAGAACATTATATGGTGTGAGTCCAGGGTGATGTGAGGTATTGTGGATTTACACTGCCCTCTTAGAACAGACAGGTATTCCTGCAGGATAGGTGTACCAGTAAGGCCGTCTGGCCTAGTTCGGCAGACAGCTAAGAACCCTAAGATTTAAGTCTATCCAGGGGTATACCCTCCCAGAGTACTGGTGAGCCAGCAGAGGGGTTCTTAATGTGGTTAGTCACCCCTCTATGTAAGACTCAGGCCTGAATTACGGTACGTCCCCATAGGCCGGAACAGCGCCAAATGTAGACCGCTCCGGCCCTAGTAGGCTGTGCTCACTCCAGCAGGCTAAAGTGTTCTCCTTTTAAATTTCCGGAGGCTGCACTTACCTCCGGATGGTGTGTTCGGCACAGGGGAGAGCCGTCCGACCCTTTATGTGTAAGGGTGGCCTGTATTTTGGGACAGGCAGTCCCTTCCAGTATGGGCCTCCGGAGGGGATGGATGGGTGATTGAACAGGCCCAGTCGCTCCTAATTTGCAGCTCGGAGGGTAGCTTAGGGCCCTGGGAACAGCACCTGAGGGGGGATACCTCTCACCTAGGCTTGTGGTGTTCGAATGGCACTGTAAACTCTCGATGGGTCTCAGAGCTGGAGGTCCCATCAAGGCTCAGTAGGCCGCCGCTCGAGCCCCGTAATAAAAGCTCAAATCCTGCTCAAAGTCAAACCGGGGGGCAATCCTTATTGGGATGAGGGCCCAGGGGGTTGCTGGAGGTGCAGATGGAAGGGGGCTCCAGGACCGTGCCCTCAGGCCCGGAGCCGGTAGGCCGCAAAAGCCGCGGCCTCGATCTTTGCAGGCACGGACTCCGAGCCCCGATACTCCAAATACTGGGTGCGGGGTGTAGCTGGAGAGAAGGGGAGTTGGGCTAAGGGTATTTGTTTCTTTCACCGGAGCCTCCTGTCTGAGGATTTCTTTGGATAGTGCTGGGCTGGGCCCCTTGCCTAGGCCTAACTTTTAACATGGGACTCAAAAAAAAAAAAAAAACTATTTATACACCTATTGGTCCACCAAACCCATCCACCACGTGCCAATCTTTTCCTCCATTATGCCAAGGTCCAGATACCTAATGATTCTCCAGTTCCTCCACTACAATGACAACTCTCAGTGCCCTCCCAGAAATTACCCATCTTATGAAAAACTATTCAAAATTTGCCCCCTTCTAAACTATTTTTCAGAAAAATGTTCCCAGCTATATACCCCCGAACAAAACATATGCATTGACGAGTCACTTGTGAAATTCTCAGGTAGGCTGGTCTTCAAACCGTTTATACCCAGCAAAAGGGCCCGATATGGGGTTAAGCTGTACAAGCTTTGCGACCAAGCCATGGGCTACATTTATGCCTTCTTGGTCTATGAAAGTAAGGACCCCCAGCTGCATCCCCGTAAATGCCCAGATTACATTGGAACCAGCGAAAAAGTTGTCTGGAAGCTCATTTATCCACTCCTTGGGAAGGGTTACCATCTTTATGTGGATAACTTCTATTCCAGCTTGCCCCTCTTCTGCAATCTTTACAGAATGAAGACTCCAGCATGTGGTACAGTCAGAACCAATAGAAAGGGTTTCCCGCAAAGGCTCGCCAGTGAAAGGCTAAGAAAAGGGGAGACCGCGTCTTTGCGTAACGAGGAGCTATTGGCTGTCAAGTGGAGGGACAGACGAAATGGTCTCCTATCTTTATCCTATCTTTACTGCCAAGAAGACGTCATCACAGCCCTAGTGTACCCTGAAGGCCCACCAGAAAGTAGTAGATCTGATGTAGTAAGCAGACTGCATGAATGACACTTTCCTGAGAAACTCCCATTTCCCCCCCCCCCCCCCCCCATGAATCAGGCCATAGACCGTATAGGTGATTGTTTTCGCCGTTACCCTACTTCTCTACATTAGTAGTGAAGTATGGTAGACGTAATTGTCATTTATTTCCACACCCCTTGTGGCACTGCACTGTACATCCTGCTGCCTTCCCCGGAACTGACCCTGGCCTGCTATACGACCAGGCTTCTGCCTCACGCTAAAAATACCCCCGCCTGCTCCGGAACTGAACTTGGCCTTTTATACGACCACGCTTCTGCCTAACGCTGAACTGTACCTACCTCTGCCTGCTCTGGAACTGACCCTGGACTGCTTGACCACGTTTTTTGCCTGCCTCTTGGACTGACCTTTTACCCTGGAGTAGTGGGATTCATAACACAGGGGTCTCACATATGTAAGGGGCTCCAGAATTGTTTTTCTGGATGAAGAAAACAGTTTTAGTTTTCTCATTCCCAGATTAGGGTCTGAAGACTTGGAGGCTTCATAGAGCTTTGGGCAAGAGAAGCCTCTACCCCTGTCCCCATTCGTTCCTGGCCTGCTACCTGTATTATGGACCATGTTTCTGCCTACTACCAGGACCAATATTTTGGCACTGCTGGCAATATCTCTGCATATGGACAGTATCCCTGCCTGTACTGACTATGGACAATATTCCTGCCTGCTGCCTGGACAATTCCGTTCGTGTCGCTGACCACGTCACTGCCTGCTGCCTGGATCTACCAGAGAAGCCTCTACCCTGGTCCCCATTCTTTCCTGGCCTTCTACCTGTACTATGGACCATGTTTCTGCCTACTACCAGGACCAATATTTTGGCACTGCTGGCAATATCTCTACCTGCACTGACCCTGGACTGCATATGGACAGTATCCTTGCATGTACTGACTATGGACAATAATCCTGCCTGCTGCCTGGACAATTCCATTTGCTGTTGCTGACCATGTCCCTGCCTGCTGCCTGGATCAGTGCTCTCTTCCTGTGGTCAACTGCACTGCTAAAATCACAGGTAATCTTTTGTTTACCCTTTTGCTCAGCAGAATAAATTTTGGTGTGTAATTCTTGGGATGTACATGCTATGTGTTAGAAATATGAAGAGCCTTCATAAAAATGGGATGGGTTGACAGGAAATTAGATGCGTAATGTATGGATGGTGCTCCTCTTATTTTGGGCCTCTGTATGTGGCCATGCTGTGTAAAAGTCTCACATGTGGTATTGCCATATTCAGCAGGAGTAGCAGAATGTATTTCGGGGTGTCATTTTTGCTATGTACATGCTGTGTGTTGGAAATATCTTAGAAATGGACAACTTTGTGTAAAAAAAAAAAAAATTGCATTTTTCATTTTTTTTTTCCACATTTTCCAAAAACTTCTGGAAAAAAATGAACCATTTATTCGTCATAGATTATTCGTCTGGGTGTTTGCTTTCCAAAATGGGGTCATTTTGTGGGCGATTCCATTATCCTGGTGCTCTAGGGCCTTCAAAAGTGTAATAGGTGGTTGAGATGTGTAATTTATGCTCCTAGAACGCCTGAAGGTGCTAATTCAATGTCAGGCCTCTGTATGTGGCCAGGCTGTATACAAGTATCACATATGTGGCATCGCCATACTCAGGAGGAGTAGAAGAATGTAATTTGGGGTGTAACTTGTGGTATGCACATGCCATGTGAGAGAAATAACCTGTTAATATGACAATTTTGTGAAAAAAAAAATTATTTTGCAAAGAATTGTGGGAAAAAAACTTCAAAAACACTAACCATGCCTCTTAATACCTTGGAATGTCTACTTTCTAAAAAGAGGTCATTTGGGGGGTATTACTTTCCTGGCTTGTTAGTGTCTCAAATTAGATAGGCCTTCAATATATCAGGTGTGATCAATTTTTAGTGAATGGCACCATAGCTTGTAGACTCTATATATTGCACAAGGACCAAATAATATCCACTAATTTGGGTTATTTTTACCAAAGATCTATAGCAGTATAAATTGTGGTCAAAATTTATGAAGAAAAATGACTAATTTCCAAAATTGTATTGCAGAAACAATTTTTTTTTTCATTTATAGCGCAAAAAATAAAAAACCCAGTGATGATTAAATGCCACCTAAAGAAAGCTCTATTTGTGTGAAAAAAGGACAAAAAATTCAGATTGGTGAAGTGTTGCATGACTGAGTAATTGTCATTCAAAATGTGAGAGCAATGAAAGCTGAAAATTTGGTTGTTAAGGGCGTTTAAGTGCCCAGTGGTCAAGTGGTTAATTTCCTTTACTTGGTCCATCAGTTCTGTTAATGTAGTTTGCGCCCATTCACTGCAGATAAAACTGCTCTCAAGGATGGTTCCTATATAGCTGATGCTTCCAATACTGAAGAGTCTTGTATTGCAGCCGTGGGCAAGGTGGATAAATTCATACTCCCTTTGCCCTCCTTATTCTCTTTATTTTGCAGGCTTTCTGTTCTAGAGGCCAATGATGGGGTAGTTTTTTAGATTTTTGTGTTTTTCCCATTACTTTTTGATGAGCTGTGCGCAAACTTCTCCAGTTTATTTGCAATTTCCTTGACTTTATCGTTTGCCGCTTTTTGAGAGAGTCCCCCCGAAGCCTCCTGCACCATGGAAGTGTCTCTCCCTTTTTTTTGGTCATGGTTTTCAGTCACGTCTCCAGTGGTGTTTTAAGTATGGATCTTCTTTCTCAAAATAAATAATAGTGCGATATTTATTTGTGTCAGGAAAGTCAGGTCAAGTGTATTAGAGATCAGGCAGAAAGGAGAGAGCCCAAAAATGAAGGAAAAAAAGGAAAAAACCCTCTGCTGGAAGGAGGCTTTGCTCACCTCCTCTCTCCCTCCCTCTCAAACTCCGCAATCTTCAGATTTAGTTAATTGTCATGAATAATAAACCTTGCTTCAAAAGAAGGAAGAAAGCCATTAGTTTTTTAGTTTTTTTTTTAGCTTCAAGCCAGATTTGTTATACTGCGAAGAAAATTACTTAATAGACATTTTGATTCAGGATAAATCTCATTTTTCTATTCTTTTAATTTTGTATGCTGCAGGTTTAATATAGCGCCTAAATCCTCCAGTTTCATAAACGCTAATGGGGGCTGCAATTTACTGACATTTTCTTTAGCTATTGCTCGCTGTCCCTCTGAAGGTAATTCCAGGGGGCCCTTCACCAGACCCTGTTATCTTCCACCCTCTAGTGGCCAATCAGTCCCACCAAGCCTTCAGTCTTTGACTTGAGTCAGGGCATTTTTATCACCTCATAGGGGTCTTGGGGTAAGGCTAGGGTTTGGGAGGATTATCCTGGGATATTCCCAACTGCTCCCCAATGTCCCACACAAGGCAACTCCCAGGGGATCCTCTTCGCCGGGCCCGGCTATCTTCCTCCCTCTAATAGCTAGCCTGCCCAACCAGGCCTTTATTTTTAAGTGAGGGCGTTTTATACCCTCGCAGGAGTCTTTGGATAAGGCAAAGTCTGGGGGGGGGGGGGGGTTGTTATGCCATGAAGGTCAGTAAAATTATATCTTCCCCTGTAAATATCTTCCGGGGCAGGCACCGACAACAGGGAAGTCACCAGCAATTACAGAGGGAGTGGGGGGAGCCGCTTCACTCACCTCCCGTCACAGTGCACGCAGATGGTGAGTCTCTTCCGATCTCTCGCGAGGATGACATCCTCGCCAGCCGGTCTCAGTCTCCTCCCAAGCTCCTCCGATGTTCACAGGCACTCTGCTGCCTCCACCCCTTCCCCTGAAGCAATCCGGGAGAACGCGAGGCTCGCCACAGACGCCGTGTTAGGCAGCCTGGGTTCCAAAAGCCAGAGGGCAGACCCCACTCCACGTTCGTCACCGAGCCAGCTCCCTCCCCTCCCCTCCACTCTGGGCTGGAGCCTTCTCTCCTGCAACTGCTGGATCACCCTCACCAAACTTGGGTTCTCAGCTGGGGTAAGGCCGCTGGTTCGCGAGGATCACAGGAGCACCAGGTAAGCTACACACGTCTGCTCACATCGGCGTCAGAACACGCCCCCCGAGTGCGCCTTTAGAACCACTTTGTTTTGTCAAATATACAGCTAAAGCATGTAATTTTCTGCCCTGATGGAGGGCCTAATGAGAGTAACGGTAGCATCCAAAAGACAAAAGTACATTTGCCATGATCTTTGCTATAATGGACTTACCAATTGCATGTACTGCAGTAATTTTTGTTGTGCTTATGTAAAGTAGGTTCTAAATCGTGTTTTCTGTTCGTTTCTACTACATAGTGAAGCTATGTGCGTGCGTGTTTTTTTTTTATAGATTTTGAATATACCGTTCTATAACATTGAATGGACCGTGGCTGTAATTTCACTACTAGATACTGCGAGAGCATACCAAATGATGAAAGTTTGTCTTTTGTTGTTTCATCGTGTTTAATGTAGTGGTGCATAATGTGCTTTTTTTTTATTTTTTAGGATGCTTGCCTGGGTAGTTTTGTATAGTATTGTCAATGAGTCCAGGTTCACATTGAGGGTGGGTTTGAAATTTCAGCTGAACTCGCACAATTTCAAACCGGCAATGCAGTCTGACTTCAGGGGCGATTTGACACATCTGTACGGGTTCATGCACAGATGTCTATTCAAATCGCCCTCAAAGTTTCCAAAAGTAGTACAGGAACTACTTTTGGGAATCGGTGTGGCACCGCAAAGTCGGCATCGCAACGTTTTTGGACGGTGCTGTTGCACATCATGGCCAGCAATTTGACATGTCAAAACGGCACGATGTGAAGGTGGGCTTAATAGTATTTTAATTTGTGTTTGATATGTTTTATTTACGATTTCAGCTTGGAACTTAAATTGTCCGAGGTTTCCAGGCAGAAGGTGGCCCTACAGGCACAGCTGCAGGCTTTAAAAAAGGAACATGATTCACAAATTGCCTACTATACAGAAAGCCTGGAGGTAAGACGCTCAGTTTCCTTTTGTGTGCAGTGTTAAAACAAATGAACCTTAGATTCCCCAAAAGAATATCAGTGATTTGACAGATATCACTGTATATTTTTAATTTTACATTTCCCACTGTGTGCTGAAACATAGTACATGTTTTCCAGTTTCTTGAACAAGAGAATCGTGTTTGTCGAGAACAAGTAACAGAGACCGAATCTCAGCGAAGAAACGATTATCTTAACTTGCTGGAGCGAAACTATCAGTTTGAGAATCTGAAGGATAATATCAAAAAGCTAGAGTGAGTACACACTAAATGTGATAATCTGTCAGAATTTACTGTATCATCTACTTACAGCAGTATTTAAACCAAAATCAAACCTTTATTATATCACAGTTTACCAATTCTTAGCTGTGATGGCTTGCTTTCTTCTACTTTCATCTGTTGATCCAGCCAGTAAGGCTGTTTTTAAAGAATAAGCTGTTTTCCAGCAGTATTAGGTTACAGGGATGAGATTAACCCTTTTAATACTGGCAGGGGTGCTTAGATTTTTGTAGTTTATTTATGGAAAACCTTTATCCCAAAAGGGGAAAAAAAAAAAAAAAAAAAACTTTGCTGTAATTGATTATTAAATGTGAGCTGGAGTTTAACTTCGATTTGTTAGTGTATATAAATCTGCTAGTACATTTAACATGACCCCCTTATTATATGCTTACCTATAGGTACAAGTATGAGATGGGCGTTTACTCCCACTTTGAGTCCCAAGCCTATAAAAAAAATCCTGTACGTTCACTTTGTTGTATGGTGATTTGTCTAATCATGATAGGACATTTATCTCTCCCACAATATTTTCTCTGCAGTATCCTATTGAAAAGGTGTTCCCTAGGAAGAGACCTGTTCCTATAATGGATCCAGCCATTTTCTGTCTTACTAAAACCCTTACGGCTGAGAACATCTTGGTGTTTTATAGGTTGTGTGAAAACTCTCCAAGCTCACTCATTGTCCTCGTTATGAAAGGAAACCCTCACTTTTCGGGGCAGGTGGGGCATTTGCTGGCCTTTATGACCACATGGGCCAAGGACTTTTTCAGATACCCTGGTGCAGTGGGTGGTGTCCTGGGGCTACTAACTAAATTTCCAATCTATCTTTGTCTCACTTGATGTCCAATCTTCTCCTTTCCTTGCAACAACTAGTGGACCTCCATGTTGGCTCAACTCCCTGGTCAGGGGATCATAGCCATGGAATTTGCAAGGCCAATCATTGCTTTCCACAATCTGGGGCACTTTCTGACCTCTGTGGACATCAAGGATGCTTCCTACATGTTCCAAGTTTTTCAGCACATCTATGCTTCCTAGACTTTTCTGTCGGTACACTGCCCTACGGGTTTGTTGTCAATCCCCCAAGGTGCTGGCCCCTGTTCTTGCCGTATGTCGCTGCTGATATATTGCCTTTTATGGGTTACTTGGACAACCTTTTACTGAGGGTAGAGTTGGCAAAGGCCAACGTCTGACAGACTGGTCAAGTCCCTTCAGAGGTTTGGCTGGATTCTAAACCTCCAAAAATCTAGTGATGGAATCGGACCTTCTCTTGGATACTGTTATATCCAGGGCTTATCTTTTGCAGGGGAAAACACTTTAGGTCCCCACTCCCACTTCCATTCTGTACAGTCCAGGAGCCAGCCTACCTTTCACTTTTAATGAGGATCTAGGGCTTGAGAGTAGCCTCCTTTGATGCAGTTCCATTTGTCCAACTCCACTTCAGACCAGTGCAGCTCAACATTTTGTCTGCGTGGGACTAGTAGCCTTATTGTCTGGATTTTTACATTCCCCTAATGCCAATAACCATATTGGCTCAGGCATAAAGGCTTGCAAGTTCAGCCCCTCTGCTGTGGAAGCTTCTCACAAGAAATGCCAGCTTATCAAGACTTGCTCACTCTCTTGGTGCAAGGGAGTTGGTCTCTGGAGGGAGCTTGGCTCCCGATCAACATCATGAAACTACAAACGACCACTGGACCTCTCAACTACAGTTTTCATTTGATTCAGATTTAGTCAGCCAATGCTACGACTGTGATTTATATTAACCATCAAGGGGGAACCATAAGTCTTGCAACTCTAAGAGAAGCTGAGTAGATTCTAGTTTGGACGGAACGTCAAGTTTTGCCCTTGCCCGGCATGCGTACACATTCTAGGCATGGAAAATGAACAGGTAGGTTTCCTCAGCTGACGAGTTACAGTATGAAATCAGTAGTTTAGTCTGTTTCCTGGGTGGTTTCAAGCCCTCTATCACAGGGAACAGGTCACAGATCCCCAAATTTTACCATTGCTTTTATTGCACCAAACTCTGCCAATCGGACAGTGTACTTGGACCTCATTGGGCTTCTAGGAGACTCTCTGGCTCCTCCAGAGTCTTCCATCCCAAGAACTTGTTTACCATACTGTATTATAGTTGCCAGTTTAATGGCCTGGCTGTTGAAGCCCTGGTCATGAAGATTGTTCCTATGCTTCTTGATGCTAGGGATTCTTCTTACAAAGGTCTACCATTGTACCTAGAAAGCAAACTTCTCAGGTTACAAGGTGAAAATATTCAATCCCAAGGTGTTCTCAAATTGACGAATTTTGCCTCTGTCCAATCTGGAATTGATCAACACCTATCCCTGAGTACCATATGGGGTCAGCTTTTGGATTTGGCTATTCACTTTCACAGTTCACTTCCATCTCGCTTTCTGGTGATGAACTTTATTTATGCTCACAAAGTTCCCTCAGTGTCACTGTGGGGTCCCTGATTCTATTGGTTTTTTCATACACCCTTCTTTGAACCTACTTGGGATACTCATTTGCCTGCTCTTACTCGCAAAGTGGCCTTCTGTCACCATCACTAATGCGGGGCAAATTTTTTGAGCTTGTGGCTCTAACCTGTGCTCTAAACCAGTGTTCCTCAACTCCATTTCTCAAGGCCCACCAACAGGTCATGTTTTCAGGATTTCCATTATTTTGCACAGGTGATTTTATCGGTTTCACTGCCTTAGTAATTACCACAGCTGATTCATCTGAGGGAAATCCTGAAAACATGGACCTGTTGAGGACTGGAGTTGAGGAACACTGCTCTAAACTAAGACAATGTTTTGTTTAGGTGTAGGGCCTCTTTCTTCCTTGGGTAATTTCTCCCTTCCACCTTAATTGCTACATGTTTTTTCTCTTATGTTCACTGACAGACGCAGCCCTTCATTGACAAGTGGGGTTTATGCACATCCTACTAGGAGTAGACTAGGCAAATAGAAAAAAAGCAAGCTGACCCCTCCCAGGGGGCCGTCCTCACTCCAGCATATAACCCCCTGCTCTGCATAGCATATCAGTTTTATTATGCCTAGTGCAAGGAGTTAGACCTGGGACCTGCGGTTCCACAGATTTTTTTCTTCTTTGGGCTTTTCAAGCTATCTGATAGAAGACTGCTATCAAGTAGCCGGCTGGAACATAGAGGATATCCCGAATCCTGAAATCTCCCCAGCGCGGCCGACCGATGCAAGCTACCCTTAGCCTTGGCGGGGTCCGCCGCATCGTACCCATTCCGTGTGGGAGGCCAGTGGGTGACCCCCACTTCCAGCGGCCAGTGACCGGGCTCTGCTCACGTCCAGGGGCGCTTGGCTTGCAGCATCCCTCCCCACCAGATGGGAGGAAGGTCTGCATCCGGGTGGCTATCCGCTACGCACGTCAGATTGGTGAGTGTCTCTCCCCCTCCCCCCAGGCATTTTGGCGGACTAGGCCAGCCGGTGGAGGGTTTCTTGGGCTACAGGTCCCCCTGGTTGTTTTTGTTCGGGGTCACCCCCTTCCACCGCACCCCGCGCTCAAGCCGCCATTTTGTGGCGGATCGCCGCCATTTTGCCGCAGGCCGCGGACATTTTGTGGGATATTTTGGCCTCTAGTGTCGGACCGGCGGCCATTTTGCCATAGTCGTGGCCTGTGTAACAGGCTTTGGCCTCTTGTGACCGCTCGGCGGCCATGTTTGATGTGCCTGTGGATGAAAATGTGCGGCTGACGCCGCTCCTACCTCTTTCACTCTGGGACAGCGTGGATGGCACAGGGTGGCGCAGGCTCCTGACTGGCGGCAAAGCACTACTGGGACGCAGCGCTTGAAGGGCAATCATACATAGCAAGTATAGCTGGGCTCTCCCTGGGGTGCTGGTAGAAGCAGGTGCAGTCCTCCTGGGTGTCTCCCGGTTGCTCTGTGGGGCAGCATTGTGGGGGTGTCAGGGCTTTTTGGCCTGTCAGTGTTCCGGGGGCGCAATGGCGGCTGAACCTGCGGGCTCTTCCAAGGAGGAGTCGGTTGAAGCGCAACCTGCGCTGGGCCTTCTGGTTATCCTGGATCAGCTAAGATCCGTATTGGGGTAATTTTTTCCTCGGGAGGTGCCGTCCCGTGCTAAGGGGGTGACTAAAAAGCACCCGCACCTCCCTCCTTCCTCAGGGGAGGATTCTGAACTGGAAGGGGCCTCAGTGGTCACAGGGACCCCCGTGGAGCTCTCAGATGGTGAACTGGAGCCCTCGGATGGAGAGGAAGACCAGGGGACCTCGGTAGCGCGCAAGAGGTCACTGGTGGCCTCCCTGATCGCCAATATCTGTGCGTCCTTGCGACTGCAGTCGCAGGAGACTGCCTACGTTTGTGGGTCTTTTAAGCCACCTCGGTCCCCTAGGGCTTATCCCTATGATCAATTCTTTGACCAGCTGGTCTATAAGGATTGGCAGCGTCCGCAGAATTCCTTTTTCCTTGCCCAAACATTTCGCTGTACGCTATCCCTTTGAGGATAGTTTTGTGAAGAAGTGGGCATCCCCCGCAGTGAACCCTCCTGTCGCTCGCCTGAATAAAGCAACGACTATCCCCTTGGAGGGGTCTCCCTCTTTTAAGGATCCGGCCGATAGGCGGACGGAGGCGGTGTCCAAGGCACTGTTGGTGGTGGGGTCGGCCATGAGACCAGCTCTGGCGTCAGCCATGGTGATGCAATCCCTTACCGAGTGTGCGACTTTGTTCCACAATGAGTTGAGCTGCGGGACGCTTGAGGCGTCTCAGCGAGCGGACCATCTGATACAGGGTCTTCGGTACCTGTGTGACGCAGCTTTGGACCTGCTTCCAATGCTGTCTAAGATGTCTGCTTTTGCAGTCATTATCAGAAGGGTGCTGTGGTTACGCTGTTGGCTGGGTGACCATGCGTCTAAAAAGGGCCTCACGGATCTTCCCTTTCAGGGTGGTCGGCTCTTTGGGGCACAGTTGGATGAAATCATTAAAGATTTCACCGGGGGGATGAGTACTTTTCTCCCGGAGCCCATATGGCGGGAGTTCCACCGTAAGCAGGGTCCTGCTTCTTTGGGTCAGAAGAGGTTTTTTTTTGTGCGCCCGGTGCAGTGGGCAAGGGCTCAAGGCCCGGCAAGTCTGCCTCGGGGTCCGGTAAACGGCCCTGGCAGCGCAAGAGCGAAGACACGGAGGATAAGTCCTCCTCCGCATGATGGGTTGCCCCCACCCGATTCTCGGGTGGGGGGGGGCCGACTTCTGGGGTTCGCAGACAGGTGGACTGCCCGAATTTCCGGTGGGTGCAGGAAGTGGTGTCCTCCGGATACAGGATAGAGTTCAGTACTACCCCCAGACAGGTACTTCCCATCGAACTTGAGACTCCCTCAGGGGCGTCGAGAGGCTCTCCTAGGGGCTGTTTAGACGCTCTCCGAACAAGGGGTGATTGTGACGGTACCTCCACTGGAAAGGTTCCGCGGCTTATATTCAAACCTCTTTGTTGTGCCCAAAAAGGGTGAGGTCAGGCCATTTCTGGACTTAAAAGCGCTAAACCACTTCGTGAAGGCGCGGAAGTTCAGGATGAAATCTGTCCGATCGGTCGTGGCCGCCCTGCACCAAGGGGACTTCATGGCATCGCTGGATATCAGGGACGCGTATCTCCATGTTCCCATTTGTCCCCGGCACCAGAGTTTTCTGCGCTTTGCAGTGGGGAATCTACATTACCAATTTGTGGCACTTCCCTTCGGTCTGGCCTCAGCTCCTCGGTGTTCACCAAGCTGGTGGCTCCGGTGCTGGCGCTATTGAGGCAGAGAGGCATTGCGGTAGTAGCATACCTCGACGACTTACTCTTGCGAGCGGAGTCTGCTTCGGCCCTGGAGGAGAATGTGGCTATCACCATGGCCTCGTTGAAAGACTACGCTGGCTGTTCAACCTGCAGAAGTCGACGTTGACTCTGTCATGTCGACTGGAATATCTGGGTCTGATTCTGGACACGGAGCAGGCGAAGGTGTTCTTGCCTCCAGCCAAGTTACTAACACTGCAAGCAGCGGTGCGCACCCTGCTGTCACGCCAGTGGTCCTCCTTACGGTTCTGTATGCGGGTGTTGGGGCTCATGGTCTCAGCCTTTGAAGCGATTCCTTACGCCCAGAGTCACACTCTCCTCCTACAGCGACCGATTCTGTCACGGTGGGACAAGTCTCCGCTGTCCCTGGACCAGCTGATCAGATTGGATCATCAGACCAGAGGATCATTGACCTGGTGGCTTCGGGCCCCGGCTCTAACGTTGGGGAAGTCTTTCCTCCCCCTGAACTGGTCGATAGTAACGATGGACGCCAGCCTATCGGGCTGGGGGGTGGGGGGGGTCCTGGGGCAGCAGCTGTCTGCTCAGGGCCATTGGTCGGCACAGGAATCCCGCCTCCCGATTAAATGTGCTGGAGTTGAGGGCGATCAGGCTCTGCCTCTCCCACTGGACGGTAAGGCTGCGCGGCCTCCCTCTTCGGGTTCAGTCGGACATCGCCACGGCGGTGGTGTACGTGAACCATCAGGGCGGAATGAGGAGTTCGGCTGCGGAAGCGGCCCACATTCTGAGTTGGGCAGAACTTCATGTGCCAGCAATCTCCGCCATTTACATTCCGGGCGTAGAAAATTGGCAGGCGGATTTTCTCAGTCACCAGACGCTGGATCAGGGGGGGTTGGTATCGGCTCCTGTACACCTTCCCTCCCATCAAGCTTCTACCGCGACTACTGTGCAGGATAGAAGCGGAGGGGATCGCGACAATCCTGGTTGCTCCGGATTGGCCTCGGCACCCTTGGTACGCCGACGTGGTGCGGATGGTGACAGATGTTCCCTGGCGTTTGCCGCTGCGTGAAGACCTGCTGTCGCAGGGACCCATCCTGCACCCTGCTTTACCCTCGCTGGCTTTGACGGCTTGGCTATTGAGTCCCAGATGTTGAGGGATAGGGGTGTCTCTGACTCCATGATCCCTACCATGCTTAAGGCGCGCAAGTGTACTTCGTGCAAGATTTAACATCGCACCTGGAAGGCCTATATTGCCTTGTGTGAGGCGGGTGGTTGGAATACCCACTCTTTGTGTCCCAGGTGCCGTTTTTTTGCAGCAGGGCCTGAATAACAAGTTGGCATTGGGTACTCTCAAGGGTCAGATTTCGGCTCTGGCGATTCTTTTTCAGCGGCCTTTGGTGTCACATTCGTTGATACATACATTTGTACAGGGCGTACGCCATGTGGCTCCTCAGATACGGTCGCCGTTGGCGCCGTGGGATTTGAATTTGGTACTTTCTGTACTGCAGAAACCGCCATATGAGAAAATCAGGGATATTCCCTTACAATTGCTGTTGCAAAAAGTGGCTTTTTTGGTGGCCATTACATCCGCTAGGCGGGTGTCGGAATTGGCAGCGTTGTCTTGTAGGTCTCCTTACTTGGTCCTGCATAGGGATAGGGCGGTCTTGCGTCCGCCACCTTCTTTTTTACCGAAGGTAGTTTCTTCTTTTAATATTAATGAAGATATTGTTCTTCCTTCGTTGTGTCCGCATCCTTCACATCCTAAGGTATTTGAGTTACATTCATTGATGTCGTGAGGGCTTTGCGGGTGTATTTGGCGGCTACAGACTCTTTTCAGAAGTCTGATGCGTTGTTTGTGCTGACAGAAGGACAGCGCAAAGGGTTGGCGGCCTCGTCAGCTATTGTTTCCCGTTGGATCAGACAGACCGTGACCCATGAGTATACTGTTCGGGGCAAAGTCCCCCCTTTTCCAGTCACGGCTCATTCCACCAGGGCAGTTGATACTTCCTGGGCTTTCAGACACCAAGATTCGGTGTCCCAGGTGTGCAAGGCGGCCACTTGGGCCTCAGTGCACACGTTTGCTAAGTTTTACAAAGTTGATGTGTCAGCATCTGCGGATGCTGCTTTTGGCCGCAAAGTTTTACAGGCGGCGGTGTAGGCGCAGCTGGCGCCTTCTGAGAGGACTCTTTTGGGGACAGTTGTTGTTGTTTACCCACCCCTCTTGAATGACACTGCTTTGGGACATCCCCACTTGTCAATGAAGGGCTGCCTCTGTCAGTGAACGTAAGAGAAAAAGGGATTTTATTAAGAACTTACAGTAAAATCCTTTTTTCTGAGTTCACTGACAGATGCAGCACCCACCAGTCTGTGTTGCGTTTGTATGGCTTGTTACGAACTGATATGCTATGCAGAGCAGGGGGGTTATATGCTGGAGTGAGGACGGCCCCCTGGGAGGCGACAGCTTGCTTGCTTTTTTTCTATTTGCCTAGTCTACTCCTGGTAGGATGTGCATAAACCCCACTTGTCAATGAAGGGCTGCTTCTGTCAGTGAACTCAGAGAAAAGGATTTTACGGTAAGTTCTTAATAAAATCCCTTTATGTACGTCGTGCCCCAAAACATTTGAGGGAGTTTTCCCTTCGACGTACTGAACGTGGTGCAAACCGTTCAAATTTATCTCTCAGGTGCAGCTTGCTATAGACTATTTCACACTCTTCATCAATCCCAAAGGTCCCTGTAGGCACAGTATGATTCTTTTTCCACTATATCTAAGTAGATATGACTACCCACCATTCCAGTCAATATGCGTATGGTTCTTCTCAGAGTGCTCGGCAGCAGATCAGTTAGTGCTTCAAGCATCTTATTTCCATTTTATAAGGCTGCCACATGGTCTTCTATTATATATTTTATTGTATATTGCTATATTTGTTGTTGTGTGCATGGGGCTTAAGGCTTTGGCCATTGACAGAGCATAATTTGCTGAAATCTCCCATCAACACAGACAATGTAGGTGCAGGAAATCCCTCATGCAGAGCCATTGTCGCCCCAACCCACCCCCCCCCCCCCCGGGAGAAGTCAGTGATTATTGCTAGTGGCTATAGCAGGGCATGCTGGTTGTACCCAAGTTGATCGATCTATCTACTTTGTACATTCAGCCTGCCCATACACGGTTCGAGTCTCGGCCAGTTCAGCGGGAACCGCCTGAGATTCTAACCGTGTATGGCCTACCTAAGGGTCAGTGAGTTGCCCTTTTTAGTGTTCAGCAATCAGATACATTTTGTAACCTCTAAGGTATTCTACCTCATTCTCTTCCAGTTATGTGTACACACAAACACATTTTCAGCATGTTATGAAAGAGTGTTTCCATAAAATATTTATTGCAGTCATTGAGATATAAACAAAAGGAAAATAAGCATTTCACCCTGTCGGGGAAGGCATCACCTGTGTCCTAAGAAAATTACTATATAAAAAGATGCACTATAACAATCCTCACCATTCTAGGAGAGCCAGCAGGTTTTTAGGAGCTGCGCCCACTTTGTCAGGGCCAATAAACTTCTATTCAGTATGAAATCGTTATTTGCATATGATTATACATACAAGCATCCCTATAATGCAAAAAAAAAAAAATGAAATCGAGACAAAAGTAAAGCCCATTTTTTTTAATCCGTTACTGGTGAATATATAGTATTCAGATTACACCACATGCAGTCCAGTGCGTATGTTTTTCTGCATAAAGTAGGTTATATGGTTTTCAATGGCCTAGATCACACCAGTGCTTGTCGTTCCAGTTTCAGAAAATAAAGTAGAACATGCTGCATTTTTCCTGCACTGCACTGGACTGTACTGGAACGCTGTAAAATGCATCAAAAATGCACTGGAGCGCACATGTCCTTATTTAAGGTTAAGAAAAAAGAGAGGGAACAAATGCACTGGACTGCATTAAAAACGTGTCATAAATGTGCATGCAGAAAAGCATCTGGAACGCATCCAGACTGCGTTTCTAGGGTGTGAACTGGCCTTAATGAAGTAATATCAGTTTTATTTTGGAAAATACAAATCGATTTAATACATTTTATTCTCCAGCTTTTTGCATGCTTCTCTTTTGGAAGGTGTGGCAGTGAGTGGTCACCTTTGGGGTGCCATTCCATAACACTAAGGCTGGGTGCACACAGTTGCACTGTGGTAATGGACAATTTCCTCATTATGCTTTGGTGTTACTTAATGGCTTGCCAATAAAGGTGTGTTTCAGGGCACCGCAATGCAAGGTAACACTGCTGTCTATTGTAGTGTGCTCCCTTACACAAAATAAAACCCATGTCAGTGCATTTTCCAATGCACAATCTATATATTTTAATACAGGAGGAACCCTCTCTCTTCCTAGATAAAGCATGCAAAAATGCATATAGAAAACATGCTGTTTGAAATATAGAAGTTCAAACCAGCCCTAAATGAGCAAAACAGATTGCTAGTTGAAGCTAATGCATATTAATGTGGTGTGCACATGCAGGGAAGATGTGAATGAACTGAGGCAAAATTTGGCAGATGCAGAGAATGAAGCTCAGAGTGTGAAGGCAAACACAGTTAAAGAAATGGCGAAGTCCTCCACTGAAGTCTCAAAAATCAAGGCACTTCTCCAGGATGTAATAAGAAATCTGAAGGAGAGCTCCCGGAGAGAGGTATGACAACTCTATGGATATATACAGTATCCTCAACTAATTAATTGTTGCCCTTTGCTTTGTATGTGTTTTTTATATATATCATTTTCACACACAGAACAGAAAATTCAAATTTGTTCCTACTGTAATTTTCTTTTGCAGGCTCCAGCACTGGTTGCCTAAGCTCTGCCAGGACAGCCCTCTTTTCATAGATGCCCAAGCCAATTCTGACTTTTCATACTGTATAACTCACCTTTTTTTTTTTTTTTTTTTTTTTTTATATTTTCTGAAATGTTGGTAGTAACAACTTTGTCGCACGATATTTGCGCAGCAGTTTGTCAAATGCAAATTTTTTTTTGGAAAAAATATATTCACCACTTCTACAGCTCTGGAATTTTTACCCCCTTCCTGACCAGGCCAGTTGCTTTAACTGACAATTGTGCAGACATGCGACGTTGTACCCAAATAAAATTTATCTTTTTTTCCCCACAAATAGAGCTTTCTTTTGGTGGTATTTGATCACTTCCTGCGGTTTTTATTTGTTGAGCTATAAACAAAAAAAAAAAGCAACAATTTAAAAAAAAAAAACCTATCCAATGAAAAAATGTAAAAAATCAAATTTTGCCATCAATTTAGGCCAATTGGTATTCTGCTACATATTTTTGGTAAACGAAAATCCCAAAAAGCGTATATTGGTTGGTTTGCACCAATCAAGTTCTAACATCTACAAACTATGGGATATATTTATGGATTTTTTCTTTATTTTTATTGTTTTTACTAGTAATGGCGGCGATCAGGGATTTTTAGCAGGACTGAGCCATTGCAGCGGACAAATCTGACTCTAAGTGATCCTTTTTGGGGACCAGTGACACCAATACAGTGATCAGTACTAAAAAAAAAAATGCACTACCACTGTATAAATGACACTGGCAGGGAAGGGGTTAACATCAGGGGTGATCAAAGAGTTGAGTGTGCTCCTAGGGAATGCTTTCTAACTGTGTGGGGGATGGACTGACTGGAGGAAGAGAGACATCTGTGTTCCTGATTATCAGGAACACAATATCTCTCTTCCTCCCTGACAGAACGGCGGTCTGCCTTGTTTACATAGGCAGACCACCGTTCTGCCTCTCCTATCAATGATCGCGAGTGTTCCTTAAAGTGATTGTAAAGGCTCGTTCTGTTTTTTTTTCTTAAATAAACATGGTATACTTACCTCTTCTGTACAGTTGGATTTGCACAGAGCAGCCCGGATCCTCCTCTTCTCGGCTCCCTCTTCTGCTCTCCTGGCCCCTCCCTCTGGTGAGTGCCCCCTCAGCCAGCAGCTTGCTACAGGGGGCACCCGAGCCAAGTCACAGCTCCGTGTATTCATTCAGACAAGGAGACCCGGCCCCGTCCTCTTTCTTCCCTGATTGGCTGACTGCTTTTGATTGAAAGCCACAGGAGCCAATGGTGCTGCTGCTGTCTCAGCCAATCAGGAGGAGTATCTGGGAGAGCGAAGACACTCGAGGACATTGCTGCAGAGACCGGGCTCAGGTAAGTAGTTTGGGGGTGCTGGGGAGGCTGCTACACACAGGTTTTTCATAGAATGCGTTAAGATAAAAAAATCTTCTGCCTTTAAAACTCTAAGTGGTTAATGAGTTTTAGCACACACAAACACAATATAATACCCATTTTATGTAAAACGTGAAAGATGTTACTTAGTGAGAGCCTAACACGCTTTAAAATTGTGTAGGTCCATAGAATGTCGACAAACTACGGCATTTAAAAATTTACATAGACAATACTTTAAAAACCTTAACAGGTTACCAGTTTAGAGTTAAACTGGAGGTCTGGTGTTGGCATTATTGCGCTTGCTATGATCTTTGTGGCGATACCTCACATGCGTGGTGCGATCACAGTCTGCATGTGCATGCGGGAGCAACGTATGCATTTGCCTTTGCGCATGAAAACGGGGGAAGGAAGGCGCTTTAATTTTTTTCTTTTTTTATCAACTTGATCATTGCAATCACAGCAGCCCAGCCCCCTCACAGTTGTAACACGCCTAGGAAACAGATAGATCGCCCCCTGCAGGTTAACCCCTTCGCTGCCAATGACCTTTACACAGTAATCAGTGGATATTTAAATTTCTGATTGCTGTATAAATGTCATTGGTCCCAAAAAAGTGTCAAAAATGTCCGACATGTCCACTGCAATATCACTGTCCCGATAAAAATTGCATTTTGCCACCATTACTAGTAAAAAAAAAAAAAAAAATAGTAAAAACGCCATAAATTTAATTGTCATGGTTTGTAAACGTGGCAACTTTTGCACAAACCAATAAATGCTGATGGTGATTTTTTTTTTTTAACCACAAATATGAGGAGGAATACACAACCAAGAATGCCCCATGGGACTTTATATGAGGGATGCATGAGGTCAACACACCGAGGGAGTATAAAAATGACCAATTTATTGGCAATTAACAGACATATCAAAACAATGCATAGGTATACAGATGATAGTCATGCAGAGCAGCCTGGTACAGAATTTCATACAGTCATAATGTCAATATTTATATTAACGAGTATGGTATGGTAGGTATACGTGTGCATCCATAGTCTCAGCGCGTTTTGCGAGCACGGCTCGCTTCCTCAGGAGTAGATGTAGCGTATCTATGAACAGAGTACCAGTTGGATAAGGTATAATGTAGCATTGGTAAAGGAATTTGGCAGGGGGAACACAAAACGGCTACCCCATATTTACACCTGGGTACAACTCCCAAAGAGGGCAGGGCCTCCACCGGGAGCTGAAGGGATGGAGAGGGCAGCGCCCCACCGGAAAGCGGATTGGAGGTAGACATGGCGGATGGGTATGTCAGAAAAGTGTTCCTCAGCATCCCCTATGGTCCATGACCCACATGAAACTGTAAAAGAAAGTATGAATATGTGAATAAAGATCACTGGGATCATAGTAAGGATAATTAAACAGTAATGGATGTGATGGCCATGTGGGTGAATGTATAACTAGGATACAGAGGGGGAGGAAGAGGAAGAATGAGAATAAAAAAAGGAGAGAGAGAGAGAGAGAGAAGGAAAGGGAAGGAAAAAAAAGAGGGGAAAAGAAAAAACAAAGAAAACCAGAAAAGCAGGAGGAGAAGGAATGAGAAAAAGACGCAAAGAAAAAGTAAAAGGCAGTGAGGAAGGAATGTGACAAAGAGGGTACATGAGCTAACTTGTGCAAATGCGTAATAAATGTAATGTGCATAGTGATGCCTGATATATATGTGGCTGCAGTGAGCATTGTTGCAAAAGGTATGATGGGCAAAGAGAAGTAATGGATGAATAAAATGAAAGTGAATGTAAGGTTGCCACCCCAGAACTGGGTGGCAGTGTCCCCGTGTAAACTGCATGCACCAGTGGCAAATACAGATGGCTCCGTGCTGAGCCTGGTGTTGAAGGTATAGAAGACGCTTACCATGTCTGGCAGAGGGAGCCTCACGTGTGAAGAGGAGGAGAGACGCTCACCATGCCGACCCCCCCCACCCGCTTATGAGTCAGGCAGACGCCCAATACTCCGCCCCTAGCGTTATGCATCAGCTGACCTATGGTCCTATAATGTGTCAGCATCCGCGGATGCTGCTTTTGGCCATAAAGTTTTATAGGTGGTGGTGTAGGCATGGCTGGCGCCTCCTGAGTGGATTTCTGTTGGGTACAGTTGTTATTGTTTACCCACCCCTCTTGAACAACTCTGCTTTGGGACATCCCCACTTGTCAATGAAGGACTGCGTCTGTCAGTGAACGTAGGAGAAAATAGGATTTTATTAAGAACTTACCGTAAAATCCTTTTCTCTGAGTTCACTGACACACAGCACCCACCCCTCTGTGTTGCGTTTGTACATCTTATTACAAACTGATATGCTATGCAGAGCTGAGGGGTTATATGCTGGAGTGAGGGCGGCCCCCTGGAAGGGGTCAGATTGCTTTTTTTTCTATTTGCCTAGCCTACTCCTAGTAGGATGTGCATAAACCCCACTTGTCAATGAAGGGCTGCGTCTGTCAGTGAACTCAGAGAAAAGGATTTTACGGTAAGTTCTTAATAAAATCCTATTTTTGTGTTTATCATTTTTTTTTTTTTGGATATTTATAGTAAAAAAAAAAATTTTTTTTCAAAATTGTCGCTCTTTATTTGTTAATAGCGGTGATCAGAAGTGACGCAGAGGGTATCAAATGCCACCAAAAGAAAGCTCTATTTGTGAGGAAAAAAGGGCGTCAATTTTGTTTGGGTACAACGTCGCACGACCGCGCACTTGTCAGTTAAAGCGACGCAGTGCCGATTCGCAAAAAGGGCTCTAGTCCTACAGTGGGAAATCCTTCCGGTCCTTAAGTGATTAAGATATCTGGGGTCTATTATATCCAGGCTCCTGCTGCTGTCAATCAGTCTGTGAGGAGAGAGTTGGGGGGCTGGGGCCGAGCAATGTTCTTTGTGGCAATGGGCACACAGAGCTCAACTCAGGCTTGAGCCCACTTGAGTGCCCCCATACCAAGCAGCTTGCTATGTAGGAACGCCTAAAGGGGGAGTGCTGGCTTGGGAGCCGAGAAGTGGAGGTTTGGGGTTGCTCTGTGCAAAACCATTGCATAGAGCAGGTAAGTATGATCTGTTTAAAAAAAAAAAAAGTAAGTTACCTTTTAGAATTACGGTATAGTCAAAGCTTGCTTGGCTGTACTTCTTCACCTATGGATCACAGGAGTGCAATTAGTTTTGCACTCCTGTGCCCCGTTTTCAGCAGAGAGCAGGCTGAAGTCTGTGCACTGCTGACATCACAAAAGTCGGTCCAGCTGTGTCATCATGAAAATGGAAGGCTGGATCCACCAAGTCCCTGGACCGACACCCGGGTCAGGCTCTCTGAGAGCCTGAGCCGGCCGCTCCACCCCCTACACAGCTCAGCACTCCAGTGAGCGAGGAGGGGACAGAGCAGAGAGCCACTGACTTACAGCAGCTCTCTGCTTGGGGAGCTATCAGAACAAAGCTATCGGTGGTGTTCGATCACTCGGTTCTCTAGGAAGAGGCCCTGGGGGTGCAGAAGCAGCATCGGACCGATGCTGCATCCACCTAGGTAAGTATCTAGAAATCTAGCCCAAACCCATACTTTTTAGTGTTCATAAACCCCCAACAGTAAAATCTCTGTATACGCAGCATAGCATGCTTGTTATATTCCACAGTGGAACTTTAGGGGTTAATCCTGTGTAAAAAGGCTGTTTTTATCCTGTATGCATAGATTCTTCCCTCCCTGCACTGTCTAACTGGGGAAACCAGCTATCACACATGCAGGGTTGACAACCTGCACATGCTCAGTTGTCTCTTATGCTGGAGAGAACTTTTGCAGAGATAGCCAGGTCACATGATATTGACATCACACCACAGTCACTACTATAGTGGAAATCTCCTCCTTCCTGAAATATCAGCACTGGAGAAACTGCAGCTTATCACTTGACTGTGGTATACAGAGCAATCAAAAAGGTATATAGTGGCAGTATTTTAATGTAAAAAAGATTTATAAACTGTGTGGGGGGGGGGGGGGGT
>BLSH010215273.1:750444-775033 GCA_018402905.1 Glandirana rugosa | reverse complement strand
CCCAGCTCGACAGGTGGGTTAAGGGGGAGGGTGACGTTTACCATCCAAGAATGACCCCCAAAAGAGGGTCAATAATACCTACTCATTTAATTACTATAGTTAGGGTTACACACCCCGGATCTAGATGTTTACGAAAGTTTCCCTCAGTCCCATATTCCCCATGTCGCGCTAAATTAGTTAACGACATTCTTCACGGAGTTGACGTACATCGCTTTCACAAGCGCGTTCCCCTACAGTACCCTCCTTGCGTTCCAGAGTTTTCAATAATAGGATCATCCCCACTTGTTACTTACTTATAGACACTTAGGTAAGCGGCAGGTCCCCTACTAGGATAATAACTTTTGAGACCTTGCGTTCCTCCCATGACATCCCCTTGCGCGAACACTTTCGCTACATGCAGTTGAGGCACTTCTTACAGCAATTGATTAAATCGCGCTGTACCCCTTATACCCTGACTCCCTTTGAAAGCATTTGTAGATCTAGGCCCCACACATTGGGATTGATATCATTAATTTACTCATCCATAATAACTGGGAGAAAACCCCCAGTAAGAACCTACCATTTGCAGTGGGAGGGGGAATTGGGTGGACAGCTCGACCCGGAAGACTGGCAAGCAATGACTCTTGCCTTATCAAAAACTTCTAGAAATGTATTATTCTTAGAAAATGCCTATAAGGTATTGTACAGGTGGTATTATACACCGGTTAGACTTGCACGCTTTATCCCATCCTATTCTCCACTCTGCTTCAGGGGCTGCGCCCTGGAAGGGACAATGGCCCATATTTGGTGGACATGCCCAAGGGTTCGTAGGCTGTGGACCAGGATATATGCCCTTCTTAGGACTATGTTTCAGGTTAATCTAAAACGTGATCCGTATCAGGCCCTATTAGGAAAAACAATCATAGAATTATTACGCCCAGAGAGACAGTTGGTCCAGCATCTTTTTACTGCCACTAAATTGACCATAGCAAGGGCCTGGAAAACCTCTCTGCATAGTTTCGAGGCAGTGAAGAATCGTATGAACGACCTTATGATAAATGAGAAACTAACAGCTATCCTTTTGGACACAGATGATAAATTTCTCAAGGTTTGGCACCCATGGGTCACACACGTTATGCCCTCTAGATTCGATAACCTGTTGCTTCAGATCTAGACCCCCCTCGGACCCACCCCCCGTGGACCACTTGAGTTTCTTATTTCTGCTTCTACTTCTAGCTTTGACTTCCTCTTTCTTTTCTTTACTTCTATTTTTATTCCTTTTCTTTACTCCTTCCTTCCTTTTTCCAGAAGGTTTGATACAGTTAATCATTATTAATGTATCCCTTATCAGTGCTGCCACAAGGTGGACATGTATATACATAGCTGTCCCTGGATGGAATGCGGGACGCCCTAAGCCTGATAACAGGAATAAGTCCTTTTGTAATTTTTTTTTTTTTTGGTTTACCTGTGATATTTCTGCAATGTTACAACCTCTATTGATGTACTGCACATAATACCATCTTTTGTGTTCCTTATTTTGTATGTAACTTCTGGATTGCATATTAATAAACCTATTGTAAAAGAAAGCCCCTCCCTGTGGGGGCACTCGATGAAAAGGAGGAGCTAGGAGCGCTGCCGGGGAACCCCAGAAAAGGAGGATCGGTGCTGCTCTGTGCAAAACCCTTGCACAGAGCAGGTAAGTATATGTTTATGTAAGAGAAAAAAAAAAAAAAAAACGAACCTTTACAATCACTTTAAATTGGCAGGACTTAACTGTGTATCACATGAGCACATATTAGATTGTAAGCTCTTCTGAGCAGGGCCCTCTTAAACCTCTTGTATTTTATTGTATTGTCTCCCTTTTATATTTTAAAGCCCTGCATAAATTGTTGACGCTGTATAAATCCTATAACAATACGGTAGCCAGTCTTGCTGGCTTTTTTATACTCATTTTACTCACTGAACTGCAACTCCATTTATAGCAGTTATATCACATGTTTTTCCTGGATTTTTGGTTGATATTCTGTCTCTGTCATTTAAGGTACACATATGATATAAAATGATAGACCCTTTGTAAGTGGGCAAACTTACAAAATCTGCAGGGCATCAAATAATTATTTTCTCCACTGTATATTTCATAAAGATGATAAAAGCTAGAATCAATGAAGAAGTAGAACAATATGGGACCAACATGACATAATTGTACTACTGCTTCATTTATTGGACCCCAGAAGAGAAATTTTGCTAAGAGATTAGAGGCTGAAGCCGTGTAATGTAACTTTTTAATATAATACAATTTTGTATAAACTTTTCTAAAATTAATTGTCTATCCCGTCTGTACCAGTTAAGTCTGACCTATAAAATTAGGTTTTGGGTGTTTGATGGCACACTTAAGTTGCCATCATTAAGGATAACAATGCGAATGCATGAGTGACGTATTTGAAACAAGGAGCTGGCAATCTCTACAAAACTCTGCACCTTAAGGACTCCTACTAGTAAGACATTATATAACTATTTACATGGTGCTGGCTTGTCCTGGGGAGTTCACCACCGCTTTCATTCTGCAATTGAAAAATAAAAGTCGGGCACTCCCCTTCGAGGCTGTGTTTATGGTTGAATGGTGATTTTTGCACTGATTTTGTTTGAGCACTTTACCAACGTATGTAGCCCATCTCATTGTGTGTGCATATTCCTGGGATAATGAATATAGGGTGTAATCCATAAATTAAAGTTGAGCCCCAACATCTTTTCTTTGGATGATGGTCATAGTGACTATAAATGGATATAAAGTAATTTTAACTGTTTTCCTAATATTTTCCACCATTAAACAAGCTGAGTTTTTGTGTTTTTGTTGTAAAAAAGTTATCCCAAAATATAATATTCCTGATATGTACCTTGCACTAAACAAAAACAAAACTATTCTGTTCTTTTGTTTCCTTCGTGTAAAACACCTAGTGATCCTGCTATTCCCTCTGTTTTCCTGTTAAAAAGTTACCACATTGGGCATGAGAGCACAGCATGTTCAGCTTTCTAGCTGTGCTGGGAACTCCGCCTCCTCTTCTCTAATGATCAGGATTGTGCTGACATGACCCCCTGGGCAGATATTCACTGGAAAGATCGGTGTACTGCTGTTTCTCCTCTCCGCTAGCTCTCTGAGCTCCTTATGCAGCTGAGAACAGATCACTTTAAAAAAAAAACAACCCTCCCCCTTTTTTTTTTTTTTTTTTTGTAGATGTATACACGTGTTTCGCCTTTCAGTTCTATTTTAAACTGAATGGGTTGTTTTATAAGGTGAGGGTTCGCCTATACTTTAATGAAAAAGTGGTGTCTTAAACCAGTGGTTCTCAACCTCTGTCCTTTCCTTTATCTTGCACAGGTGCTTTAAATCAGGGTCAATGGTTTGTTATTTTGGACAGCTATTTTATCTAAGAAATTATGAAAACATGGTCTGTTGGGGGTACTTGAGGACTGAGGCTGAGAACCACTGGCCTAAACCACTTGGCACCTAACCACTATTTAAAAATTGCACTTCAGTCCCGCCTGAATATGTTTAAATTGTAATTATATATATATGCAAAGGGTCAGCCTAATTGTTCATAACATATGCAGGCTGTGCTTCCTGCTTTACAATGCTACACAATGGATGTGCTGTTATGCTGACCTCCTTACCATATAATGTACATCCTGTATGGGTTATATTTTAAAACTTGTTATGCATTAAGGCCTATTGCAGCATAAAATAGTGGTCTCTACTGGCAGCTCTTGAAATTTCTATGGCTAATCACAAATACCTTTTACAGTAAAAATGTGAAAGTCACATCAGTCTAGTAAACATTACCTATACATCTAAAATGTTACTTATGTTTTCCAAGTTGTAAAGTGTAAAATGTGTTGCCTGTTTCCAAAACCAGTAAAGTGCTTTAATTAAAGTGTATTTAAACCCAAGAACAAAAAAATAACCTATTGCAGCTCATCTTTCCTTAGATGTGGTGGTTGAATTTTTTTTATTTTTTCACCTCGTGATCCTACCATGAGCACACTGCTGTTGTGGGATGTCATCTGTACTGTATATTGAAGAAACACACTCACCCTAGGAAGGCAGTGTGTTGAGAGTATATAACACCTGCCCCTCTCAATAAACAAGGGGAGGTGCTTTGTAATTGAGATAGTTGGAACCAATGCCAGTCATAACTGACCGAAGAACAACAACACAGCAAGTTAGCATTTCACAAGATTTCTGGCTAATTTATTTTTTTTACACTTGTCAAGCAGATATAACAAAATGTTTTCATTTGTATATTTAACAGACCATAAGGTAGCAAATAAGATACATTCTTTGTTAAAGAATACATGCACTTTAAGAGATCTTGTCACCTTGCCAATGCTGGGCAAAGTAACAATCTCTGCAAAATAACCCACACCACCCCCATATGCTATCCTTACTTGTGCTCCCTTTCACCTCTTGCTGCTCCACAACTTGCAGTAAAATTCACAATTTTTGTAATGGCACTCGCTAATCCTGTAGCCTGGCACTTGGCTGTTAGGTCTGGGCACCATCACAGTGGAGCAGGTTGTATGTTCCTACATACCTGGAAGTGTTTGGTGTAGAAGCTGTGAGGGAACATGGGTAAGGTTAGTATCTGGGGGTTGGGAGATGTCCCTTATTATAACCCTTACTTTACATTGCATTGGCAAGGTTATAGTGTTTCTTTTAAGCACTTGTCAAACATTAGTTGGTTAATAAAATGTTTTACTCATACAAGCCTGCTTATCTAACAGCATATCACAGGGCTTCAGGAGCTGGTCAATCAACATGAACAGAAGATACTTCAGCAGATTACCAAAATGAACCAGATGAAGGTAAAAAAACAAAAACCTATCATCTATTAAGTGATCACACCTTTTGTGAATTCATATAAAAGAGTTGGCTTTGTCTTATTTATTCTAAACCAGCAATTCACGTTTATGGATATATGTGAATTATTTGATGGCTGGGATAAAACTGGAGTGTTTGACTTTTTTTTAGATTATCCATGTGTTTTTCTTGTTTATCCAGCAAGCTGTGTCTAACACTACTGCTCTTCATTGGCACACTATCACACGGGAGCTGCCAGTGATGTATGGTTTCTCACCACAGGGCCCCAGTGCTCTGTTTGGACAGTTACCCACAGCTCGATTCCCTTTTTTCGTTTTTTTTTTCACTCCACTGGCTCTTCAGCCACATACCCTTCCTCCTATCTATAGAAAGAGGGTTTTTTTCCACCATGTCTGATTTTATGGGCAGGACCTTGGCCCTTTTTGATCTCATAAATGGAGTCAAACGAGCCCCTTTTCCCCTCTTGAGTCGGTTTCTGTCTTTACTCTTGCAGGAGGTTGGTTGATGAGGATGATTTCCCTCCCCCTCCTCTGAGAAATCTGATCAAGATAGGATGTCTTTGGCAGAGATTTCATCCAAGCTTAAGGAATGTCATTGTTCCCTATATTGACATGGTACGTTTATCATTAAGGCAACCAGAGTCCGTGCACCCTAAATTCTCCATCAGTGGGTTCCTTAATTTTGTCCAAGCCTGCTAAGTCCTCCGCATGATTCCCCCATCATCACAGACAGTGTTGACAGGGGAATCCCTCCTGCCAAGCCATTATCTTGTACTAGGGCGGGCAGGGGAAGCCGTCCCTGCCAGGAGAAGACAGTGATTATCACTAGTGAAAATAGCAGCCGCTTGCAATAATCTCAAGCAAATCTTTCAGGCAGGTTGTACCCAAGTTAATCAATCAACTTGGTACATTCAGCCTGACAATTAATGGTTTGAATTTCGATTGGTTCCTACTGAACCGACCAAGATTCTGACCGTGTATGGCCTGCCTTAATGCCTGTTTTTCATGGTGACTGGCTTTCACCCTGAAAAGCACTTTTAAAAAGTTTTGTTCAGCAATATCCTAGTGAGGAAGCTTTCCTGGAAAATAGACACGCCCTGTCGTGGACCCATTTCCTGTCTTAATAAGACACTAAGTCTTGAAGGACACAGTGAAAAAAAAACATAAGTGGCCCTTTTTTAATTCCTTATTTTCCTTGGCAGGCCCCACCATGCAACCTGCATTTGCTAGCATTGGCGACAGCCAGATGCTCTGTTTTTAAAATGTTGCAGCAGGCTGAGCCTGCTTGCCCAGAAGCATCCAGTATGGGGTCTCAAATTCCCTACACTAGTTGATCCTGTCCTATATGCAGAGTGGCCACACCCAAGGAAGATTTTTTTTTTTTTTTCTGCTCTAAAATGTTTTGTCCAGCAAGATTGGGGAAAGATTCCTTGGGAAATGGAAAATTCATGTTCTTACCTCAATAAGACCCTTGCAGCTCTGTAGCAGATAATCTTGTGTAGATAAAAGGTCAGAATCCCACCTTAAAGGCCTTTCCTTTGGTGGGCCCTGTCATGCAAACTGTAGTTGTTTCTACAAATATATAACCCAGAATATTGGCTCCATTATTTCGGATCCCACTGTCCATAGTCGGCTGGACCTTTTGCCCGGAGCTTTGTGCTACTGCATGAATGGTTTGGCAGATAACACTGTGAATTTTCCAAAATTAGTTTTCTCTGTACTCATACACTGGATTCTCTGGCTTAAATTTTTTCTAAGATATTATTAGTTATAAAAGACGTACAGACCTAAAAACAGTCCATCGGGCAACAGGTCGGACAAGCAGGTACAAAGGGATAATAACTTGTACATTGGTAATAAAGTTTCCCATTTACAAAATCATCATCATATGGCTCATGTGTATATTTCCAACTGGTTGGGCTGGAGGCTGGAATGAAACAAGAATACTCATCATGGCAGAGTAGGACACAGCGTAAGGGGACTAGCTAACCATCTGCCCCAGATATTGTAGAATCCCTTACTCCGCTTCCTGAGGTCAGATGTAATTTTTTATAAGGGTAATGCATCATTTACTAGTTTCAGCTATACTGTTTTATTTAGCGTCTGTGAGCTCTTCCATGTCAGCAAAAGAGACTTCTTTGCATAGAAAAAAGGGATACGAAGAAGTCTTTTTGTTGAGGCCAACAGAGATAGGTCCCCGAAGACTCCCAGGAGACAATTCTTGGGGTTGATAATGTTGGGGAGGCTCAGAGCCGATGAAAGGAAGGTGCCATTCTCCCTCCAGAAGTTCTGTACTATAGATCACGTCCAGAAGCAATGCATAAAGTCTGCCTATTGACCGCATCCCCTAAAGCATGCGTCTGTAGGTAATAAGCCCATTTTGTGACGCCTATGTGGAGTAAAGTGGGATTGATGGAAGACTTTGAGTTGAATAACTCGGTCTCTAGAGGGGATGACCAATGTTTTGAAGGTGTCGGTGAATTCCGGCCAGTCTTCATCAGTAATCTGTATATCCAAATTTGACCATTTAGTTTGGGCAACCTGGAATCTAGGGTTGGTGTCTGTAACCAGGGTCATACAGTAAGTTGAAATAAGTTTAGCGGTGGCAGTGTCCCTTAGCAATTTTTCTAGTGCAGGCATAAGGAATGGGTTATCTAGAGTACCAAATTGCGCTCTGACTGCATGCCTCAGTTGATAATGAAAGATATAGTAATTCGGGAGGTCAAACTCTTGTATTTGTTGGAAGGATTTAAAGCCTTGCATGTCAAACACATGACACAAATATTTGACTCCCTTGGATGACCATCTCACTGGATCCGGAATAGACTCCAGCTCCTTAAGAGTGCCGTTAAACCACAAGGGCATGTTCGGTGAGGCACCCCAAGACACTCGAGCATGTTTATTTCTTATCGACCTAAAGAGCGAGAGGGACATATGTATTGTTGTTACCCCGGGTCGGTCAGGAACACGGTCTCTATATATCACGTTATGTAATGTCTCCATAGAGGAGACAATGGCCCCCTCCGTGCTAGTACAGGCGTTAGTGTCATTGGGGTGTAACCAGTCGTGTATAAACACCAGTTCGGAAGCCAGGTAATACAGGTAGAAATTGGGGGAAACTAGGCCGGCCAGATGGGAGGAAAGTCAAAGCATCTCAAGGGCTATCCTGGGTGGACCACCCTGCCAGAGGAATGCAGTGCACAGAGAATCAATACGTTTGAAGATAGATGTTGGGATCCTACATGGGGCATTGGCCAGGATATAGAGCAATTTAGGGAGGTAAATTATTTTAATGATGTTGGCCCTGCCCATGAGATCCAGAGGAAGGTCCATCCATTGTTTAGTGTGTTCCTGTAGTTGCGTTAGTAAGGGGCACACGTTCTTTGTAATATACTTGGAGAGTGGTAATTGCGCTATCACACCCAAATAAGTATCTGAAGGAAGAGACAACTTATAGTTCCGACCCTGCATATATCAATGGTATGGCTCCGTGATCCAGGGGGAAGAGGGTAGATTTTTCCCAGTTCACCCTGAACCCAGAGTAGTCCCCGAAGGTATTAATAAGAGATAATAGGTTTTAAGGGAATCTTTTGGGTCAGCTAGGTACACCAGGGTATCGCCGGCATACAGAGATATATGTTCTTCAATTGTCCCACTAGGAAGACCTTTTATTTGTGGGGTTCTAGGGATCTGGATGGCAAGGGGCTCTATGGCCAGGGCGAACAGGAGGGAAGACAAAGGACACCCCTGCCTGGTTCCCCTGGCAATCAGGAACGCCTCCGTCACCCTGGAGTTAACCCTAATATGGGCCATTGGGGAGCAAAATAGGAGTCTAATACAGGCTATCACGTGTGGACCGAATACGTAGTTCTCCAGTACTTTAAACAGGTAGGGCCATTCCACACTGTCGAAAGCCTTTTTTGTGTCAAGTGACCCTATTACCCTAGTAGGCGCACAACTATGTGGGTATTGTAGGTTATGGTACAGTCTATGTATATTCATTCTAGTAGACCTTCCTGGTATAAAACTTTCCTGGTCACATCCTATTAGTTTTTCAATTACTAGATTAAGACGATTGGCCAAAACTTTAGCGAGAATTTTAACATCTACATTTTATAAGAGATATGGGGCGGTATGAATCACAGTAGTGGGTCTTTCCTAGGCTTTAACAATAGTACAATTAATGCTTCCCTCATAGATGGTGGGAGGACTCCTTTTTTTAAAGCTTCGTTTATATGTAGTAAGAAGGAAGGGGCTAAGTAGCGAGTTAAACTTCTGATACCATTTGGCCGGGAAGCCGGGGAATTGTGGTTCGGCAGTTGTGCTTTTGCCATTTTAATTTCCTCCATCGTGATGGGGGCCTCCAAGTCTTCCGTCTCTTGTTCAGTTAAATGAGGGAAAGGATTTGTGTAAGGTACTCAGGTGCGTATATGAATAGTGGGCCCTTGTGGTATACAGGTCTTTGTAGAAGGACAGAAATGTGTCCATAATGTCTTGTGGGACGTCACTAATCCCTCCTTGAGAGGTGAGAATTCGGGGGATTGAGATAGGGGTACGGTCTGGTCTTACTATGTAGGCTAAAAGCCGTCCGGCTTTATTGCCATGTTCGAATATTTTCTGTGTCGCATGTAGCATACATTTTTGAGTTAAGTCCAGTAACTTGAGCTCATATTCCCTACGTCTAGATCAGTGGTTCTCAACCCTGTCCTCAAGTACCCCCAACAGGCCATGTTTTGGGAATTTCTCTTAGCTAAAATAGCTGTCCAAAATACCAAGCCATTGACTCTGTTTTAAAGCACCTGTGCAAGATAAAGGAAAACCTGCAAACATGGCCTGTTGGGGGTACTTGAGGACAGGGTTGAGAACCACTGGTCTAGATAACCATAAATCACACTTATTGTACAAATGATGAAATGGCAGAAAATATTCTGTGATTATTCACTTAAATGTGATTCATACATAGAAAACGTTCAGCGTAAATGCATAAAAATGTGTGGCCAATAAATTTTCAATATAAAATGTACATTTTCATAGATTATATTAACCAAGGAATTAGTGAAGTGATATTATCGCAGTAAAACAGGTGTAAACATATAAAAACACAAATGTGTATAAAAAGTCCTTGTAACATAAATAAAGTGCTTGTAGTGATATTCCAGTGACTTGTGCTCAGACCCTCGGTTAAGCTTCCAATAGTCCACAATGTCCCTCCTGCAAGATCTCTGCGCAATCTCGTCCTCCAGCCGCTGTGGGCCCATGCGCCATATAGCGAGCCCTTGTGCAGACAGGAGGAGGAGATCCACTGCCAGAGGTGCGTGGTCAGACACCTCTCTGGGTAGGTAGGACACAGAGGATACCAGTGAGAGAGCATCAGGTGTAGCAAACACAAGGTCAATGCGAGACATTGTGTGAAAGGAATCAGAGTGACATTCGGCAGGGTGTTTCCACCAAAAGAGGGGCAAGATTTACCACTACCCCCCAAGCGGTCCAATGAGGGGTCCAAAACAGCATTAAAACACAGGGCCAGGGGCTCTTGCGACAAGGAGAAGAGACAACCTGGAAAGGAGATCCGGAGTAAATGGGGGAGGTACATAAACATTGACCAAGGTGAAGCTCATTCTAGCAAGTTTCCTAGTGATTATGAGAAACCGGCCATCTGGGTCCGTTTTTAACGGATAATTTCAGCTGGCAGGGATTTGGCAAACAAAATAAAAACACCCCTACAGTAATTGGTGTGGGTGGCATGGAATGAGGAAGCTAGCCACGCTCTTTTAAGCGATCACAGCCGTTCCTTTAACCAGATGTGTCTCCTGTAAGCAAATAATGTGTGGTTAATGTCGCCTGAGAAATGAAAAAATTAAGGACAGCTTGTGAGGAGAGTGAGGAGAGTTTGCCCCCTTACATTCCAGGAAATAATTTTAAGTGGTTTCTCCATTTAGAACATGCAAACCATATTCTACATCAGTAGGATCATTATGAAAATCAACATTAATGATCTAGAAATCAAGCCAAATGATAGAGTGTTGGGTTACCTATAAACAGTCTGTGAGAATAAAGTATCCTGCTTGTACAAAATGAAAAGACAATAATAGTCTAGCAGAAAGTTCAATGAACCATAAAAGGTCCATAGTAGAGCAACCATGCCCACCTCGCTCAGCCATCCCCAACCTAGTGAGCTTGGATCCCAAACCAATTAGAAGTCCTACCGAAAACCCAAAAATAATTAACCAGACAAAAAAAACGTTCCCATGGTTTCACCACTCAGTGAGATGGGGTTGGCATGGATATCGGGCTCCGCTGAGACATAGGTAGTGCTTTGTAGAGAAGAATAGTGTAGTATAGCAGCGAAGTGGCCACAAGTGTGGTTGGCATCATACGTAATATACTCAGGAGGGATTCTGGTGTGGTGGAGGCAGCCTTGGCCACAGTCCAGTCCTACCCATTTCAGGTGTAGGATCAGGTAAAGAAGTGTTCGCGCTGGTTCGCTCACATCCTTAAGTTTGTATGAGGCCGGTGCAATACAGGCAAAAAATTACAGGGCTTTGGTGAGAGAACCGAAGCACAGGAGAGTTGTAGCATATCGACTGCAAATTTCAGGTATAATGGTAGGCATCTACCGCTAGCTTCGCCCAAGGATCCAGTTCATGTGATAGGAGTAGCAGAGTGGTAATTTTCATTGTCCTGTGTGTCCCCGCCGGTGTTGTGGGCCGAAGCGCTCATCAAGACAGGCCATAGCTTCCTTAGGGGTGTTGTAAAAGTGAGCTTTGCCATCATAGGTGACCCTCAATTTGGCAGGAAATAGCATGGCATATATCAGGCCCTCTTGCCGGGGACTGGTTTTTACCGCAGAGAAGGAGACACATTGGCGCTGGTCATCCTCAGAGTAATCAGGATATATTGATATGGTGTTGCCGTTGTACTTGAGTGAACCTTTTTCTCTGGCTAAGTGCAGAATCGTTACCTTGTCCTGAAAGTTAAGGATACGCGCTATCAAGGAACGTTGGGGAGCCCCAGGATTTGGTGCGCGCGGTGGAGTACGATGCGCCCGTTTGATGAGGAAGGCATGGGATAGGGCTGCAACCCCCAACGTCTTTCGCAGCCATGAGTGTTGGAATCGCTCCGGTCGGGAACCCTCTGAACATTCTGGGAACCCCACAAAGCTGAAATTGTTCCTTCTGGAACAGTTCTCCAGGTCATCTATTTTTGCGCGGAGGGCCACTATTTCATTGGCATTCGCCTGTACATTAGCTGATAATGGCTGTACTGTATCTTCTAGTGTACTAATGCGTTCCTCAGCAGCACAGTTCTCTCCCTCAAAGTCTGTACAGCCTGCTTCAGCAGGGAGTTATCAATGCGGATGGTTTCAATCTGCAGCGATAGGGAGGTTTTACAGTCCTGGATTGCCAGCATAATCTCGGCTAATGTGGGTTCTGCTATAAGGGGCCCAGAAGCTGTACTTTCTGTGGGGCTATAAGGGGTATCCAACACCGGATGTGGGTCGCCTTGCGTGGCAAAGAGGGCTGGTCCGAATGCACTCTCCCCCTGCGATAGCAATGTAGGAGAGACTGCGGGGATTGAAGGCTGTGGCACATTTTCTAGGCCTGTTGAAGTGTCTGCACCCTCCTGTCTTCTAAAACTCGCTAGCTGCTCCGTCACTGATGCAGGCGTGGGTGGCCCATATTTAACCATCATTCCACCTCTGTTGTAGATTAAACACTTCCCCTGTAGGCAATATATATGCAGAGTAGGAATATAGGATAACAGTGGCCAGTAATAGGGGTCCGTGGCTATGTCCAGTTAGCAGAGTATTACAAGGGGGAATCGCTCTGGACACCCGGCTATCAGGGGATGGAAGAGCACTCACACAAGAAGGGATGAGCACTGCAGGGCTCACTCACCAGCTCGCGGAGATGCTGTAGGGTCCAGGATTATGATGGGCCTCAGGTCCGTATCTCCCCTGTTCCTGCGCTGCCCGTCCATCCCATCCAGCCGGATCTTCAAAAAGATAGGGGTGGTAGTCAATGGTGACAAGGCCGGTGCCGCTACAGCCGCATTTTCCCCCTCACTGGATGATGGAAGTCAGGCCCGGGTGGCAAGATGGGGGTGATTCGCGGCAGCACAGAGGGCCATGACTTCTCCCACGGCTCTTCCGCGCACTAGCACTGCAAGCCGCAGGGATGGAGAGCAGGCAGCCCGGCAGGGGGACAGACTGTTTGGCTGATTAAGAGTCGATGGGGCCACGGATGGCCCGGCCGCTCACTGTAAGGCGGAGATCCGCGGACTAGGCCGCAAGCCGGGGACTTGCGTAGCGGGACCGGCCGGCCGACCGGTAACATACTTCTTGGGAAGGATGCCCCGGTGTCCACTGATGAGGCAACAGCAATGGATGCCCCCCCTCCCCTGCGCTGAGAAACAATGGATGGCAGAGGATTATGGAGAGGATTGCTGGAGCCCTTCACCAACACGTCTGCTGCATCCGGACACAACCCCCAAGCACTTACACTTTAAAGTTGAAAGCCTGTTTGGTCCCACCTTGACTTAGTATATCAAGAAGATCACAGGAGTTAAGAATTTTGTCTCCCCCAGAAGAAAAAGGATCATGTTTCCATCATTCTATTCCATTCTTCTACTGAGGTTTAGTAAGGGCTCCTTTTTGTCACTCTCAATCCTCTAATGTTAAGTCTAAGACACAAACATACTTTTGGGAGAAGGTATGGCCCTACAACCTGTGTCTTCCGATGTTGGATTTCCACTTCTCATGAAGAGGGATGTCTGTCGGCCTTCAGGTTCTAAACCGTCTAACACCTGGGTTCAGAGTGGTGTTTTCAGGGTCTAAAAAATAGTTCAACACTCTGCCTTTTTCTACTTCATGCTCTATTTGTCGCCTTTCCTCGACAGATCTGCTTGTTACTGTCTAACAGCTCTTAGATCAAGGTGTCATTGCCCCCATACCAACAGGAGAACACTTTCAAGTTTTCCACTCTAACTTCTTTACAGTTCCTAAACTAAGTGGAAGACTTCAGCATATTTTTGATGTGACAATTCTTAACTTGTTCTTACAAGTTCAGAAATTTTGAAAATGCCAGATCAGTCATTGCCATCTTCCTCCTGGGAGGGATTCTCTGGCCTCAACAGACTTGCATACTGCCTATCTGCAAATTCTCATCAACATTATCTGTGTTTTGCAGTGACAAACTTTTGTGGTCTTGTTCACCTCTTGTGGTAGCAATAAAGTAAAAAAAATGTAATCAAAAATAATAGAAAAACTTGAAAGCACCCCAACTCCCCCATGCTTACACATAGGTCTCGCACGCACATGTAAAGGGTGATTTTACCACACATGAGATATATATTACTGCAAATGTTGGAGTGAGATAAATAATTCTAGCGCCAGAGCTCATGTTTACCTCTAAACTGATAAACTATGCTTTTAAAGTGTCACCTATGGACTAGAATTATGCACTAGTAAGTCGCTCTGTAGTGTCTATTTTACATTTACTATATGAAGAATCACAAATTAACCACTTCCCTCTGGGAGGCCGTCATATGATGCCCTGGGCTTTAAGTGGAGATATCTGCAGCTCCAAGCATTAGATATTTTTTTTTAGGGGCTTGATTGCTTTTACAGGCGGCGGGAGGGGACCGCCGCCCTCCGGTGCTTCTGCGATCTCGCCAGTGCCAATGGCGAGCCGGAGATGGCACCCCGGCCATCTTGATGCCCTATGGAGCCCGGAAGCGATGTCACTTCTGGTGCTGGTGTTCTGTCAGAATAGTGAACCCATCAGATTAAGTAACGGAAGTGACGCTCCATCAGCTGTGCATGCATTGCACCGTTACCAGGTTTGATAATCTGACAGAACACCTGCAGTCAGAAGACGATGGCAGGGGACATCTTGCTACAAACCCAACTACAACTTAAATTTCAGAGTAATTTTAGCAATAAAGTTAGCGTATATAAATATAGTGTATTGACATCTGTGATACTGTTTTGATGCTACATTTTGAAAGAAGCTGGATGCCAGCTTTAGGATGGTGGCAGAGGCCATGTTGGTACACCCCTCACTGCTCCGTGCTAAACCTTTTTAGGCTTTTCAAAATTAAACATCGAAACGGCATCACAGATGTCAATATACTATATTTATATACGCTCACTTTATTGCTAAAATTACTCTGAAATTCAAAACGTAGCTGGGTGTAGTAAAATGCCCGCTGCTTTCTTCTGACCTGCAGGTGTTCTGTCAGATTAGCAAACCTATTAGCGGTGGAACACATGCGCAGCTGAGGGAATGTCACTTCAGTTACATTATCTGACTGGTTCGCTAATCTGATAGAACACCAAAAGATGTAAACACGGTCATGCCCTTTTCCTATTGCAAGGTATGTTTACATATATATAATAAGTGATTGGAAAAAAAAAAAAAGAGCCCCCCCAATCCCTTCATGCTCGCACGCACAAACAAATGCAAGCGTAGGTCGCGCCCGCATATGTATGCGGCATCCCAAGTTGGAGCAAGAGCAACAATTCTAGTGGAAGACCTCCTCTGCAAATCTAAACTGGTAACCTGTAAAAAAAAAAAATTAAACTGTAGCCTATGAAGATTTTAAATACTGAAGTTTGGCGCCATTCCATGAGTGTGCGCAATATTAAAGTTGACATGTTAGGTACCTATTTACTCTGCATAACCTCATCTTGAACATTACACAAAAAGCGCTAACTCTAGTGTGTTTTTGTTTTTTTGTGGTTTTTTTTGTTTTGTTTTTTTAATTCAAGGAAGTTTTTTGTTTTTTTTTTTCTGAAAAAAAAATCAAATTTGAAAAATTTCTGTGCAAATACCGTGACATAAATTGCAATGAATGCCGTTTTATTCCCTAGGGTCTCTTTTTTTATTTATTATATAATTTTTTTTTTCTTTTTTTTTTTGAGGTTCTAAGTATTTTTCTAGCAAAAAAAACACTTGATTTTTACATATATGAGCAAAATGTCAGAATTTGCCTGGATGGCAAGTGGTTAAGGAGGTGGTTTTTGATTTACAACTCTTTTTAACACAATTGTAGGCTATTATAATTACGCACTGGTAAGGTGAGTGTGTTCTTTTTTGTTATCTTTTAATTTCTATTGGCTGCTTGCAGCAGATGAGGTTTTTTCTTTTCTTTTTTTTTTTCTTTTTTTTTCCATTTTAGATTTTACATCCTATCTTGAGTTTGTCGAATAGATTAGTGGAAGTGCAGGAGTTTTTGGGTTAATTGTGAGATCTACTGCCAACTTTGCAGGACTTCTCTGTTTTTATATAGAATACACCAATGTGCAGTGGAGTATAAAGCACTTATGTGTTTTGCGCCCTCTAGTGGATTTTCAGTCTGGCAACAGCCTACAACATCTGTTTTCTCTTACGTTCATTGACAGACGCAGCCTCTATTCATGACATGGGGTTTATGCACAACTTACCAGGAGTAAACTAGGCAGGATGAAAATTCAGAAAAAGCAAAGCTGGCCCTCCCAGGGGGCCGTCCTTACTCAGCATACAACCCCTCGGCCCTGCAGAGCACATCAGTTTTCTTCTGCCTAGTGCAAGGAGTAGACCTGGTTCCCTGCTGGGATCTGCGGTTCCCCGATTTTTTTTATTTATTTATTTTTTTTTTGCTCAAGCCTTCTGATGAAGACTGCAATCAAGTAGCCGGCTGGGGCACATGCGGATATACTATCTTGGCATACCCCCAGCACTTAGCTTCTGCGGGGTCTGCCACATTGTACCCGTTCCGTGCGGGGGCTGGAGGTTAAATGTTCCATGTGTGACCGAGCGATTGGGCATCCAGGGTTGCATGGCCAGCAGCATCCCTCCCATCCTGAGGAGGAAGGTCTGCCCGGGTGGCTACCCGCTACGCCCGTCTGGAGTGGTGAGTGACACCCCCCTCCCCCCATCCAGGGATGCGGAGGGGGTACGGCTAGCGGGGCCCATTCCGGTGGGGGGGGGGTACAGGTGTCCAACTTTCTTTTCTCACCCCCCATCCGCCCGCTCGTCTGCCTAACTGTCCCTAAGTCGTCCCTGCTGCTCAGCCCCAGAGCGGTATTGCTGCTTACATGCGGCGATCGTCGCCATTTTCACAGCTACGGCTGCCGTTTTGATGTAGTCATGGCCAGCACCATTTTGCCGTAACCGCGGCCATTTTGGGGACGGTTTTGGCCTCTTGTGGCTGTTCGGCCATTTTTGGTTAGTCCCCCTGCACAAAAAACGTGTGTGTTGGCGCCGACGGCTCCTCTTCCGGATCAGCGCCTGAGACAGCAGCGGCAGCGGTGGCCTTCTTATCAGGACACAGGCAGACAGTTCAGCAAACAGCAAATATAGCTGGTTTTCCTCCCTGGGTGCGGGCACGGTGGTGCTGGGTCCTTTGGGCAGTCTCTGAGCAGCTGTGGGGGTGCGCAGTGGGGGCGTCATGGCTGGTAAGCCATTTAAGTGTCCTGGGAGTGGTGCTATGGCAGCTGAATCTGCGGCATTTTCTCAGGAGGGGTCAGCAGAAGCGCAAGCTGCGCTGGAACCTCTGGTTCACCTGGCTCAATTGACTTCAATATTAGAAGACTTTTTCGCCCAGGGGGAATCGAGCCGTGCTAGGGGGTCCCCAAATAAGCGTCCACCCCCTCCTCCAGCATGGTGCTGGTCGGGTGACCACGCATTTAAGAAGGGCCTCACAGACCTACCTTTTCAAGGGGGTCAGCTTTTTGGGGCCCAGTTGGATGAAATCATTAAAGATTTCACAGGGCGGAAGAGTACTTTCCTCCCGGAACCCAAGCGGCGTGATCATCGCCGTAAACAGGGGCCTTTGTCCTCTGGACAAAAGCGTTTTTTCATGCGCCCAGTTCGGCGGGCTAAGGCTCTCGGCCCGGCAAGGCTGCCTCTGGGACCGGTAAGTGGCCCTGCCAGCGCAAGTCCCAAAAGACGGAGGAAAAGTCCTCCACCGAATGATGGGTTGCCCCCGCCCAACTCTCGGGTGGGGGGCGGCTTCTGGGGTTCGCGGACCGGTGGACCGCTCGCATCTCCGACCAGTGGGTGCGGGAGGTGGTGTCCTCCGGGTACAAGATAGAGTTCACTACTCTACCCCCGGACAGGTTCTTTCCATCAAATTTAAGACTCCCTCCGGGGCGTCGGCAAGCTCTGCTAGGGGCTGTTCAGACGCTGTCCGAACAGGGGGTAATTGTGCCAGTCCCCACGGCGGAAAGGTTCCGCGGCTTTTACGCGAACCTCTTTGTGGTGCCAAAGAAGGGTGGGGTCAGGCCGGTTCTGGACCTGAATGCGCTCAATCACTTTGTGAAGGCGTGGAAATTCAGGATGGAATCAGTCCGTTCGGTCGTGGCTGCCCTACACCAAGGGGATTTTCTGGCGTCCCTGGACAATCAGGGACACTTATCTTCATGTTCCCATTTGTGTCTGGCATCAGTTCTTCCTGCGTTTTGCTGTGGGGATCTCCTTTATCAATTTGTGGATCTTCCCTTCGGTCTGGCCTCGGCTCCGCGGGTCTTCACCAAGATACTGGCTCTGGTGCTGGCTTTGCTGAGACAGAGAGGTATTGCTGTGGTAGCATACTTGGACGATCTGCTCCTGCAAACGGAGTCCGCTCTGGCTCTGGAGGACAATGTTGCTATCACCCTGGCCTCACTGAGAGACTTCGGTTGGCTGATCAACCTACAGAAGTCAAAACTGACTCCGTCCGGTCGCCTGGAATATCTACGCCTGGTCTTAGACACGGAGCAGACGAAGGCGCTTCTACCTCCGGCCAAGTTGTTGACGCTGCAAGCAGCGGTGCGAACCCTGCTGTCACGTCAGTGGTCCTCCTTACAGTTCTGTATGCGGGTGTTGGGGCTCATGGTTTCGGCCTTCGAGTTGATACCATACGCCCAGAGTCACACCCGACTACTGCAGCGAGCGATTCTGCTGCAGTGGGACAAGTCTCCCTTGTCTCTGGATCCGCTGATCAGGTTGGATCATCAGACCAAGGGGTCGTTGACCTGGTGGCTTCGGGCCCCGGCATTGACCTTGGGAAAATCGTTCCTTCCCCTGGAGTGGTCGATAGTCACGACGGATGCCAGCCTATCGGGCTGGGGTGTGGAGTCCTGGGGCAGTTGTCTGCTCAGGGCCGTTGGTCGGCACAGGAATCTCGCCTTCCGATCAATGTGCTGGAGCTGAGGGCGATCAGGCGCTGCCTCTCCCACTGGTCGGCAAGGCTGCGCGGCTCCCGGTTTGGGTTCAGTCGGACAACGCCACGGTGGTGGCGTACGTGAACAATCAAGGCGGAACAAGAAACTTGGCAGAGGCAGCCCACATTCTGAGGTAGGCAGAAATGCACGTGCCAGCAATCTCCCATCTACATCCGGGCGTAGAAAATTGGCAGGCGGACTTTCTCATTTGCCAGACGCTGGATCAGGGAGAATGGTCCCTGCATCCGGAGGTGTTCCGCCAGATATGCCAAAGGTGGGGCACGCCAGATGTGGATCTCCTGGCGTCCAGATTCAATCACAAGGTACAGACCTTTATGTGCAGGACAAGGGATCCGTTGGCGGTAACCACGGACGCTCTGGTGGCTCCGTGGTCTCTGTACTGGCTTCTATATGTTTTTCCTCCTCTAAAACTTCTACTGCGACTGTTGCGCAGGACAGCAGTGTAGGGAATCCCAACAATCCTGGTGGCTCCGGATCGGCCTCAGCGTCCTTGGTACGCCGACGTGGTGCGGATGGTATCAGATGTTCCCTGACGGCTCCCTCTTCGCGAAGATCTGCTGTCACAGGGACCCATCCTGCACCCTACTTTACACTCGCTGGCTTTGATGTCCTGGCTATTGAGTCCCAGGTACTGAGGGATAGGGGTCTCTCTGAATCAGTGATCCACACCATGCTTAAGGAGCGCAAGATTTATCATCGCACCTGGAAGGCTTATATTGCCTGGTGCGAGGCGGGGGGTTGGAACCGTTCTTTTTTGGCGACTCGGGTGCTAGCCTTTCTCCAGCAGGGCCTGGATCACAAATTGGCACTGAATACACTAAAGGGCCAGATTTCTGCTCTGGCAATCCTGTTTCAGCATCCATGAGCGACGCATTCGTTGATTCGTACATTTGTACAGGGTGTATGTCATGTGGCTCCTCAGGTACGGTCGCCTTTGGCACCGTGGGATCTGAATTCGGTACTTTCGCTACTGCAGAAACCGCCATATGAGAAGTTCAGGGATATTCCCTTACAACTGCTGTCACAAAAGGTGGCCTTTTTGGTGGACATTACATCTGCCAGGCGGATGTCTGAATTGGCGGCTTTGTCGTGTAGGTCTCCCTATTTGGTCCTACAGAAGGATAAGGTGGTGCTGCGACCTTCACCTTCGTTTTTACCGAAGGTGGTTTCCTCTTTTCACATTAATGAGGACATTGTTCTTCCTTCATTGTGTCCGCACCCGTCACACCCTAAGGAGACTGCTTTGCCCTCCCTGGATGTAGTGAGGGCTCTGCGGGTGTATTTGTCAGCGACGGCTCCTTTTCGGAGGTCGGATGCGCGGTTTGTACTGACGGAAGGCCCGCGCAAAGGTTTGGCAGCCTCGTCGGCTACGGTCTCCCGTTGGATCAGACAGACACTGTCCCATGCATATGCTGTTGGGGGCCAAGAGCCCCCCTTTCCGGTCACGGCTCATTCCACCAGGGCGATTAGTACTTCCTGGGCTTTCAGACACCAAGCATCGGTGTCTCAGGTGTGCAAGTCGTCTACTTGGGCCTCGGTGCACACTTTTGTTAAATTTTACAAAGTTGATGTGTCAGCATCTGCAGATGCTGCGTTTGGCCGCAAAGTTTTACAGGCAGCGGTGTAGGCGCGCTTGGCGCCTCCCCAGATATTCTGTTGGGTACAGTTGTTATGGTTTACCCACCCCTCTTTATATGACACTGCTTTGGGACGTCCCCATATGTCATGAATAGAGGCTGCGTCTGTCAATGAACGTAAGAGAAAATAGGATTTTTTAACTTACCGTAAAATCCTTTTCTCTGAGTTCATTGACGGACGCAGCATACACCCCTCTTTGTGATGTTTTTTGGCTTGTTACAAACTGATGTGCTCTGCAGGGCTGAGGGGTTGTATGCTGAGTAAGGACGGCCCCCTGGGAGGGGCCAGCTCTGCTTTTTCTGAACTTTCATTCTGCCTAGTCTACTCCTGGTAAGTTGTGTATAAACCCCATATATCAGGAATAGAGGCTGTGTCTGTCAATGAACTCAGAGAAAAGGATTTTACGGTAAGTTAAAAAATCCTATTTTTTTGTTTTTTTCCGTTTTCTCTTTAAAGCATATTACTACCTGGCTACTAACGTTTGTCTGGCCTTGACCTATAAAACTTGTTTCATTCAAATAGGATGTTACTCAGGAAAACTCCAAGTTAAAGCTTTCATTAAAGCAGTGTGAAAATGAAGTGGAAGTCCTGAAAAGAATGCTGGCCCAGAGTCCCTCAGATATGGGAAGAAATTGGATTGAGGAGAAGCTGGTGATGCATAAAGATGTAAGTCTTCTTAAGTTTGAGTGTCCATAAAGTTTGCATAGATACTTCTTACATATTTATTCTAGGGGTTTGAGTCCCATGAAAGCTTTTCATATATTGGGTCAGGTATTCGCAACCTCTTCCACATTAGACATAAATATACGGCTTGTTCACTGGCACAACAGTTATTTAATAGCACGTTGTAGTCGTATGGCATGTTTTCAAACTTTTCCACTTATAGTTGTACTGCCTAAGGGAAATTAACCACTTTAAGACCGAGCCTCATTTTGGAGTTTGGAGGTTATCAGCTAAAAACAGGTTTTTTTGCTATAAAATTACTTAGAACCCCCAAACATTATATATTTTTTTTTTCTAAGACCCTAGAGAATAAAATGGCGGCCATTGCAAAACTTTGTCACACCGTATTTGCGCAGCGGTCTTAAAAGCGCGATTTTTTTTAAAAAAATTCAGTTTTTTGAGTTAAAAAATAAGACAACAGTAAAGTTAGGTCAATTTTTTTTCATATTGTGAAAGATAATGTTACGCCGAGTAAAATGATACCCAACATGTCATGCTTCAAAATTGCGTCCGCTCGCGGAATGGCGACAAACTTTGCAACATAAAAATCTCCATTGGCGACGTTTAAAAAATTCTACAGGTTAGCATTTTTGCGTTACAGAGGAGGTCTAGGGCTAGAATTATTGCTCTCGCTCTAACGATCGCGGCGATACCTCACATGTGTGGTTTGCACACCGTTTTCATATGTGGGCGGGACTTACGTATGCGTTCGCTTCTGCGCGCGAGCTCGCAAGGACGGTGCGCTTTAAATTTTTTTTTTTTTTTTTTAATTATGTATTTTACTTTTTAATTTTTATTTTTACAACTTTTTAAAAAAAAAAAAAATTTTTGATCACTTTTTTTCCTATTACAAGAAATGTAAACATTCCTTGTAATAGAAAAAAGCATGCCAGGACCTCCAAAATATGAGATCTGGGGTCAAAAAGACCTCAGATCTCATTTTTGGACTAAAATGCAATAAAAAAAAAAAAAAAAAAATTTTGAAAAAAATGGCAGGGGGAAAAAAAATGTCCCCTTTAAGAGCATTGGGCGGAAGTGACTTGTGACGTCGCTTCCGCCCAGCATTGTTATGGAGCTCACGGACACTGGGGGGGAAGGACCCGATCATCTCCGCCGCTGCCGGCGGGTCCGGTAAGCGGCGGAGATGACCGGAAAGCGGCGGGAGGGGGGGGGCACCTCTCCCGCCGCTGATAAAAGTGATCTCGCGGCGAATCCGCCGCTAAGATCACTTTTATCTTGCAGGGAATCGCCTGCAGAAAAAAATGATACCGGGGTTATGGTAGCTATCTGCTACCATAACAACGGTATCCCACTTCAAAGTGGCCGCCGTCAAACGACGTACGGCGGTCCGGAAGTGGTTAAAGTCATTTTTTTTTTTTTAGCCATAAAAAGGTAGTTCTGATGGTACAGGAATAGGGGGGTCAGGATTAAAAGTAATATATATATATACATACAGTATCTCACAAAAGTGAGTACACCCTCACATTTTTGTAAAAATGTTGTATCTTTTCATGTGACAACACTGAAGAAATGACACTTTGCTACAATGTAAAGTAGTGAGTATACAGCTTGTATAACCGTGTAAATTTGCTGTTCCCTCAAAGTAACTCAACACACAGCCATTGATGTCTGAACCGCTAGCAACAAAATTGAGTACACCCCTAATTGAAAGTGTCTAAATTGGTGCCAAATTAGCCATTTTACCTCCCCGTTGTCATGTGACTTGTTAGTGTTACGAGGTCTCAGGTGTGAATGGGGAGCAGGTGTGTGAAATTTGGTATTTCTCTCACTCTCTCATACTGGTCAGTGGAAGTTCAACATGTCACCTCATGGTAAAGAACTCTCCGAGGATCTAAAAAAAAAAAAAAATTGCTGCTCTACATAAAGATGGCCTAGGCTATAAGAAGATTGCCAAGACCTTGAAACTGAGCTGCAGCACGGTGGCCAAGACCATACAGAGGTTTAACAGGACAGGTTCCACTCAGACTCATGGTCGACTAAAGAAATTGAGTGCACATGCTTAGCGTCATATCCAGAGGTTGTCTTTGTGAAATAAGCGTGTGAGTGCTCCCAGCATTGTTGCAGAGGTTCAAGGGGTGGGGGGTCAGCCTATCTGCGCTCAAACCATTCGCCGCACACTGCATCAAATTGGTCTGCATGGCTGTAGTCCCAGAAGGAAGCCTCTTCTAAAGATGATGCACAATAAAGCCCGCAAACAGTTTGCTGAAGACAAGCAGACTAAGGACATGGATTACTGGAACCATGTCCTGTGGTCTGAGACCAAGATAAATTTATTTTGTTTAGATGGTGTCAAGCGTGTGTGGCGGCAACCAGGTGAGGAGTACAAAGACAAGTGTGTCTTGCCTACAGTCAAGCATGGTGGTGGGAGTGTCAAGGTCTGGGGCTGCATGAGTGCTGCCATCACTGGGGAGCTAAAGTTCATTGAGGGGGAACCATGAATGCCAACATGTACTGTGACATACTGAAGCAGAGAATGATCCCCTCCCTTCGGAGACTGGGCCTCAGGGCAGTATTCCAACATAACGACCCCAAACACACCTCCATGACCACCACTGCCTTTTTAAAGCAGCTGAAGGTAAAGGCGATGGACTGGCCAAGCATGTCTCCAGACCTAAATGCTATCGAGCATCTGTGGGGCATCCTGAAACAGAAGGTGCAGGAGCACAAGGTCTCAAACATCCACCAGTCCCATTATGTCGTCATGGAGGAGTGGAAGAGGACTCCAGTGGCAACCTGTGAAGCTCTGGTGAGCTCCATGCCCAGGAGGGTTAAGGCAGTGCTGGAAAATAATGGTGGCCACACAAAATATTGACACTTTGGGCCCAATTTGGACATGTTCACATAGGGGTGTACTCACTTTTGTTGCCAGCGGTTTAGACATTAATGGCTGTGTGTTGAATTATTTTGAGGGGACAGCAAATTTACACTGTTATACAAGCTGTACACTCACTACTTTACAACTTTACAATGTAGCAAAGTGTAATTTCTTCAGTGTTGTCACATGAAAAGATATAATAAGATATTTCCAAAAATGTGAGGGGTTTACTCACTCTTATGAGAGTGTGTGTGTGTGTGTGTGTGTGTGTGTGTGTGTGTGTGTGTGTGTGTGTGTGTGTGTGTGTGTGTGTGTATATATATATATAT
>BLSH010215273.1:727664-747302 GCA_018402905.1 Glandirana rugosa | reverse complement strand
ATTTATTTATATGATTTTAAAAAGACACCCTTTGTGATAAGTACCGATCTTTTCAATATCGATTTGTTACCTACGCCCGCGAACGTGGTTGGGACGCCCTAGGAGTGGGTGGATTCTATAAGGGGCGGGGCTTATTAAAAGTAGGAGGGGTCAAAGGGAAGGGCGGGGCCTGGCGCCCCCCCCATCCAAAAACTTCACCAGCCGCCACTGGTATCTAATATCTGTCACATATCCTTCGCTGGGTGAGCGTTGGGATTTAGAGACTGTTGCTCAAATGTCTTGGTTAATTAGTGAGGCAGGCTCTGGGATTAGAGAGCCATCTGTCCCAAATTTTTTCATATTTGTGAGGGCATCCCCTGTGCATATAGATCAGTTTTTTGTACGAGAGCACTCTATCAATCTCCATCTTCCAATCCCGCAGGGTTGGTGCAAGCGCCCGCATCCATTGTTTAGCTATAACTTTTCTAGCCATGAATAGTGTTTCCCACAGAAAAATTTTAGTATATTTATTTATGCCGCCATCCGGCAGCAGTCCAAGTAGACACAGTTTGGGGTCAAGGGCTACTGGGGATCCCATGTCACCGTGGAGGAATTTTGTTACTTGGAGCCAATAGGTCTGTATTTGGGGGCACGTCCAGATGAGGTGGTAGAAGGTGCCTGGGGCGGTTTGACACATAGGGCATAGTGGGCTCCTATTCGATTGGTATTTTGCCATTCGTATGGGCGTAAGGTAAGTCTTGTGCAGAATATACACTTGAGTCAGTCTATCGGACAACCTAGGGGACACTTGTTTTGTCCCCTCCAGGGCATCAGTCCATTCCTCATCAGTCAACTGATCTATATCTCCCATCCACTTAATTTTGGCAGCTTCTACAATCTTTGTTGCTCCCTTTACCCGAATGGTCTGATACAATATGGATATTAGTCTAGAGGGGTCCTCTCCCAGTACTATAGAAAGTATCTCCAATTCCCGCAGTTCAGGACATCCAGCCGCAAATTGCGTTGCCAGTGCGTGCCTCAACTGTAGGAATCTAAAGAACATAGAGTTGGGCAAGTTAATTTCTTCCTTCAGCGTCTGAAAAGATTTAGGTCCTCGCGAGGTCATGACCTAATATAGGTAAACTACCCCCCTGTCCATCCATAATTTAGGATCCGGGACAGTCAGAAGTTCCGCCATATCATTATGAAACCATAGTGGTGTGTGTTTATGGTATATAGGGGCATCTATTTTTCGCAAGACTTGGCTCCATATATATTGGTGATGTGAGACCATGTCTTTCGAGTGGCCAGGGCATGGCGGATGGGAGGCATTGCTTAGTATATGTTATATAGGGGTGCCCGTTGGGTTAGCTGAGGATCGGCAAAGTAGCCTCCTATATCTAGGTAGGTCTGTGTGTGCGTAATGGTAGAATTGTGAAACCTGGGAGGCCAGATAGTACTCTCGAATGTCCGGCATGCCTAGCCCGCCCATATTTGTGGGGTTCTTCAGTGTATGCCAGGAGAGTTTATGTCTACCAGATCCCCATACGAATGAATTCAGAATAGCATCTACTATTTTAAAGAATTTCATGGGAATGGGGAGCGGCGCATGCCACATTACGTATAGCAGTTTTGGTAACAATATCATTTTGATGAGGTTCACTCGCCCGGTGACTCCCAGGGGCAACTTAGCCCATGACTGTGTTCTTGCCTTAATTAGCATATACAGGGGTTCAATATTATTTGGAATATATTTGCCTAGTTGTCTTGTGACTGCCACTCCGAGGTATTTTATCATAGATACTCTGGCAAGAGGTAGAGAGGGAACAGTCCTGGGCTGAGGAAAACAGTCGATAGGTAGTATCTGAGATTTGTCCCAGTTTATCCTCAGCCTAGAGTGCTCACCCATATTCTCAATAGCTGTGAGCGCTTCAAGTAGAGAGCCCTGTGAGTCTGCCAAAAACAAGATCTTGTCATCGGCATATAAGCCTATCTTCTCCTCCAGTTCCCCCACCTTCAGTCCTACGATTCTGTCGTTTGCCCTTATGGCGAGTGCCAATGGTTCCACTGCTAGTGCATAAAGGAGAGGGGATAGAGGGCAACCCTGCCGGGTGCCCCTACTCAAGGGGAAGCTGTCTGACAGCCAGCCATTCACGAGCACCCTGGCTCTTGGTGTCTGATACAGAAGTTGCACCCATTTAATCAAGTGTGGTCCAAACCCGAACCCCCTCAAACACTCCCAGAGGAACACCCACTCCACGGAGTCTAAGGCCTTGGCCGCGCCTAACGACACCACAACTCTGGAACCTATATTATCATGCCTGGCCTGCATATTCATGAACAATCTTCTAATGTTAATGGCTGTGTTCTTGCCAGGCATGAACCCAGTTTGATCTGAATGTATCAGGGTTAGTATAACCTGATTCAGGTGAGATGCTAGAATTTTAGCCAGTATCTTTGTCGACCTGAAGCAGCGAAATTGGCCTATATGACTCCGGGGAGCGGGGATCCTTACCCGGCTTGGGCAAAACCACAATCTTTGCTTCCTGCATGGAGGCAGGTACAGTCTCCATGTCAAATATGTGTTGGTATAAGGCTGTTAGTCTGTCTACTAGTATTTCCGAGTATGTGGCATAAAATTCTAGGGGAAGGCCGTCCATGCCTGGGGCCTTGGATGTGGCCAACTGGGATATTGCAGTGGAGACATCCTCCAGGGTTATTGGAGCGTCCAGCAGCACAACCTGGTCCCTATTTAGCTGGGGGAACTGTATATTGCGAAGGAATTCTGCTACTTGGGAAGGGGTGGATGTGCTTTGAGATTTGTACAGTGATGCATAAAATAACCTAAACTCCTCAGCTACAAGCTGGGGGTCCGATATTGTATCTCCGTTTTGGGTAGTGAGAGACACCACTACGGGTGGAGTGTGGTCCATATGTGCCAAATATGCAAGCAACCTCCCTGCCCGTTCGCCATGTTCAAACACTCGTCGTTTCGTAAAAAATATGCGTTGCTTGGCCTTTTCCATGTGCAGCTGGGCTACTGTGCGTGCTTGCATTCTTATATTGGCACTAGTTTGGGCGGTGGGATGTTGTGTAAAGGTCTCTTCCAACTGCGACAAGTGATCCTCAGCCTGTTTGATAATTAGTTTAGAATTGTGTTTGTCTGTTAATCCGGACAGATAGCACCCGTCTGGCATGCAGTTTAAATGTCTCCCATATGTTACCTGTGGAAGTGCTACCCTGGTTTTGTGTGATGGTGGCCACTTTAAGGTGGTCCCGTGTGCCCAATTCAACTCCAGATAGCCGCAACACAACATTCTGGCTGCATGAGACATTCTGTGGAAAACTGCATGAGCCTGCCGCCAATGACAGGTTATCTCTGCCCTGGGGTCTCACAAGTCCAGCTCTGGAGTAACAGAAATCCTTATTTCCGTTGGTTTGAAAGGCCAGCTCCAAGAACGTGTTTTTTGTTTGTTTTTTTTAATAAGTCAAAACTAATGTTTTAGTACATATCGACAATATATTCATTTTGCCATGTGTTCCATTCCTTTAAACACACCAAGTACAAAAAAAATGCCTGTTTGTGTGCCAGAAATAAAATGTGCTCTTTCTTTCTGCTTTGACATAAAAGCACAGTGTATTCTGAGGTCTAAATTTCTAAATGTGGTGTCAGCCCTGCCTCCTTTTCTGATGGATTACAAAAAACAGACCTCTCATCTTCCTTCCTCTTCCATGTCTCCAAAACCCCTCCTTGTGCACAGGAATTATTCCACACATAAGATTTCTGGCACTATCAACAGGTATTTTTTGCACGTTTCAAACAAATATAACAAAATACTTTCAATGGAATGTTTAGCAGACCAAAAGTGATCAAATAAGTCAAGTTCATTGTTAGGGTTTTACAACATACATTTTAATCTTTTGATGGCTAAACTGGCTTGTATAAAATGTCTGCTGTGTATATGGTAATGTGCCTGATCTTGCCCCCTTAAAGCGGAGTTCCACCCAAAAGTGGAACTTCCACTTTAAGTGAAGGTGACCCACTGACATGCCACAATTGGCATGTCATTTTTTTGGGGAGGGGGGAGACCCTGTTTTCACAGGGTCCCAGCTCCCACTTCCTCTCCTGGCGCCACGGAGCCGGAAGGAAGTTCACCTCTCCCCCTCCCTCCCGGCGATCTTCCAGGACACGTCACAGGACCCAGAAGATACACCGGGCATTCACAGCGTGCAGTGCAGCCGGCTTTGAAGAAATAAGCCAGGCGCCCACACTTGCTATGACGGCGCCGCACTGAGGAGGGGGAGAGGAGTGAGGCAAGCGGGCAGCCGCATCGCTGGAGCCTGGGACAGGTGAGTGATTATTAAAAGTCAGCAGCTACACTTTTTGTAGCCGCTGACTTTTAAAAGGGTGGAACTCCGCTTCAAATATCAAGACATTTTTTAACCATGCTTATGTTTGTATTGAACACGTTTGTTCTTGGTAACCTTCAGCATTGAACAGCTCCCACACTCTAGATCAGTGGTGGTGAACCTTGGCACCCGAGATGTTTGGAACTACATTTCCCATGATGCTCATGCACTCTGCAGTGTGGTTGAGCATCATGGCAAATGTATTTCCAAAACATCTGGGGTGCAAAGGTTCGCTATCACTTCTCTAGATTGTCCAGTTACAATAGACCGGTTTGTTAAAACATATGGAGTTAAATGTAAATAAGAAAATATACAAATTTTGTATATATTTTTTCCTTTTTTTAAAACGCCTAAGATATGTTTTGTGCCGTAGACATTAAATATCTGTACATGTTTCTTCTTGAATTGTCTGGTAGATGCTTTTAACAGTGGCTGTATGTTTTTTGTGTTCCTCAGTTAACTGCACTGACTATAAAACTTAATGATGTCGAATATTCAAAGTCCGAAGTTGTCCAGAGACTAATGAGACATGTAAGCACATTTTTTTTCCCCATCAACAGATATACCTTTTATTAGTAAATGCATACAATAAGGTGTCTTTCATGTATGGTATGAGCTATTAAAGTATTACTAAACCCACAACCGTAAAATCCGTCTAGCATGCTTTTAATACTCACTGTGGAACCTCAGGGGTTAATCCTCTGCATTGTGTAAAAATGCTGTTTGAGCCTATCTTCTCTGATAATCCCCTACTTCCACATTACCGAAACCATCTCCTGATAGAACAGAGCCCTTGGGGGCACTCTGCACATGCTTAGTTTGGTGTGTATTGCTAAAGAGTTTTTTTTTTTTCTTTGGGAGGGTGCATGTGATCAGCACAGAGCCAATCAGCATTGTCCAGACAGAGGGTCAGGCGTCCTGCAGCCTCATAGGACAATCAGGAGAGAATAGAAACTCCTAGAAGCTTTAACCAGACACTGATAGCATTCACAAGATGGCTATAACTGCTGATGAGGAAAGGTATTTAGCAGTTTATATTTACTATAATGATTGCATTTCCATGTTCTGTCTACTGTGGGAGACCAGATTTGACTGTAGGATTCTGAGTTTAGTAACACTTTAAAGAAAGGATGCTCAACTGCTGTGAGTTAATTTCAGAGTTTTTATTTTTTATATATACTTCCAGATGAATCGCTTAGTGTGTGTGTGTGTGTGTGTGTGTGTGTGTGTGTGTGTGTGTGTATATATTTAATCCGCACTCCCTCCATGTTCCCAAGCCGGTATCACACGTGCCTAGCGGTGCTGTGATTCGATCCAGCACCTATCAGTTAACAGGTCTTGGTCCTTGTTTCTTAAATGGTACCTCCTTGTACATGGCCAATAGAGTTGAGTGAACCCGAACTGTAAAGTTCGGGTTCGTACCGGACTTTAGGGTGTCCGTGTGTCCCGAACCCGGACATTTGAGAAAAAGTTTGGGTATTTTTTTGCGCCTTTTGAATAGCTGCAGGGAAGCCAATCAACAAGCGTTTCACTCGTTTGCCCTGAGAAGCCATCACAGCCATGCCTACTAATGGCATGGCTGTGATTGGCCAGTGCATCATGTGACCCAGCCTTTATATAAGCTGGAGTCACGTAGCGCTGCATGTCATATCATCTCATACTAGTGTAGGTAGGGAGAAGATGCTGCTGCTGGTGTGAGGGATAGATTAGCGTTATAAAATCATCTCATACACTATCTGGGATCCTACTTTTGTTTCATATGCTACGGAGACGATTATCTGTTTGGAGTGGATTTGGAGGTGCCGTTCAGCTCTCCCCGCTTAAAGCCCGCTGAGGGTATCTGCCTGTGAACATTGTTTGCCTAGAGATAGGTAAACAATGGCATTCTGGTAAGAGTACCTGATTCATATCACGTTTGGTGTCTTCACTACTTATAAATTTACCGGGTGAAGGAAGCCGGAGCTACTTTGAACTTTATTTTTGGCACTAATTAGTTTTCCTATTTTTATACTGGGTTTTACTGGTGAAGGAAATCCTCTGGAATCACATTGGACTTTATTTACTTATTCACTTTATTATTGCACTTTATTCAATTATTTAATTATTTATTGGCTGCGCAGTTACTTTAGTTCCCTTGCTGAAAGCTCAGAGTTGGCACCTGAACCCCATGGCCATCTGTCTTTCACCTCAGCCCCTTGTAAATCCGCCAAGTAGTCTGAGCCCCAAGTCATGCAGCAGTCTCTTATGCTTTTTGATGACTCTGCTGGTGTGCTATCCGTGGGCCATCCACATAGCCCTGCCCCAAAAGTGGAAGACATTGAGTGCACCGATGTCAGACCACTTCTGTTTCAGGATGAGGACATGGAAACACCACCACAGCACGTTTCTGATGATGACAAAACACAGGTGCCAACTGCTGCGGCTTTCTACAGTGTGCAGACTGACAAGGAGGGCAGTGGTGAAGAGTGGGTGGAAGATCATGTGGAGGATTATGAGGTCCTAGACCCCTCATGTAATGAATGTCATGTGAGTGACGTGTGCAGTTTGGAGGAAGAGGTGGTGGTCGCACAGAGGCATCAGCACAGCAAAAGAGGAAGCAGGTTGCGAAAGCGGAGCAACCATCCCCTAGACAGTACGCCTGACACTACCCACTGCACCCAGTGAGCTAGCACCCAAAAGGCAGCTCAAAGGAGTTCCCTGGTGTGGCAGTTCTTCAGACAATGTGCTGACGACAAGACACGAGTGGTTTGCACGCTGTGCAATCAGAGCCTGAAGCGAGGCATAAATGTTCTAAACCTGAGCACAACCTGCATGACCAGGCATCTACATGCAAAGCACAAGCTGCATTGGAATAATTACCTCAATATCCAAGAAAGGTCTCAGGCTCCTCCTGCTTCCTCTTCTGCTGCTGCCTCGGCCTCTTCCTCCAACTCTACAGTGCCAGTGTCTCCTGCCACCCAGCAAATAGACGATGTGACAGCAACGCCACCATGTCCACCACCGTCCCCAAGCATTTCCACACGGTCCAATGGAAGCTTACAGCTGTCCATCTCCCAAACACTGGAGAGAGAGGAAATACCCACTCGCGATCCCTGGCCCTGAATGCCAGCATTTCAAAATTCCTGACCTTCGAAATGCTGTCATTCCGTCTGGTGGACACGGACAATTTTAAAAACCGGATGTTGGTGGCTGTCCCACAGTACGTGGTTCCCAGCCACCACTACGTTTCCAGGTGAGCCATCCCTTCCCTGCACAAACAAGTTGGGGACAAGATCAAGTGTGCACTGCGCAACACCATCTGTGGCAAGGTCCACATAACCACTGATACGTGGACCAGTAAGCACCGGCAGGGACGCTATATCTCTCTAACTGCACACTGGGCAAATGTAGAGGCGGATAGCAGTTTGGCGCATGTCCTTCCGCCACCGAGGATTGCAGGGCATTTCTCTTTGCCTCCTGTTGCCTCCTCCTCTTCTACCACCTCCTCATCTGGTCAGCGTAACACCTTCACCACCAACTTCAGCACATCCAGGGGGAAACGACAGCAGGCTGTTTTAAAACTGATACGTTTGGGGGATAAACCCCACACTGCGCAGGAGCTGTGGACGGGCATTGAACAACAGACCGATGAGTGGTTGTTGCCACTGAGCCTCAAGCCCGGCCTGGTGGTGTGCAATAATGGGTGAAATCTTGTAGCAGCTCTGGGCCTAGCCGGTTTGACGCACATCCCTTGCCTGGCGCATGTGCTGAATATGGTGGTGCAGAAATTTCTAAAAAAAACTACCCTGATATGTCAGAGCTGCTGCAGAAAGTGTGGGCCGTCTGTGTGCACTTTCAGCATTCTCACCCTGCTGCTGCTCGCCTGTCTGCGCTGCAGCGGAACTTCGGCCTTCCTGCTCACCGCCTCCTATGCGACGTGCCCACAAGGTGGAACTCCACCTTGCACATGCTGGAGAGACTGTGCGAGCAGCAGCAGGCAATAGTGGAGTTTCAGCTGAAGCACTCACGGGTCAGCCGCTCTGCGGAACAGCGCCACTTCACCACCGAGTGGGCCTCCATGCGAGACCTGTGTACCATATTGCGGTGTTTCGAGTACTCCACCAACATGGCCAGTGCCGATGACGCTGTTCTCAGCGTTACTATCCCACTTCTATGTCTCCTTGAAAAAACACTTCGGGCATTGATGGAAGAGGATATGGCACAGGAGGAAGAGGGGTCATTTCCACGGTTATCAGGCCAGTCATTTACAAGTGGCTCAGAGGGTGGGTTCCTGCACCAGCATAGGCCAGATAAAACATTTTCAAGCCAGGGCACAGCTCTGAAGGATAAGGAGGACAAGGATGATGAGGAGGAACCGTGTTCACAGCAGGGTGGCACCCAACGCAGCTCGTGGGCATCACTGGAGTGTGGCTGGGGGGATACGGAGGACACAGATAATACACCTCCCACAGAGGACAGCTTGTCTTTGCCTCTGGGCAGTTTGGCACACATGAGCTACTACATGCTGCAGTGCCTGCGCAACGACAGCCGGGTTGCCCACATTGTAACTTGTGCTGATTACTGTGTGGCCACCCTGCTGGATCCCCGTTACAAGGACAAAGTGCCGTCCTTAATTCCCTCACTGGAGCGTGATCGGAAGATGCGCGACTACAAGTGCACGCTGGTAGACTCGCTGCTGAGGGCATTCCCAAATGACACCGGGGGCTCAGTGGAAGCACAAGGCAAAGGCAGAGGAGGAAGAGTTTGCCAACGCAGCTGTGGAACCGCCAGCACCTCAGAAGGCAGGGTTAGCATGGCCAAAATGTGGAAAAGCTTTGTCCGCAGCAGGCCACAACAAACAGCACCACCAGCTGATAGGCAACATCTTAGCAGGAGGCAGCATTTCAGCAACATGGTGGAACAGTATGTGTGCACACGCCTACACGTACTGACTGATGGGTCTGCCCCATTCAAATTCTGGGTCTCCAAGTTGGGCACATGGCCTGAGCTTGCCCTTTATGCCTTGGAGGTTCTGGCCTGCCCTGCAGCCAGTGTATTGTCTGAACGTGTGTTTAGCACGGCAGGGGGCGTTCTCACAGACAAGCGCAGCCGCCTGTCCACAGCCAACGTGGACAAGCTAACGTTTATTAAAATGAACCAGGCATGGATCCCACAAGACTTGTCTGTACCTTGTGCAGAATAGACATTTATACCGGCCTCACACAGCCATTGGTATACTTAAGTGAACTTATGCTTTTTTTTTTTTTTTTTTTTTTTTTTTTGTCTCAATATTTTGGGGGCTACCCCAATTAGAAAAAACAAACAAAAAACAGTGTTGGCTACCTCCTCCTCCACCACCTACACTGCCACGGTCACCGCTTCCTCAGCCTCCAACTCCACATCCACCTTCTCCTCCATTTTTTTTTTTATGTGATTTTAAGTTATTTCCTATCAACATTTGTTTGCAGGGCACTTGTCCTACTCTTACCCCCATTTTGCTTCATTTTGCAGCCCTCTAGCCCTTTCCAGGGCTTTTTTAGAGCCATTTTTGTGCCCAAAAGTTCGGGTCACCATTGACTTCAATGGGGTTCGGGGTCAAGTTCGGGGCCGAAATCAATTTTTTTTTTCGCAAAGTTCGGCCGAAACCGAACATCCAGGTGTCCGCTCAACTCTAGTGGCCAATTCTTGTACAAGCGTGCCACTTTTTTTAGACACCTTTTTGAATTAGAAATTGGCCCATGTGGCACTGTGCAACCTAATCGCCGGAGCTTCCGCTCACAGGTTGTAAATGCCAAACTTCGAAAGGGGGTGAAAGCCTGCTTCAGAAATTGATTTGCAATAAAGTGGAAGGACAAACTGTGTCCACGGCTACAATCGAAGTGTTACTAAACCCAGTAATATGAAAATAGTTCATCTGTGTGTCCCACTAACCCCCCTCCCCCCCCCCCCAAAGTGCCCACAGCTTATAAGTCTTCTTTTTACATTAAAATACTGCCACTGTATACCTTTTGGGATGTTCTGTATACTATGGTTTCCTGATAACCTGCACACTTTGTCCATAGTTGTGTGTTCAAGTAGGAGTTTTCCACTACAGCCTGTATACACGCCCATATGTGTAATGTCATTATCATGTGACCTGAACAGTTAAACTGAAACGGGAAATGTTCTATCCAGCGTAAGAGTCCAAGCTGAGCATGTTTAGCTTTACCACCCTGCTGTGTATTATATGGACTTGCCCAGATTGACAGTGCAGGAGGGAAGAATCTATGCATACAGGATAAAGCAGCCTTTTTTACACAATGCTGAGGATTAACCCCCTAAGTTCCGCAGTGAGTATAACAATCATGCTATGCTGCATATACAGACTGATTTTTCTGTTGTGGGTTTAGTAACACTTTAACATAGGAGGGGTGGACTTCAACAATCAGATGATGATGCCATACTTAATTTCCTGTAAAGCCAGACGCTGGTACAAGAAAGTATTTATATATTTAAATTGACTCTTTTCAATGCTTTTGTACTATATAAAGCTTCAGGAAGAAGTGGAGCCTTCCTAAATTTCAGGAAGAGATCACTCACATCCCTTTTGTATCCAGATGGTGCTGTAGCCCAAATTCCCAATCCAGGTGCAGTGAGCCGGCTACATGAGAGGCATTTTCCGGATGCTATTCCTGGTATCCTACCCCAAAAAACATGTGGCTGTAGCAGACACGGAATAGAAGACACTCGCTTTATTTATTGCCCCTCTTTTCCTGGCCAATCTGTTCTCTGCTTCAAGGACTGCTTCCATCGCTACCACACACTAGTGGAGTATTCTTATAGAGTACAGAACGGCACAGTCTAGAGTACACGTTCACACAGGGTCTCAAAAGAAGATGTTAGTCAGGAAATTATCTATCGTATTTTGACAGACCCTAACCTAGAAAGTTTACGGTTTATAAGGTTACAAAAAAAAAGTTACAAAAAAAAACCCATTAAAGTAAAAAAAAAATTTAAATCACAAAAATAGTTGTGGTTTTACTGAGTTAATGTTCTGTTCTTACTGTGTTTGGTTGTAAACCATTGTTTGCGTTGAAGGAACGCCATTCAGCTGTAGCGCTGATATAGTTATTCTGACAGCAACAGGGTGTTGCCCTCAGAATTTATACACAATATTGCCAAAAGTATTGGGATGCCTGCCTTTACACGCACATGAACTTTAATGCTGTCTTAGTCTGTAGGGTTCAATATTGAGTTGGCTCACCCTTTGCAGCTTCAACTCTTCTGGGAAGGCTGTCCACAAGGTTTAGGAGTGTCTATGGGAATTTTTGATCATTCTTCCAGAAGCGTATTTGTGAGGTCAGGCACTGATGTTGGACGAGAAGGCCTGGCTCGCAGTCTCCACTCTAATGTATCCCAAAGGTGTTTTATTTTTTTCATTTTCTAGAAATTTGTAGCAAAAATAAAATTTTCCATGGACACAACATGCCTCTCCGCAAATAGCTTGGCGTGTCTACTTTCCGAAAATAGTTTTTTTGGGGGTTTTGGCATTTTATGGCCTCCAAAACTTGATGGGTAGTGAGGAAGTGAAATAAGCAATTTACGCCTTTGAAATCCTGAAGGCGGTGATTGGTTTTCAGCATCCATACGTGGCTAGGCACCATAAAGTCTCACACATGTGGTATCCCCATGTGTTTTGGGGTGTAATTCCACATATACCCATAGCATGTGTGAGCGATACATCATTTGCGTGACAACATTGTGTAAAAGAATAAAAAAAAGTGTAATTTTCCAGAAAATGGCAAAAAATCAAATATTCCAAGGACTCCACAAGCCTCAGCAAATAGCTTGGGGTGTCTGCTTTCCAATAAGTTTTAATTTGGGGGGTGTTTGTACTGCCCTGCCATTTTACCATCTCAAGAAATGTGCTAGGCAGTCAAAGTAAAAGCCCATTCATTTGAATGGGGTGCTGTGCCTGCGTTTCATGCAGGAAAAAGGTTCCTGCAACTCATTTAAATGCAGCCGGAAGGAAATACCACTGCTTTTGCACTGTGTGATTTCCCACGACTGAAAACGCATGGGGGTGCCATTAAGAATGAATAGCAGCCCCTTGCATCTGCAGCAAAGCAGCGCGGTTTGGCTGTGGTTGTGGAAACAGGTGCAATTTACACGCTGTCTTGTACCCACAATCACCCGCACAAGTGTGAACCTTGCCTCAGTGTAGCTTGTTTGTCAGACATCAGTATGGAAGGTGCAAAGTTTTAGAGCTGAATCACACTAGCGCATTGCATTGAGCATCTTTCCTCAATATAATACGTATTATGTGTTGGTATGTGTCACAACAAACAGTAGTGCATGCTGTATGTGATGACTGTCATGCATTGTGTTACAAAGATGGGTTATGTCCTATTTTGTACATGCTGAGGTGTGTAGACAGCTCATTCAAAATGAGCATGCTGCCTTAAGAAATGTATGCTAATGTGCAACATACTGGACTTTAATGCATCGTGCACAAATGTAAATGGGCCCTATGAGGCTTTGTTGCATTTTACTGAAGGTTTGTCATTTGAGATCTAATTTTCTTTTCTGCTTCATTGCACATATATTATTTCATGTCTTCTATTAATTTTATAGAGGGAAATTTTGGAAGGAAATCTTGCTCGCTCAGAGGCAGAAGTAAAGAAGCTTGATGACATTATTGAAAAAATAAGAGAGGTAATATTGAAAGATATAGTTTTGGGTAAGAGTTGGCTGTGACGGTCCATATCTCTTTACCGAAAATATTTAAGTACTACAAAACCATTGTGAAGTTTTTTAGGTTATGTACTTTAAAAGGGTCAGTCCAACCCAAGCCCAGTATATTAGTTTTTGGTCCTCTGCTCTGCAAGTAAGTGTTAACTCTTCTGCTACCATGCTGTCTTGGTAACCAGTTTGCACTCCTTTTATCGAAGTTGCTCTTTTAGTCACATGCCAATAAAGATGCCTTCTCAAAGCATGTCATTTACAGCTATGTTTTCCTCCTTTCTGCAGGCTCTGCTTTCTGTACCAGACATTGTAAACCAATGCGACGCTCTGAGACAGTTACAGGTGTTTCTGAACTAGAACATCGTCAGATTTTTAATACTGCAAGAAAAATGTATGAAGTTACAACATTTTAAAATGTTAACATTAAAAAATATGTACATTTGTTTATATTGTCAAATGTTTGTAAAGTTGTATTCTAAATATTAAATAAATAAAATAATTTGAGATGTGAATGCATATTAAGCTTTGGCATAGGAATGGGGAGAGTTTATGCTATCAGCTGACAAGAGCATATGCCCTCTCATTTTCTCTCTGGGTCTTCATACCTGCTATATTCATTGCCCTGTGTGTATTAATTCACCTGTGTGTAAAATATTTTGTTTCTAAATTGAAAGTAGAGCTAAAGATTTTTAAAAATGACCAACATGTTTTCAGTTTATTGCACTGCTACCTGTTAACCTGTCATCTGGTGTACAATAGCAGTGCTGGTCTGTTATATCACGGTCACATGATAGTTTACGGTTTTAGGGTTTTTTATTCGATATGTGCAAAGCGATCACACAAATACTTAAAAGTATAACATTTATTAAAAGTAATGACCAATACAGATGATATTAGAAAATATAACAAGAATGCTTAACTAAAGATGCTGTTTCCACGCAGTCCCCACATAAAGGCGTGGCCAGGTAATCAGACCAGATGCTTGCATGTTACATGATGCTGCTCTGGAGAAGGGACTAACTTATTCCAGTTTGGGCTGTGGTATTTAGACTTGTGTATAAGGAATAGACTACCCATAGCCAACTCCCTTTGCAATGTGACTCCTCAAGGACTTGACCAGTTAAGCATGACTTTACCTTATATAAAAGCAATGTTATTGTTATGTCACTATATGGCCTTTTTAACAAAGATTTGGAGGCTTAAAATGCATTAGTGAGCCACTTTTATTAATAAGGAAATGTGTAATATGCAATTTCCCCATCAAGGTCTGAATGCTAACTGCTGGAAGGCCTGGTCTAGAACCCACTACCTCAAGCTGGGTCAATTCTAGTGCCATTCCACTCCAAGACACACTGCTCTCTACAGGAATCCTCTTCGGTTGGAATAAGCAGGTGAATAAATGTGTTACAAATTGCTCAGCTTCTCTGGTGTTTTTTAGGGGTTTTTTTTTTGTTTTGTTTTTTAAGAAAGCAGTGTGAGGTTATTTCACAGAAAGCAGAAAGGCATGCTGATGTGAATTTTAGGGAAAAGAGGGGGGGGGTCCACTTTAGCTTATGATTTGGGTTTTTGCGGTGTATTCCTCCTTGTGACTATTTCTATATTGTAGGTTTTGGGAACTATACTCTTAGAAGTGTGCATTGCTCTTAGGCGGTATTTGCACAGGGGGCAGTTCATGCCTATATGCAGCCACTGAATAATGCAGGCCTTATGAGCAATGTGATTTCAGGAGTGGTGTCTACACAGAGAGAAGACAAAGAAAGTGAATATCCAGATTGAAAAGATGTTATAATACATTTGATTTAAATTAATATAAAATGGTATTGTAGCGCTAACCCAATAGGGGCTGCTGATGATAACCAGTTCTTCCCAAACAGTAAAGCGGCTGCTGTTCCCACAAGCATCAGTCCATACACGCTGGCTCCAATAGCTCAATCAAGGGGGTGTCTTTTTGAAATGTATTGCTTGAAGCACTCTGAACAGGATAGGGGATAGGGCATGGGATACTCCAAATTGCACACTAACCGAAGCATACTCTTCAACAGGCTCCCACGAATAGATTCCGCTGAGGACAGGGGCTTGCCCAATATTCTGAGACCCTATAAGAGCTGTGTCATTCCAAGGCTACCTCCTGGCACTTACATCCCAAAGCACATAGTCACCAGGGATTACAATTCAGGGTCATTACTCACAAGTCCCCAGCACAGCTGCACACCTTCCAGCTTCCTCCAGACACATCCCAGTGAGTGAGACAGTCCTTCTCTAGACCAGATCCCAGAAGGTGAAGTCCCACAGCCAGCTCCTCAGATGATTGCGTCAGATTCTCAGCTTTGCCACAGCTGAGACTTCAAGAACAGCCACCCAGCCCACAGGCTACCTCAGGGGCAGCAGCCCCAGAGGCTTCGGAACACTCCCTGATGAGCAAAGAATCTCTCCAGGGCTCCATTCTATTTCTCGCCTCTTCAGCCACCTTCTGGACACTGCTCTTCAGGTTAAGGCATGATAAATATTCAGACTGGCCATTTGACTCTCCCAGACCCATATTCTGCTAACTTCTTCCAGAAGCAGTGAAACCCTGAACAGACCAGTGCAAAGGATCACTCCTCCCTTGTTTACAGGTTGAGCCAAAAACTCAATTTGCCTAGAATCCTATGTTACTAGGGTGCTTCAGTAAGCTTAGGCATACATGGGTCATTTTTTTTTTTCTTCAGCCAGTGGCTTGAAATTTAAAAAAAAAAAAAAAAACTGACCCGCTCCACCTTAAATGTGCGGATGGGGGAATCCTCCCCGTGGAGACTCCCCTGCTGTTAGAATACACAGATCAGTGAGTGCTGCAGGCTATTGCCTCTGGCACTGATTGTGCAGCTTATATTTAACCAGGTGGTTGAATAGACGTCAACTTCTGTTCAACTGCAGTGGTCGCAAAAGGATCCAATTTTGACCAGTCGCTGCTGAACCGTCCAAACATTGATCCATGCATGGCCAGCTTTAGAAATAAGGGGCATTTATAAGCCATGCGTTACTTGACTTCCTCCCTGACCCCCAGTGTTGGGAGAGAGATGCTGCTCATGTCCTTGCACTGACTTTCATAGGTTATCTTCCTCTGCAGACATTTAACCACTTGACCTCGGGAAGATTTACCCCCCTTCATGACCAGGCCATTTTTTGCGATACGGCACTGCGTTGCTTTAACTTACAATTGTGCTGTTATTTTTTTTTTAATTTCTGTTATGAAACGCATCCAATAAAAAAAAAATTAGAAAATCAAATATCTTCATACTTTTAAGCCAATGTGTATTCTGCTGCATATTTTGGTTAAAAAATCCCAAAAAGCATATATTGATAGTTTGTAAACGCTATAAAATTTGCACAAACCAATCAAATATATGTATGGAATTTCATTCACTTTTTACTAGTAATGGCTGGGATCTGCAACTTATAGCGGGTCTGCAATATTGCGGTGGACAAATCGGACACGAACTGACCGGTGACACAAGTGGTGATCACTAGACTAATGAGACTGGCTGGGAAGGGGTTAATGTCAGGGGCGATCATAGGGTTACCTGTGCGCCTAACTGTGTGTTCTCACTGTGGGGGAGGGGCTTTTACAGGAACAATGCCTTCCCTATTGAAAGAACGGCAATCTGTCTTGTTTACATAGGCAGATCGCCGTTCTGGCTCTCTGCCTAATGATCAGCGGGTGCCGGTGGACATCGAGTCCTACTACTGTGTCTAATCACAGGGGGAGCAGGTTGCTGGCAGCGCGCATGAGTGCCCCAGACTCAGAAGTGCACGATCACGTACCGGGTACATGATCCTGCGCAGGAGAGCCGCCTTGTCGCCATATATATACATATGTATGTGTGTGTGTGTATATGTGTATGTATATATATATATATATATGTCAAGAAGTTAACCTTTTTACTGCCAGGCCTTGTCTACCACTTTGCACCTAAGGTGGCCAGACAATTTTTGTTGTTTTTAACTTACTTTGAAAGTTGGTAAAAGACCCCCAAAACCATATATTTTCTAAAAGTTCAGGTTCTGTAAAATTAAGATGGTGCTGATTTAGTACATCCCATGTGAGTTGTGCAAGTCTTTATTAAAACTGTATTTCTCCTATGTCCATTGACAGAAATAGGGTTATAGCACCACCTCAGGAGTAGGACAAAAAAAAAAAAAGACGAGGAGCAGTCCTAGCTGGTAGGAAACCTCCTCTCTATTGTAGGCAGCCCATTTTTTTTGCCTAGAGTAAGGTGTTAAGACCTAGCTCCCTGCTGGTACTGATGGTACCATAGCTTTTTTTCCTGTGAATATCTTCAATCAACAGCCAGGCTGGATAATCTAGGTCCAGTAGTTGCCTCAGTCTGGCCTTGGAGCCCATGCAGACCTTTAGCAATGTTTTGGGTCAGCAGCGAAAGCCCCATCCTGGACTGAGGTGACCAGCGTGTTAAACATTTCATGGGGACACATGACCTGACATCCGTGTCAGTGCTGCCTCGGTGGCAATGTTACTTGCTTCCTCCACTGGATTGGTAAGTAGAAGCCCCCCAATCCCTGGGGTCTCCTCCCCTTCAAACGTTTATGTTGCTGGACCCAGTTCACCCTCCACTCCCCCCTCACCTCCTCTTTCCCATTCACCTGCCTGGTGTCCTGGGTGAGCAGGGCTTGGGGCTGTTTCCCAGTTTTCCCCCAGGGTGGCCATCTTGCCTGGCTGGGGTCAGCTGCGGCCATTTTGGGGAAGCGTCTCTCCTATTTAGTCTGCCTTGGTTTAGCCATGTTTATGTAGCTGTGTGGTAGTGGTAGTGGCACTGGGCCTGTGCTTCGGGGGCAGGGTTTCCTTTTTGGCTCAGATCAGCTCAGCACTCATGTGGCCTTCCTCCCCTGTGGTGTGGGTACTGCACCCAGACTGCCTTGGTTCGGTCAGTGGTGAGTCCTACTGGGGTCTCCCTATCTCTGCTGCAGCCTCTTAGGGGTGTTTCTTGTAGCATGCGTTCCCCACCCCACAGACCATCTCATGGAGGCGACAAGAGTCTTTGAGGTCCTCTTTTCCATTGTACCCATAGTCAGCGTTTCTTTAGTCGTTTGTAACCTGGGTGGAGGTGGTGATCAAGCACAAGGCGAGTGAAAGCGCCCCACCCGCCCTGTTGCTCTTGATTGTTGATTCCAAGCTGGAATCAGGTTTGGTCTCAGCAGGCCTCACTGTTCCTGCAGACCCAGAGGCTGTGGTCCCTGATCCTTATGATCGCAAGGATGATGCCTCTGCTGCTTTGCAAGACACGGCACTGGTGTTCCATTGTCACTTTTTTTGGGGTTGCGTTTGATATGCGCAAAGAGAGATCACACAAATACTTAAAAGTATAACTTTTATTAAAAGTAATGATAGATACAGGTAAAGATGAAAAAAAAAATCAAGAATACTTAGCTAAAGATGCTTGTTTCTCACCATGGGTCATTAACCAGGTGCCCACAGACTGAATGAGACAAAAACCTTATAGGATTTGGCTGTGATGATATAGAACTTGTGTGTAAGGAAAAAGACCATCCCTAGCCAACACCCTGGTAAACAATGATATGACCTTCACTTTCCTGAGGAGAGGGGGCTAGTTTGTCCATATAGGCAGTTCACATGCCAATAAGATGAGTCATGCAAGGTAACCAGAATAACCAGGATATTAGAGGCTGTAATGGATATTTGTGAGGCCAAACTTAATAAGGAATATGAAATGCAATTTCCCCAACACTCCACCCCCTGGCTCACAAATCATATAATGCCTCCATCTGTACATAAACGCAACATCAACAATGAAGAAAGCACTTGACTATTTGTAAACAAAAATAATATTTCTCCCACCCCACCCCCCACTCCCCCCCCCTCCCCTGGCAGTTTACCTTAAATGAAATAAAGTTTATCTAATCTAAATTGTAGATACCTACTTTCCCTGTCTGATCTACCTGCACAGAAATTCTTATTTGGCTATGTTAGAGCTGAAAAATATCCAAAATTAAAACCTATATAAAAAAAAACTATATGTTGGACTAACAGAATAACACCAAACTTTTCCTTTCAAAAGCACAAGAACGGGTATGAACCTCAAACTTTCCTTATCAAGAGTTTAACCACTTAAGGACCGGAAGGATTTCCAGCTTTAGGACCGGAGCCCTTTTTGCGATTCGGCGCTGCGTCGCTTTAACTGACAATTGCGCGGTCGTGCGACGTTGTACCCAAACGAAATTTGCGTCCTTTTTTTCCCCACAAATAGAGCTTTCTTTTGGTGGTATTTCCAGGATTTCGACCTTTAGGAAGGCCAGGAATTCACCAATTTGAGAACTATTCCTTTCAAACTCCAAGTATGGGCAAGAACACGAAAACTTTCCTTTTCAAACCACAATAAGACAATCAGGTTGTATATCAAAAAAAAATATATCCAAAATTAAAACCTATAAAAAGTCGAGATTGTATCGGTTTATTCTTAAAGACACGTCCATCTAGTCTGTCCCTTTCATCCATAGATGTTAAATCTAATCTATTTGAAATAAAGTAAATTC
>BLSH010215273.1:696409-707331 GCA_018402905.1 Glandirana rugosa | reverse complement strand
AAGGGCCTCCGACCGATGTTGACTCTCGAACCCTCCCTCTTCAGGAAGTGACAGTGTGGGACAAGACTCGTCGTCGTCCTCATCGTAGGGATCGCGGAGGGTGTCGGTCGTAAGGAAGAGGTTGGAGGAGAGGCGAGGGTCGACCCTGTAGTTGTTCTTGTATCCGACTGCTCCTGGGTCGCCTGCTCTTGGGGAGAGGGGATGGGAGAGAGGGAGGAAGTGGGTGGCAGAGTGAGAGAGAGAGATGGTGGGAGGGGGTGGGACTGGGAGAGAGGGGGTATGGGAGAGAGAGAGAGAGGGGGGTGGGAGAGAGGGAGAGGGGGGTGGGAGACCCCCCTAGCCCTGCCTGCAGTCCCTCCTGTAACCCCTGTCTGTGGGTAGGTGTGTGTGATGCACCTACCTCCCACCTGTTCTCGTCCGCTGGGTCCTCGTCAGCCTATGTTCTTGTTGATGTCCCAGCTGGGAGCGGAGAGGAGGTTGGAGAAGGAATGCTGGCTGTGGGAGGCGCTAGGGATGCTACTCCTGCTGCTGCTCAGAACAGGGTGTGACAGTGAAGGACTTCTCCCTCCCAAGCTCTCAGTTGTAGCCAGCCTCCGGGAACCACTCACTGTGTGAAGACGTCGCTGCTAAGCAGCAGAGGCTGCTGTCAGCACTGGATTGGTGGATTTTGCTCCGCCACCTTGTACCCCGCCGTCACCAGACCGGTGGGACTCTTTGGGTCCCATGAGCACTAGGCGCGGAGGAGAGGGAAGTTAAATCCACTTCCACGTTGAATTATGGGCAGGGCCAGGGAGTCGTGGCTGTGACGTCACTGGTTGCTAGATGCCAGGCGGCTTTAGCTACCATTGGCCAATAGAGTCTCAGGTGGAGGCGGGTGCGGCTCTTTTGCCGCCCCCCTGCAAAGTGCCGCCCTATGCCTGGGCCTTGTCAGCCTAGGCCAAAATACAGCACTGTGTATATGCCCACATGTGACTCCATAGTCACATGGGCTGCTTAGATGTGATGGGAAAGAAACGCTCAGCATAGAAACTCGTTGAAAACTGAGCATGTGCAGAGCTGCCACCACTGCTTTCCAAAATCCCTAGCTGAATTTGGGGACGTGGACAGAAGGAGGAGATAGAGAACAGAAAGATCAACCAGTTTTTTTGCAGAATACAGAAAGCAAATCTCGTAGTGACTGAGTGAGTATGAACGGCATGTAATACAGCATTTATTGATGATGTGAGTTTAGTGACACTTTACGCTAGCTATACACTAGGAGAATTTCATTAGAAAATGTTCACTTTAAAAATGTTTGATTTTCTAATTGTTGCGGCCAAATAGTGTTAATTTTCAAATATAGTAATGAGAGAATTCAAAGGAGCAGGATGGAATCTTTTCTCGAATTTCTAGAAGTGAATGTGGTTTTCATTCAGAAAAGTAAATGCTCCCCCAAATTATATGTTAAAAGCTATTTTTATTAACCCCTTCCTTACCGGGCACTTAAATCCCCCTCCTGCCCAGACCAATTTTTGCCTTTCAGCGCTGTCGCATTTTGAATGACAATTGCGCGGTTGTGCGACGTTGTACCCAAATAAAATTTGCGTCCTTTTTTTCCCACAAATAGAGCTTTCTTTTGGTGGTATTTGATCCCCTCTGCGTCATTTCTGATCGCCGCTATAAACAAAAAATGAGCGACAATTTTGCAAAAAAGAACAATATTTTTTACTTTTTGCTAAAGTACAAATCCATTAAAAAAATTATTCATCAGTTTTGGCCGATATATATTCTTCTACATATTTTTGGTAAAAAAAAAAATCGCAATCGGCGTATATTGATTGGTTTGCGCAAATGTTATCGCGCCTACAAACTGGGAATTGATTTATGGCGTTTTTATTATTATTTTTTTTTTTACTAGTAATGGCGGCGATCTGCGATTTTTATCGGGACTGCGATATTGGGGCGGAAATGTCGGACATTTTTTACACATTTTTGGGACCAATGACATTTATACAGCGATCAGAAATTTAAATGTCCACTGATTACTGTGTAAATGTCATTGGCAGTGAAGGGGTTAACCTGCAGGGGGCAGTGAAGGGGTTAACAAATGTTCCCTGGGTGTGTTCTAACTGTGGGGGGGGATGGGTTGGCTGGGACATAACAGATCTAACTGATCCCAGTGACAGGGATCAGTAGATCTGTCCTGTCCCCTGTCACAGAATGGGGAACCGCCGTGTTTACAACGGCGGTTCCCCGTTCTGAGGCTCCTAAAAGTGATCGGCGGGTCTCGGGCGGACATCGAGTCCGCCCGACCCACGGGCACGCTCGCGCAGCGTGTGGCGCGCGCGCGCCGCCGCTGCCGCCAGGGGGCGCGCAGGAGCGTGCGCAGTGGAGGACGTCCATGGACGTCCTCCGGGCATTTCAGATCAGCGCTGGAGCCGTACTTTGGCAATAGCGCGGATCTGAAGTGGTTAAAGTACTTTCTAACAACCTTCCTCATGTATATGTACTGATGAGAATTTTTGTATGACAATCTACTTGGGCTTCATATGATGTTCAGCAGGATAAGCCACTTGTGCGTGCCCCTGGAGGCGCACAGAGCAGCGATAGGCGGTGTGGTGTGTCACTCTGACACACCGCATCTCCGGTCTCAGTAAAGAGCGAATGACATAGGCTCTTTACCATGTGATCAGCTGTGACCAATCGAAGCTGATTGCAGCTATAATGATATCACGTGCTAGACACACGAAATGCTGTAGCTATCGGCCATCTTGTTCAGAAATCAGACTGCAGCTATGACAGTTTGGCCTAATAGATACACATTGCAGAAGTAACCTTACTCCCTCCCCAAGCAACGAAAAATCAGCTAATTGATCATTTGCTACTTTAGGCCTAAGAGCCCATTCACACAGGGGCGACTTGCGATCCGACTTGAGTTGCCTCAAGTCGCCCCAAGTCGCTTGACATTTGAAATCCCATTGAAATGAATGGGAGCCGTCTTAATATACACGACTGAAGTCGCTCCGACTTCAAGGCGACTTCTGAAAAGGTTCCTGTACTACTTCTAGGCGACTTCTATCCGACTTGTGCCCATAGAATTCAATAGAAGTCGCCTCCAAGTCGGATCCCCATCTATATGGAAGCGACTTCACAGTTAAAAAGAATAGAATTTATTTTTAGGCAGCCCCCTCCCTCTCTTCTCTGATTGGTCAAGGCAAAGTCGCCTGGCTAAAGCCGTGTTGTAAAGTCGCCTGAGGTCCTTTAAGTCGCGCTGGAAGTCGCGCTTAAATCGCCTAGCGAAGTCGCGCTGAAGTCGGGTCGCCCCTGTGTGAATGCAGCCTTATTCACACCTATGTATTTTTATGGAACAAGTTCTGTAGTGCAAATCTGCAAAAAGCATTAAAAATGCACAGATGTGAATTAGGCCTTATAACTATGTCCCATTGAATCCTACCTTTCCAATTTGGAGTAAGGGCTACTTTATCTTGTATTATTGCAAGTAAATGTCATGCCGTTACATTAACCTAGAAAACAAATTTGGCTCTGAAGGATCTATCTATGTAGGCAGAAATAAAAAAGATACACAAACATAACATACCATCTACACCAGTTTTTTTCCAACCAGGGTGCCTTCAAATGTTTTCAGCAGTTCCTTGGCAAAATGCCTAAAAATTGCCCAAAAATTGTATACAAGCCAACAGGTGGATCAAGTATGTCTTTTGTAGTTACACAAAGCCTCAGGTTTTCATTGTGCACCATTACAACTTTCTAGCCACTGACGTTGTAACAACCAATGATGTCATCGGTTGATGAAGAGGACTTTGGGCGCCTACACAGCATCCTTGTTTGCCCCATGTCCTGCCCCTCTCATTCAGCACTGGGGTCACATTAGCTGAGTGAGGGAGAGAAGCCAAGGGAGAAGAGAAACATTGGAATACTAGTCAGTACCAGTGTACAAAGGTGTATTCACTTTAGAAGAATAAATCGCCCCTAATGTTGGGTGTCCTACATGTGTGGATGTTGCTGTGTTATGTAAAACTATGTTTAATTTTTTACAATTTACAACGAGGTGCCTCAAAATTGTGCAGAATTTTAAAGGGTGCCTTGACTGAAAAAAGGTTGAAAAACACTGATCTACACTATGCTCTGGTGCTAGATGTTAGGACAATGCAGCTATAGTTCTAAATGTTCATGTTTCCCAGGAAGCATGAACATTTTTAATCTAGGTAAAATATATTACTCTAGTCTAGATCATGCACGGTATGTTTTTTTTATACCGGTGGTTGTGTGCCCTAAATCATTAGGCTGTGAACACTAGCCTGGTATAAGAAGAGTTAAAGCTGCTATTCAGGTCTGAAGGTGACCTCAAGGTCTTCACTTGTCTTTGTCAGTGGAGGAGGATACAAGGGCTGCCTTACACACTACATCCATTTGATGGTTTCTTAAAGGTAACTTCAAGGTTCTGCAAATGACTGTGCATTTCAGTTATCTATTAATGGTTTTGGCTTTTTATGTCAGTGATGCAATGTGCAGTACAGTATACAAAATCTTTAATATACATTTTATTTTTTTAAACACAGTGACCCTAATTATCTAAAAGTGTTGTTTTGCGTAAATGAATACCTTAGTATTGTGCTGCCCAAAGTGTAGAAAGTGCCATTGCTGTTACCTACGCTCACTGTGGGAGAAGCACTGTAGGCAGGGCCGCCATCAGGGGGGTACAGGCAGTACTGTTGTAAGGGGCCCCAGTGTCTCAAGGGGCCCTTACAACAAAGACTTTAGCAGTCTTTAACATTGGAGTCTATGGGTGGGGGGGGGGGGGCACCCAGTTTGGGGACACCATTCTCCTGAACCATAGGCGATAAAAATACCAAACGTGGGTCACATGGAGAGGCCCCCCTGGACCACAACTGGTCCAAGTTTGGGACCTCCAGAACCTATGGTTCGGTGCAAGGTTTTATTGCAAGCATCGGGTGAGGCTGTGCTGCCTGTGCACTTTTTTAACCCCTTAGATCCCACACTAGCATGCATTGCACACTTCACTTGAATGAGTCATGCTTGGCAGGCTACACCTGGTAAGTGTGACAGGGTGTATAATTCCTACTGTGGCTGTAACATGTGTACACCCCTGGCCAGTGGGCGTATGTGGTGGGATGGCCAGTGGGCGGGCCCTGGGGAATGTTGGTGGTCAGATGGGGGGGGGGGGGGGGCCCAGGTCTAAAGCTGATGACTGCCCTGACTGTAGGGTTCAGGTTCCTGTGTAGATCTGCCTCGTGGATGAGTATACTCTCTTTGGGGTCCATTTACAGTACACTGCATGTGGTAATGTGCAGTGTACACACACAGCTGTGCAGCACAACACATGGTGCCATGCATGTTGCGTAAAAAGCCTGTGTCAATGCAATATAACGCTTGCTTTGCAGTGCATTGTATTGTGGTGCTGATCCCCCTCCTAAGTGTCAGCCATCAGAGAGCGGTATTAGAGGCTTAAGCATGGTGAAAAACGTTTGTGTAGACTTGTAACTGTTTTGGTGAAGAAACCAACTTACTAGCAATATGCAGTCAGTGTAGCCCAGTGCACAATCCAGGCCACACTGACTGTTTTCACACTGCTACATTAAAAACAGGTAAAAACGCATGTGCGTTTTTGACGTTTTCTGCAGGATTCCTGACTCCAATCATGCACCTTTGAAACTTGAACATGTGACTCAAAAAATGCACCAATAATGCACCGTGGATGCATTTTTGGTGCATTTTTATAGAAATCAATGGGAGATGTGTTTTTTTGGGTGCACTTTTGAAATGCACACCAAATGCATGCAGGGCTTTTAAAACTGGTGTGAAGAGTTCCATAGGGTTTAAAGGAATACATTTTTCATGCATTTTTTTCTGCTTTTCTTTTTTGACCCAAAACCAAATCAGTGTGAAAGAGCCAATGATGTTAGCAAGTTTATCAGTAAGATGTCACTGAATGGGCACTGAGTGGTGTTGCTTTATTAATGGCAAACAGGCTGTTGTTCACTTTGCAAGTTAATTTACGCTTCGTGAATGAGGTGAAGCTCTGCTGACTTCCATCATTCAATAATGGGCAAGCAAAAATATATACAGTATCTCACAAAAGTGAGTACACCCCTCACAGTTTTGTAACTATTTTATTCTATGTTTTCATGTGACAACACTGAAGAAATTACACTTTGCTACAATGTAAAGTAGTGAGTGTACAGCTTGTATAACAGTGTAAATTTGCTGTCTCCTCAAAATAACTCAACACACAGCCATTAATGTCTAAACCGCTGGCAATAAAAGTGAGTACACCCCTAAGTGAAAATGTCCAAATTGGGCCCAAAGTGTCAATACTTTGTGTGGCCGCCATTATATTTCAGCACTGCCTTAACCCTCTTGGGCATGGAGATCACCAGAGCTTCACAGGTTGTCACTGGATTCCTCTTCCACTCCTCCATGACGTCATCACGGAGCTGGTGGATGTTAGAGACCTTGCACTACTCCACCTTCTGTTTGAGGATGCTCCACAGATGCTCAATAGGGTTTAGGGCTGGAGACATGCTTGGCCAGTCCATCACCTTTACCCTCAGCTTCTTTAGCAAGGCAGTGGTCGTCATGGAGGTGTGGGGTCATTATCATGTTGGAATACTGCCCTGCGGCCCAGTCTACAAAGGGAGGGGATCGTGCTTTAATATGTCACAGTACATGTTGGCATTCTTGGTTCCCTCAATGAACTGCAGCTCCTCAGTGCCGACAGCACTCATGCAGCCCCAGACCATGACACTCCCACCACCATGCTTGACTGTAGGCAAGACACACTTGTCTTTGTACTCCTCACCTGGTCGCTGTCACAGAACGGCTCCCGCTCTGCAGAGCGATTGAGATGCAGTGCACATTCCCGTACGCAGGCGTGCATGGGAACACGCGCGCACGCAGCAGGTGTGCACGCACAGCCGGTGAACGTGCAGGGGCGCGCTGTCATCAATGCTAGGTGGGCTATTTAAACGGACAACACTAGGGTGCAAGTGTTGTCCGTTCTACAATGTTTACTGCGCACCTAGAGACTGTTTCCTTTTGATTCCTGAGACCCGGCTATCCTGACCTTGTTTGTATGCTGCCTGCACCGACCTTTGCTTGCCCACGACCATGCTTTCGGATTAACCCTTGTACCTCTGCTGCCGACCCTGCCTGTCTTTGACCACCCTTTGCCTGCTCCTTCTGTACCATATCTGCCAGCCATTTGCCGACCCAGCCCGTATCACCGACTTCTCTGTGCACAAGACGCCATTGGACATCACCCATCACCACCTGTGGACCACTCCAGCCCTCGTGCCCCCCTGCACTCCCTGTCCTGGGATTCGCGAATCAGGGCCATAAGAACGGTTGCTCCCTGCATAAGCCAGACTCCACCGCCAGGACGTGATAGTTGCCACCACACACGCTTGACACCATCTGAACCAAATAAGTTCATCCATGTCCTTAGTCTGCTTGTCTTCAGCTTTCTTGTGCATCATCTTTAGAAGAGGCTTCCTTCTGGGACAACAGCCATGCAGACCAATTTGATGCAGTGTGCAGTGTATGGTCTGAGCACTGACTGGCTGACTCCCCACCCCTTTAACCTCTGCAGAATTGCTGGCAGCACTCATACGTCTATTTACCAAAGACAACCTCTGGATATGGCGCTAAGTATGTGCACTCAACTTCTTTGGTTGACCATGGTGAGGCCTGTTCTGAGTGGAACCTGTCCTGTTAAACTGCTGTATGGTCTTGGCCACCAAACTGCGGCTCAGTTGCAGGGTCTTAGCAATTTTCTAATAGCCTAGGCCATCTTTATGTAGAGCAACAATTCTTTTTTTCAGATCCTCAGAGAGTTCTTTGCCATGAGGTGCCATGTTGAACTTCCAGTGACCAGTATGAGAGAGTGAGAGCGATAACACCAAATTGAACACCCCTGCTCCTCATTCACATCTGAGACCTTGCAACACTAATGAGTCACATAATAATGGGTATGGAAGATGGCTAATTGGGCCCAATTTGGACATTTTCACTTAGGAGTGTACTCACTTTTGTTGCTAGTGGTTTAGTGGCTGTGTGTTGAGTTATTTTGAGGGGACAGCAAATTTACACTGCTATACAAGCTGTACACTCACTACTTTACATTGTAGCAAAGTGTAATTTCTTCAGTGCTGTCACATGAAAACATAGAATAACATGTTTACAAAAATGTGAGGGGTGTACTCATTTTCGTGAGATACTGTATATATTTTTTTAAAATGTTCTTGCATGATTGGGTATTCTTTGCTAAATGAAGTTTCACCTCATTCACTAAGCTCTGGAGAATATTCCACTGTAGAGTAAACAGCCTATTTGTTGTTATTAAATAAACCTCAATGTCTGCTCAAAGTCAGTGCAAAAATTCCTTGGGACAGGCTAGTCCTGTATATGTATTCAGTAATATGGGTGATATATGCTGTCAGGTTTTCTTTTGTTTGTGAATGCCTTCCATTGCTCGTTCATAATACCATATTTTGTAATATCTCAAGAAGCTAACACGTTTTCTGTTGAACATCTGAAAACCTCTATCCACACCTTTGGATTTTATTACCAGTTTTTTTTTTTTTGTCCCACTGTAATTAGTTGGAATTAATCCCCGCTGATCGGCTGTATGATAGTCAAAAGGCCCGTACACATGATAAGAAGATTGGAAGAAAAATTTAGTACATCAAACAATCGGCCGATTTATCTGAGCATTAGTGCTTTCGACAGCTGATTCCAAATTTTGGGATGACAAAAACTGAACGTGCAGGCTAGAAAATTCTTATCGTCAGTAAACACAATGTCCAATTTTCGTTTAATATGTACAGTAATCATATGGAAATTATCAAATAGAAAAAAATGTGCATGCTCAGAAGCAGGGGCGTTGCTAGGTCTACAAAAGATCTGGGGCTAGAGCCCAGAGTAGTGAAGTAAAGAAAGACATACGCTTGAGCATGTAATAAAATAAATAATAATAGTAATAAATATACATGTGTATGTATGTGTGTGTGTGTGTATGATATATATATATATATATATACAGTCTGCATTCCAGACCAGGACACACCTGCTAATTGCAGAACTGCACCCACCCTGTAAGAGACCCGGGGCTATAGCCCCAATAGCCACCCCCTAGCAACGCCTCTGCTCAGAAGCATAGAACAACCCCACACTTTCACTTCTACTACATTAGCATGTGGCTACTTTAGCCTTTGTTGGAATTTTCATACATTTATACCATTCCAACTATATCATAATATGCATTTTCATAGAAAATCGAATGATTGGCCATCTGATTTTCTCATCGTCTGCACGAGGCTTAAGGCTGGAAAACATATCTGGCAGCGCTATCATCTTCTTAGAGACTCAGTGATAGCACCCAGCATATCAAGCTGGTGACCTATGGTTATGGAAAAACAGCTCATAAAGGGCTTGGTGGCAAATCCTTTTTTTTGTGTGCATTACAAATCGTAGCTTTTCAGTCCCACACTGGATCCACCGATAGTTGGATGAAAACTGTTAGGCCTGTAAAAATGGAAATGTATTTTGTATTCAGACCTAGAAGGACTTGGAGGTATCTGGCCGTCAAGTGACTAACATGGAGCTTCTGATCGGGCCCACCTAAAAAAAACTGACGGGTGTATTATCATAAATTGCCAGCCTTAATTAAGCTTTTTAACATGGAGGAATCCTTCAAATAACTTTACAGGCTTCCTGTACAAATTATTTGGAGTTCATCAATCCAAAAACCTGTGGTTTGCTCTCCTACACTTCAAACCTCCAAATCTTACCAAAAATCAATTCAAATTGGCACATTATATACTCTTGGCCTCTAAACTGACAATCGCTAAAGCTTGGAAAAAGCAGTTAACTTACTTTTCTGAAGTCGAAACTAGGCTGGATAACATTTATATCAATGAACATTTCACTAGCACCATTACTAACAGGCACAAGAAATGAAATAAGATCTGGAAGCCTTGGGTTGTCTATCGCCACCCTCAGCTTCTTCCTTGATACTCGACTTTTTTCGCCCCTGTCCCACTAGCCCTATGATTGGAGGGGTCCTCCTTCCTTTTCTTCTTCTCTTCTCTAGTACAGATTTCACTGTCTTTCCTGTTCTCTTTCCTCATCTTTTCCACTTTTCTGCCTTATCTTCCTACATTCCCCCCACTCTCTTTTTCTTTTTTCTTCTTTCTTAGTTGACTGTCTTGGTCTGCTTGCCCCACATGTATGATATGACTTTTGACATCAAGACTCGTACTGATTTAATATTCTTCGCATTGGTCTGGGTATGCTTTAGAAACAATGTCACATCTTTACCTTTCACTCTACAGTGCTTATTGGCAGGGCCGCCATCAAATGGTACAGGCAGTACTCATGTAAGGGGCTCGAGTGTCTCAAGGCGCCCAGCGCCGGACCGCTCCCCGCCTCCTCTCACTCTCACGTGAAAAGAAACTGTCATCTGCAGCAGGCAGCTGCTGGCATGTGCAGTGCCCGCAATGGAGAGCAATGGAGAATACAAGCCTGAGCCTCCAGCGTGCTGCCTTTCACTAGCACCCCCACCCCCCCGCCAGGATGCAGAAGAGGGTGGAGAGGTGGGCGGATCCCACGTGTGTGTCAGGCAGGCTTCGCTCTGGTACTGCAATGTGCGCCGGTCTGTGAGGGCTGGGGGAAGAGGGGTGGGCAGTTGGTGCCAGCGGAGGGCCCCATGGAGGAGGGTGTCAGGGGGGAGGAGCCCCCCTGCTCTTTTGTGTGTGCAGGTCAGGGCTCCGCTTCGGTACTACAGTGTGCGCCGTCTGTGGGGAGGGGGGGTAGTTGGTGCAATAGAGGGCCCCATGGAAGAGAACCGCGTGTGACATCATGGCTTCGCCTCGGGACTGGACGTGTGTGTTTTCTCGTCCCCC
>BLSH010215273.1:540624-604857 GCA_018402905.1 Glandirana rugosa | reverse complement strand
CAGGTTGATTATACCTTTGAACGAGACACTCACTGTTCGTCAAACGAATAGAGGAAGTGTGTCGGCTAGTGCCCCGTTCTTGGTGTCAGTGAGGGGGGGGCTGGTGCCCCGTTCTTGGTGTAAGTGGGGCTAGTGCACCGTTCTTGGTGTCAGTGGGAGGACCCGTGGGCTGCAGTTTGGAGACCCCTGCACTAGACTTGAGCAGCAGCTTGCAGTGTTTATGCTGAGCTTTGTTAAAGTGGATGTAAACCCACCACCCACCCATTATAAATTGACACAGCATTAATGTATATATACACATGCAAGCCTCCTGCATCTATTCCTATCTTGCAAATGTCCTTCCTGTAAGCACTAGCAGCTCTGTAAAACTCTGAAAGAGAGGGTGTCTGTGTTTGCTGGAGTTTGGTGGGTGGAGTTGTGATGTCACAAACCTCCCCACCCACCTCTATACTGAGACATTGAGGGGGGAGGGAGAGGGGATTGTAAAACTTTCTCTGCTGTGTGAAGGAGATAAGCAAACTGCTTGTCACTCACAGAGCAAGTTTCCATATTAGTTGGACTTTCTCTTCCTGAAAAAAGATAAGCTCATTACTCACAATTGGATTAACTCTTTGTGGCAAGACTGGGCACAGATGATATGCCATGCTATACTCTACCAGGCAGAATTATTATTATTTTTTTTTCGGGTTTACATCCACTTTAAGCTACTACAAACCATGTACATTCTCTCTGCTTTTTGGGAGGGGATGTTCAAAATGTAAAGATGTGTTTGATCCTTTGTTTCTCTATTGAGGGCATTATAAATCCTGGTTATGATGTATAAGCACAATTTTTTGTATATTTCTTCCAAACTGCTAAGTAGAAACCGCCACACTCCTGATGTACTCAACTCATTAACAAAGAGAACCTGAATGACCACAGGTCTTAACATTTCAGCATCAATTTAAGTCCTCGGGCACACTGGATGTTATGAAGACGCCAGTAGATTTGGCTGTAGAATACCACGTTTAAAAACGCGAGATCTGCTGTGTTTTGCAGCATTTGTGGGGTTTTTTTTTAGCGGTTTTCAGAGTTAGAACGTTTTTGCGTCTGAAAAGCTCCTCTTCAGACCCACCAGTTCTGGGTTTTTCTTTCCAGCCAGAAAATGCTCCTGTCGAAAAACACTGTTAAAAGTCTATGGGGTTTATTTACTAGAGCTGGGGGGTGCAAAATCAGTCTCACTTCTGCATAGAAACCAATCGGCTTCCAGATTTTATTGCCAAAGCTTAATTGAACAAGCTGAGGTTAGACGCAGATTGGCTTCTATGCAGTGAGCCTGATTTTGCACTCTCCAGCTTTAGGAAATAAACCCCTATGTGTGCATGGAGACATAGGATAGCATGCTGGGGAGTTTGCTGGCTGCAGAAAATAACGCCTGAAGCCAAAACAGCAGCTGTAAAAATGTCCAGTGTGAATGAGGCCTAATTGGTTTACTTAGCAAAGTAAATAACCTGTATATTTATTGAAGCAACTTTTTAATGAACTTTCAGTTGTTAATAATATGCAAATTGCAGTTAACTACACAAACCGTTTAGAAATTGTTCATTGTTCTAAGTGTCGTGAACAGATGACAAGGCAAAATCTTTGCTGAAGGTCGTTAAACACTCTTCCTGTTTGTCTTGTCTTATTTATAGTATTGCTTGGTTTTGTCTTGTTGCATATCTAAGAGCCGATTCACAGTACAGCGACTTGGGATCTGACTTGTGTCGCCCCAAGTCGCTTGGCAGAAGAAATCCCATTGAAATGAATGAGAGCCGTCTTAGGCTCCATTTACACGGGACGCTATTTCAAGCTCCTTTGAACGATTTTTTTTGACAGCTAGAAGCCGGCATCTAAAACGGCTGTTTTGCATGCCGCGTTTAAGGGGCGTTTTGCCGCGTTCGCGTCTAGGAGCGTTTTTTTTTAAAAATGGAAACTCCTTTAAACGGAAACAGTCCTAGACGTTAACTACCGCGTTTAGGCGCATTTAGCGGCGTTTACAAGCTGTTTAGAGTTTCAAATGCCTCCGAACTGGTGTCTGAACTTTTTTTTGCATTCCAAAAAAAGCCTTTAAACTCAACTGCCTGGAAACGACCTTAAACGACCCTGTGTAAATGTACTGATAAGATAACCTAGAGGAAAGTTCAGGGGCAGCTGGAAAAAAACACTCAAATGCCTCTAAACGTCCGTTTACCAGCAGCAGTAAATGAGGCCTAAATGTACACTGCTGAAGTCGCTCTGACTTCAAAAAAAGGTTCCTGTACTACTTCAAGGCGACTTCTATTTGACTTGTGCCCATAGAATTCAATGGAAGTCGCCTCCAAGTTGGATCCCCATCTATATTAAAGCAACTTTACAGGAAAAAGAAAATAATTTATTCAGTGAAAAACCCAGGCAACCGCCTCCCTCCCTTCTGATTGGCTCAGACAAAGTCGCCTGGCATGGAGGTCACTTCAGGTCGCGTTGTAAGTCACCCAAAGTCACGCTGAAGTCTCCTATGAAGTCGTGCCTGAAGTCAGATCGCCCCTGTGTGAACCGAGTCTAAATCTTAAAAAAAAAAAAAAAAAATTTAATATAATCTTACAATACAGGAAAGGGCTTTGATATTCATAGGCAAAGTTTTTTGAAGGACAAATCTACCGTACTCTGTGAGACCTCAATGTCCTAAGGTGATGGACCTCTTCTCCCTTAACGGCAAGCTCATTGTTGGCTTAACTATTTTATTCTTTGATTGGATTCTTCATCAAACTCTTCACTGTCTTTTAATACAACGATAGGAGCAGTGCATCTGGATCAGTTCAACCTTTTGTAAAACCCCATGTTGTTGCTTCGGGCACTGGATCCTGCATGGGCGCTCACTACAGTTTTTCATTTTTACATGTGTAGTTGGCTGTAGGGTGCTATACAAGTCCATGGCAGTGGTCCAGCCTATTACAGCCCCTCCTTACCATGTGATTAGCTGTGGCCATTCACAGCTAATTACAATAGTAAACCATGAATAGTTTTCATTCAGGAAAAGGTTGTCTGTGACTGTAAAATTCACACTTATTAGCAATCATACTATGGTAACACGCTTGCTCTGGTCCCTGTATGTAAAAAAAAAATAAAATAAATAAAATAAATAAAATCTGATAAAAGAAAAAAAAATGTAAACCTTTGTTTTTTCTTTTTTTTTACATGCTGTCACCAGTGTCCCTGATCACCACCACATCAGTTATGATGAAGCTGTACTGCGCTGGTGACCGTATTCAAAAATGTTTTAAAAAATTGTGAAAACCTTCTTCTCTCTTTTTTAAATTTTCTCAAAAATTACAACTTCAAAAAAACTCACCATGCCTCTGCTTTCCAAAAAGGGGTCATTTGAGGGATATTTCTACTGTCCTGGCATTTTCAGGCCTCAAGAAATGAGATAGGCTGTCATAGTTTGTGGACTCTATAACTTTCCTACAGACTAAATAATACACACTAATTTGAGTTATTTTCAACAAAGAAATATAGCAGTATACATTTTGGCCTAAATTTATGAAGAAAGTTTTATTTGCAAAATAAACGGAAAACGTGTGTTTTTTTTTTTCTTCCGTTTTTATTTAGCAAAAAATAAAAACCCAGCAGTGGTTAACCACTTTAGCCCGGGAAGGTTTTACCCCCTAATGACCAGGCCATTTTTTTTGTGATGCGGCACTGCGTGCAACGTTGTACCCAAACAAAATGGATGTCTTCCCCTCTTTATTTTGGTGGTATTTGATCACCTCTGCGGTTTTTATTTTTTACAATAGAAACGAAAAAAGCAACAATTTTGTGCGGTGGACGGTCTTGAAGTGGTTAAATACCACCAAAAGAAAGCTCTATTTGTGTGAAAAAAAAATTATAAGAATTGCACATGGGTACAGTGTTGCATGACCGTGCAATTGTCCTTCAAAGTGTGATGGCGCTGATAATTGGCCTGGCCAGGAAGGCAATAAAAGTGTCTGTTTATTGAGGTGGTTAAACAGCCTGTGCCCAGGCAGGGGTACAAGTGGACCGCAAGAGGTACCCCCTATTCAAAATCAGAATGAACATGAAGGGGTGAATTATACAGAGGGGTGCTTACAAGATCCACCAGAGCCTGAAAGCAAGGAAAGCTGGCCTCTGTCACTGGTGTAATAGCAACCTCACGGGTTGGGAAAAGGGATACGAAATAGAGTTCCAAACCCTACCATCTCACTGTTTCCTTCTTTTAAACCAACTAAAATCTGCTCAAGGACAGCTCAAGGTCAGATTTTAAAACGCCCTGAACTGTGACTTGTCGCAGGAAGCAGGACAGGCTCCATTCAAACCTTTTCAAGCGGTAGTAAATTTAAAAACAAACAAAAAATAAATCTTGCAGCCCCAATCTTGCAGCCCCCCCCCCCCCCAAATGTGCTAGTAATACATACATCACATACTGGCACGTCATGAAAGACTTACCTGTAAAACGAAGTCCTCCAATGGCGGTCTGCTCTCACCACTGACAGTGCTTCCATCTTCACATGGTCTTCTTTCCGGGTTCACGGGCTCTGGCCATTTGAATGGACAGGCGCCATGACATCACAGCCGCGGCAAAGCTTTCTCAATGGACGGCATGCCACCCATTGAGAGCACAGTGCGTATGTGCTGGTGACATCACCGGCTGCTACTCATTGGATTATCTCCTAAACGGTGTGTAGGAGACCATTTTACCTACAGGTAAGCTTTATTATAAGCTTACCTGTAGGTAAAAGTTGCAAAGCGGACTTTACTACCGCTTTCATGGATAAAAAAATCCAATGGAGGTATAAGTTCTATTCTATACCTGAAATCCCTAAATCCCCAATCCTTTGTGGATTCAGCTTTAAGCTGTACAGTTCTTACAGCGGCACTTTGAAGTTGGGTATATTTCCTTGTTGCTGAGGCTGTTGGCACAGTTTTTGTTTGTTTAGTTGTTGCCCACCCTCCTTATTCATTGCTTGGAAATGTCCAAGGTATATGAATACCAAGCATGTGGCCTATACTGTACAAATAAGATAAAATGAATTGTGACATACCTGTAAATTGCACAGTACAGGTCACCCTTCATTCTAATCTTGTATTACTTTGTATTGCTTGCTACAAAACTGAGGACACAGAGTGGAGTAGGGTTATAGGGGGACACATAGGGCCATGTCCCTCAAGGTTTTGGCAGTGTCTAATCACCTGAAGCTATCAGCCTATAACCCATGGTCCTGTACTGTACTTCAAGATATCAAATTTACAAGCAAGTCAAAGTTACTTGTATTTCAGCTTACTATTCCTAAGATATGGTGGCTGCATTAGTTTCACTTTCACAGATACAGAAAATGCTTTTTGATCTTGCCAGGAATGCAGTGTCCTGTGCAAAGAAACTTATCTTGCTTGTTTAAACTACTAATCCCATCAATCCACTATATAATGGATTGAACAAGGGCAGACATTTTTGAAGTCCAGGCTGTATGACAGCCAAGGTGGCCCCATAGTTGGGCTGGAGGAAACGATGTAGACCTAAAGGAATAGGAAGTGTGTTATTTGCAGGGTCATCTGGTGGGGAAAAAAAGCCTGGAAAAAAAAAAATTTACGAGGCATTTGAAGAAGTGCGAGTATCAGAAAAATCAGAGTAGGATCAAAAGCCCTTTTCTGCGTACCAGATCTCGGTTAGTGACTCCGGTTATGGAAGGCATGGCAATCCTTCCACCATTTGGGCTGTTTCAGTTGCCAGCCTTGGTTGGAAGCTTTGAATCTGACAGACCTAGAATATATGGCATTGTGATATGTTTTATTTCCTTTTATAGTTTTGAAATTGAGCATTCGTGTGCTTTTGCTTTTAGATTCTGTATTATGCTATTCTTGGAGTCAATCCTCGATTTGACAAGGAAACGTCAAGCTACATCCTGAATGCCCACAACCTGCCCCATGTCATCAACCCTGTAGAGGCCAGACTTGGTAAGTGCTCTCATAAGGGGTATAAATGATCAAATACTATTCTTGTTCAGTACCATTTTATCTGCAGAATTCACTTCAGGTGAAATGAGCTGACTTTAATCATGTCAACAGACCTATATATTACTTTCTTAAAATATACTGATCTTTAGCTAGGTCAGCGGAAAGCAGACAATTAGAAATATTGATATGCTACTTGAATCCTAAGGTCATTTACAGGAAAGCTCCAGTTTTAAGAAAAAATTGAAAGGCACCAATTGTGATGTGCCCCTAGAAAATCAGAATGTATACCTAGAATAAAAGGCATTCTTTTCATGGAGATGATGCAGAGCATGTAAGAACAATAATTTCCAGGTTAGAATGCAGAATACCTTATAGTTTATTTGGATGTTCATTTGACATGAAACATTTAAAGTGATCCTAAAGCCGTAAGGTTTTTCACCTTAATGCATTCTATGCATTAAGGTGAAAAACCTTCTGTGCTGCAAAATTCCCCCCCCCCTTATACTTACCTGAGCCCGATCCAGTGATGTGCATGAGAGCAGCGGCTCTTGCCACTGTCTCCCTTCCTGGGCAGATTAATGTCAGCGGGAGCCATTTCTCCCGCTGCTGTCAATCAAATGCTGAGTGGGTCTGAGCTACCCGCTCTGTGTCCAATAGACGGGGCAGCTCGGGGGCGAGCAAGCATGGGTGCCGCCATAGAAAGCCCAGCAATGTGCACAAGAGCTGAGGCTCTCTTGGCTCTCTCCCTCCTCATTGGCTCAGATACAGCAGCGAGAGCTTTTGGTCTTGCTGCTATCAAAGCTAGTGAGGAGGGAGCAGGGGCGGGTTGAGCCCCATTCTGTGTGTCTTATGGACATGGGTGTCTCTGGGGTCACTGGGTGGAGCGAGGGGGGGGGGGTCTGAAGCACCAGTGGGAGACTCCAGAAGAAGAGTGTTGGAGCTGTTCTGTGCAAAACCATTGCACAGAGCAGGTAAGTATACCATGTTTGTTCTTTTAGTTTAAAAATATAAAGCTTTAATTTCGCTGTATCATCCACTTCAGCCCCGGAAGGATTTACCCCCTTCCTGACCAGGTAATTTTTTGCGTTTCGGCACTGCGTAACTTTAACTGACAATTGTGCGGTCATGTGACGCTATACCCAAACAAAATTGACGTCCTTTTTTTCCCACAAATAGAGCTTATTTTTGGTAGTATTTGATCACCTCTGCGTTTGTTTATAGCGCAAAAAAAAACAATATTTTTTACTTTTTGCTATAATACATATCCAAAAAAAACAAGAAAAAAAACAAACATTTATTCATCAGTTTAGGCTGATTTTATATATTCTTCTACAAATTTGTGGTAAAAAAAAATTGAAAATCTGTGTATATTGGTTGGTTTGCGCAAAAGTTGCCGCATTTACAAACTGAGAATTAATTTATGGCGTTTGCACTTTTTTTTTTTTTTTTTTTTTTTACTAGTAATGGCGGTGATCTGCTATTTTTAGCAGGACTGCAACATTGCGGCGGACGGATCGGATATTTTTGACACTTTTGGGACCAATGACCTTTTATACAGCGATCTCTGCAAAAAAAAAATACACGAATTACTGTATGAATGTCATTGGCAAGGAAAGAGGTTAACCATCAGGGGGCAATCAAGGGGTTAACTGTGTTCCCTGTGTGTGCTCTAACTGTATGGGGGCTGGGCTGGCAGGGGCATGACAGATCTAACTGATCCCGATGACAGGGATCAGTAGATCTCTGTCATGCAGCCTGTCAGAACGGGGAACTGGCGTGTTTACATCGGCGGTTCCCCAAACTTCCTCTCTAACAGGCGATTGCGGGTTGCCGGCGAACATCCAGTCCGCCCAACCCGCGGTCACGCTCACGGAGCCAGCAACGAGCGCGTCCCGCCTTTGGCATGCTCCTGCCCGCAACTGTGCCTGCACGAGCCAACGTATGGATACGTTGATTCACGCAGGAGAGCCGACCTGCCTCAGTATATCTGCGTGAGCAGGTTGGTGAGCAGTTAAGGCTGCTTCTCCCTTCCCTCAGCTCGTCACGATTCTGTTGCCTGCTTGCTGCCAGAGATCCTGAAGCTTCCTGTACCCCTGTGACTTGCTCCTGCCTCCCTCTGCCTTGCTCCTGTTTGAGTACCCTGTCGTGATCCCCTTCCTTGCAACCTTGCATTCCCTGTACCCTTGTCCCTACCTTGTATATAGTTGTACTTAGTCCTTAGTTTAGATGTTTAGTGTATTTTGTCAGTGGGGATTGGGTTCTTGTTTGCTGGGGTTTGTTTATGTTCACTGTTTTGCTGTGTTTGCTTATTGCTGTTTTCACTGTTAATAAATCTCACTTTTAAGGATCTATACTTGGTTTGTTTGGTCTGTTTCCTCATGTAGCTACATGTCTGGTCGCCTTGCTGCAGAAACCTGACAGCATTTTTGTGGTGTGAACTGGCCCTTAAGTTTTTGGTTGTAACATTGTGTGGAAAATTTCAAGGGGTATGAATACTTTTTCAAGGCACTGTAAATGCAGTTACACTTGGCAAACACAAACCCATGCAGCCAAAGAAAAATTGGCTCTTTACTGGACTTTAATAAGTTTTATCTTCCCCAACAAAAATATCCCACTCTTTACAATGGTGCCTTATTCATTTCATGGGTTTTCTGCAGCACCTATTTACGTGAGCAACTATTTTCAAGGATGAAGCACACAAAGGGCAAAATTAGAACCAAAATATCTATCTGATGAGCACCTTGATAATTGCTACTAAATTTATCGAACCAAATATTGATGTGTTTATCAAAAACCGTGTCAAATATCGCACTAGTTTTTTGTTGCCCTCCTTTTACTTTTTATAATAAAAAATATATATAAAAAAAATGTTTAATTACTCCTATAGGTACGTTATTTATATTGGAACTTGTTCGCTTGTGATCTGTCTGACTTTTTCTGCTCATCCGCTATAATTGTTCGTGTATATTGTGTGGCCAAAAACAATTCCTCTCCTTCCAATGTGGTTGGATGGCCTTGCTTTAGGACTTAATATTAGTAGTTTTAAATACTGAGAGTATACATTATATCTTTTGGATTATTTTTTTAAATTCATTCTAGTTTGATCTTGTTTCTTCATTTGTCTACCACTGTCTGTCTTTTTCCAGGTTCCAGTGCTGCCTCACTGTACCCTGTGCTGAACTTTTTACTCTACGTCCCAGAGTATTTTCACTCTCCCCTCTACATTCAGGACAAAGATGGCAGGAGGGTACCCAGTAATGCATTTCACAGCCCTCGCTGGGGTGGTATCATGGTAGGTACAAGTTTACAGATGAAGGATGCTTCAAATCTGGTGAGAACAGTGATTACCAGAGTCTGGTGTGGGCAAGATATGTCTTGGATGATCTCAGGCTGCAGATGCAGGAGTGCAAAGGAACTGTCATGTCAGGATGTGCACAGGAATTCATTTTGGAGAGTACTGCTTAGCCACAATTAACCACTAAAATATTATATTTTTTGATAAGACAGCAAATTTTAACCATTCGCATATAGGCCCACTGGAAAAAGTACATGCCTGTTACCAGCATCACCTGCAACTGGAAAGACAAATCCAGAATGCCAGGCTTAGAGGAGGGAATAATGACCCAGAATGGTATTACTTTATATGAAACGTTTTGTGCCATCCCTTTTGGTCAGTGCTTGATTGGTGCAAAACCTTTAGCATTGTAGAGTTCTGAATTAATTATACGTCTAAGCTTTTGGAAAATTAAACAGGAAGTTGGAGTCCTTTCTCCAATGAAGTGATGGGCACCCTCTCTAGTTAAATCTCTGAGCTCCAGGCAAGTAACCAACACAAATGCATCTCTGTAGTCATTAATGCTCATCTACATGTATTATTCATGCAACTGGTGTAAGCACCTGATTTTTGCATGGTATCAACTTCTTGCAGTCCTTGTACAGCAGAGCTCAGACTAAGGGAAGGAGAAGCAAGAAGCCAGTCAGCTGTACCTCTGTGCAATGAGCATGCTGGCGGGAGGAGAGGGCAAAGAAATTACCTCATCAGCGTGCTGCTTCTTTTTTCTCTCAAGTCACAAGGTGGTGAGGAGTCCTGTAAGAATTACTGAACTGCAGCTGAGAAATTATTCAGGTCTCCTCCACTGCCAGACAAGAGTGTGTAGTGTGGCAGAGGTGTGAAAATCTCAGAACTGGATACAAAAGAAGTACCAGTTATTTGGCAGGTAAATCCGCTTCCTTATATGTATTTCACCTGTGTGTTCAGCTGTTTACTCGAGAATCTTTGGAGAATTTCTCCAAAATTGCTACTCCTAGCTCTAATCCTAATCCTTACTCTAGTCCCAGACTAGAGTAAGGAAAAAACTGTTTCCTGTGAAGGCAACAATGTCATGTTACTGCAGATGCTAAACCATTGTCTCCTGCACATTTTTGAGTAAACAGTACTGTTAATTTATGGCCCAGTCATAGTAATTCCAAATGGGGCCAGGGTGATAAGTAGTCACGGTTCCAGTTTTAGGCCTCATGCACACTGCTGCACATTTGGGTGTTTTTTTCAGCTGCCCCTGAACTCCTCTGTTCTCTTATCGGTACATTTACACAGGGTCGTTTAAGGTCGTTTCCAGGCAGTTCAGTATAGAGGCATTTCTTGGAAAGCAAAAAAATGCGTTCCAGACGGATGTTCAGAGGCATTTGAAACGCCAGATGCCCGTAACAGCTTGTAAACGCGCCTAAAAGTGGTGAATCGCGTCTAGGAGCGTTTTAGTTTACAGGCGTGTCCATTTTTTTAAAAAACAATTTAAAAAAAAAAAAAAAGACGCTCCTAGACGCGAACGCGGCATGCAAAACGGACGTTTTAGACGCCAGTTTCTAGCTGTCAAGATAAAACATTCAGGTGAGGTTGAAAAGCGTCCCATGTATATGGAGCCTTAAAAAGAGGCTTGGGAAATACACATGGCACATCTAAGCCATTTTAATTTGGCTTTCTCCTAATAAAATCAAAGACTAAAATGATTGGATCAAGAGGATATATTCTGCGAAGTGCATGCAGCAACATATATTAGCTCACTCGGAAGAGTTGCATTCTTTCCACAGGGCACGTTCTGCTAGCTAATCAGGATTAACCCCAGAGTCCAACTGTTTCAATTGCAATTAAAATATTGTATGTGTGGTGCATAAGTATTGTTTCATACAACTGTATGTATTGGTATAGTACAGTTCTCCAACACCAGAGGTTGGGACATAACACTTGTCCAGTACCTACATTTGTTGTTTCTGTTGCTTAAGGATTACATTTTTATATTCTGAAAAAAAAATGCGCAGAGTAGTGCTGGCTAAGGACAGTTCCTGAGTTACCAACATCCGACTTGCATCTGATTCATACGTATAAATGGAGGGGGACAACAGGAAGTGATAGGAAATCTACCCCTAGAAAGGGAAATTCACTTTTGTAAGCGTTCTCATTGGAAAAAGGAGTCTCCACTGATGCTTTATCACCAATCCTTGTTTTCACAACAATCCAAAATTTGCAAAATCCAATTGTCACAGGGACAGAAAGTGAGGTGAAATCTTCTGAATAGGGGCACATAGATGGCAAAACAAACATTACAAGGGTGTTGGACCTTGTGCTGTAAGGTCTGCTTTGATCATTAACTGCTTATATCCAAAGCGAGACCAAAAGCCGGAATCTTCTTAGAACTGCAATAACAAAAATTTGTTTTACAATCTTGTATCATTGATCTATGGTCATTCATGTCTCTGCAGGTATATAATGTGAATTATGGGAATCTGGATGAGTTAGAATTTCCGGTACATGTTGATATTGACATGATATCAGTAATGGAGGTTTTTCTGACACAGTTGCGGTAGGTATTCTCTAAGATATTTTATAAATTTTAGTTTATTGGTTATGTAAGTCACTTCAAGATACTTCTAACATTTTAATGTACCCTATATTGCTCTTTCATCAGGTCCATTTGGTTTCAAGGAAACTTGTACTGATAAAATAGATGGGCTGCCATCGTTGAACTTCAGAATGTTTTTCCTTTTTTAAAAACAGAGTGTGGATACTTGTTCTTCTCCAATCTAAGGCCCCTTTCACACTGAGGTGCTTTACACGCGTTTGAGCTAAAAATAGCGCCTGTAAAGCGACTCTAAACTGCCTCTTAATGCACCCCAGTGTGAAAGCTTGAGTGTGCTTGCAGGACATTAGAAAAAGTCTTGCAAGTAGCATTTTTGGAGCGGTGTGGGAGTAGTGTATACACCACTCCTTCATCGCCCTTGCCTATTGAAATGAATGGGCAGCGCTTCCGAAACAGCTGTACACCGATTCAGGCGTGCCGGCGCTTTTAACTCCCTTTTAACCCCTTCTTAGGGTTTAAAAGTACCCTGCTACCACCCGAATAGCGACACCCAAGCGTCGCTATAACGGCTGTAAAGTGCCGCTACAACTAGCGGCGATTTGCCAATACCGCCTCCTGCCCCAGTGTGAAAAGACTCTAAGCACCGCAAGTGCAATCTTTAGAACTGATTCAGTTGTAGCAAGATAGCTGTAACTTAGTCTCAGTAGCTTGGCAGACAGTGACTCGATCCAAATGACATCTTGCAGATCATAGAAAAATTTTATACAGAAGTTGTGCAGATCTTCACAGATGAAAATCAGATGGGTCATAAAATCATAGTATGTCTAGCTCCAGCAATTACATGTGCTCAGACTAGAAACTAAAAAACTAAAAACACACTAAAAAGAGGGTGGGACTAGCTATACTGAGCATATTCTACCTACAATGTGAGGTAGGTACAAAATTCTATTGTATTATTATACAGGCAAACAGACAACATCACATGTAACATAATACTGCTGGACAGCACATTGATTATTTCCATTCATAAAATCTGGGCTGCAGTTTGGAGGCTGAGTTGTGCCACAGAGGGTTCTCTGCCTTATGCTGCAGGTGTGGGAGCAGTAATTTGGCTGCAGTGTTCTTTTTTTTTTTTTCCTGACTTTACTAGCTGCATGCTTGTTTTGAGTCAAGGATTTGGAAAGTACTGATGTTGGACAGCCAGGCAGGTAGCATTTTTAGAAGGAATTTGGCAATGGCAATTATTCAAGGAATCCTGTTTTGACCCATTGTTCTTTTTCTCAGTTACTGGTCTTAGGGTGGCAACCACCTAATGACCACTTTGCAAGACTTCTCGTTATCTGTGTATGACCTTTCTTGTTTTTTATTTCTAGGCTTCTTTTAGGTATATCAAAGGTATATGTGCCTGCCAACTATCAGCTGGAAAATCCAGGCAACGAAGGGCTGACTGACTGGGAATTGGATAAGCTTCTCTGGACAAGGGCTGTGGAAAACATTGGTACAGTTACTACCACATTGACCTCCTTGGCTCAGCTTCTAGATCAGATTGGTAACATTGTCATCAATGACAATGTGGCCTCTGAGGTGAGTCCTGTAATATATATATTTTTTTGCAAATGGCAGTATGTAACAAAATACTGCCTTAAAAAAAAACACACCTTTTCAAGCACCAGGCCCATTTTTGACACTTGTTTAAAATCATCAGCGTTTTTTTTTTTTTTTTTTGCAGGAAATTACTTAGAACCCCCAAACATGATATATTTTTTTTCAGACACCCTTGAGAATAAAATGGCGGTCATTGAAATACTTTGTCACATCGTATTTGCACAGCGGTCTTACAAGCGCAATTTTTTAAAAAATGCACTTTTATGAATTAAAAAATAAAACTTAAAGGTAGCCCAATTTTTGTTTTATATTGGGCAGCACAGTAGTGTAGTGGATAGCACTCTCGCCTAGCAACAAAAGGGTCGCTGGTTCTATTCCCGACCACGACACTACTTGCCTGGAGTTTGCATGTTCTCCCTGTGCCTGCGTGGGTTTCCTACGGGTACTCCGGTTTCCTCCCACTCCAAAGACATGCTGGCAGGTTAATTAGATCCTCTCTAAATTGGCCCTAGTATATATATGGATGAATGTGAGTTAGGGACCTTAGATTGTAAGCTCCTTGAGGGTAGGGACTGATGTGAATGTACAATGTATATGTAAATCATTGCATAAATTGAAGGCGCTATACAAGTACCTGAAATAAACAAATAATATTGTGAAAGATAATGTTACGCTGAGTAAACTGATACCCAACATGTTATGCTTCAAAATTGCGCCGGCTCATGGAATAACGAAAAACTTTGACACTTAAAAATCTCCTTAGGCAACGTTTAAAAATTCCTACAGGTTACCAGTTTTGAGTTACAGAGGAGATCTTTTGCTAAAGTTATTGCTTTTGCTCTAACGATTACGTCGATACCTCACATGTGTGGTTTGAACACCGTTAACATATGCGGGCGCGACTTACGTATGCGTTTGCTTCTGCTCGCGAGGGACGGAGTACTTTACATTTTGTTTTTTTTTTTTATTTTATTTTTTGTTTTTACACTGTTTCTTTAACCACTTCTGTACTGCCCGCCGTCGTCATACGGCGGTCCTTTGATGTTTGAATACCGTTGCTATGGTAGCAGATGGCTAACATAACCCCGGTGTCTTTTTAAACAGCGGGCTGCCCGCATTCAGATAAAAGTGGTCTCTGTGCAGGATTTGCCGCAAGATCGCTTTTATTGGGGGCAGGAGAGGTGCCCAGCCCCCTCCCAGCCACTTTCCCGTCATCCCCGACGATTGGGTCCGCTCTTCTCTGAGCCTGGATGCCCAGTGAGCGGAAGATGCCGACCACTTGGCTCCATAGCATTGAAGGGTGAAAGCAACATCAGACATCACTTCCGCTCAATGCTCTTAAAGGAGAAAAAAAACATTTTTGGATCACTTTTATTCCTATTATAAGGGATGTTTACATACATGACAGGACCTCTTTAATATGACATCTGGGGTCAAAAAGACCTCCGATTTTACATTTACACTTAAAGCAGAGTTCCACCCAAAAGTGGAACTTCCGCTGATCGGATTCCTCCCTTCCCCATGTGTCACATTTGGCTTCTTTCGGTGGGGGGGGGGGGGAGAAGTCACCTGTCTTTGACAGGTGTCCTTTTCCACACATCCAGGTGCTCAGGCTGGCAGCCGCTGACATCAGCAGCCCTGCTCCCTCCTCTGCCGGGTCAATAGCAGAGCACCGCGGAGCCTCGTGCATGTGCAGCAGGGCGCCCGGCGTGAAGCTGTAATGCTACACTGCTGGGTTCCCTTACCCGCAATGGACGCGGCTGCACCCAACCCCCGATTTGAAGATTGGTGGCGGTGCCGACATCGCTGGACTCCAGGACAGGTATGTGTCCTATTAAAAGTCAGCAGCTACTGTATGTGTAGCTGCTGACTGTTAATTTTTTTTTTTTTTTATTTTTTTTTTTAGTTCTAGGCGGACCTCTGCTTTAAATGCAGTAAAAAATAAATAATTTTATTTTTTTTTTTTCTTCAATAAAACAATTGTTTTTAAAACCGTTGGGCAGAAGTGACACTTGACATCGCTTCCGTCATCCAATGGTATGGAGTCGAGTGGGGGGCCATCATTCCCTCACTCAACTTCCTGCCTCTCAGGGGAGTGGATCGGATCATCAAGCCCCTACCGACTGCTCCGGTAAGTGGCGGAGACAACTGGGACGCGGCGGGAGGGGGGTGGGCACCTCTCCCGCCACCGATTAAAAGTGATCTTGCTGCGAATCGAAACCGCGGAGAGCACTTTTATCCTAAAGCGTACCGCCCGCCGTTTCAGAAAATACCAGGGTTATGGAGACAGTCATCTGTTGCCATAAAAACCGCATTCAACGTCAAAGTACCGATGTATAATGCCAGCGGGCTGTCTTGAAGTCATTATTTTTAATTCTTATTGTCTTGGTTTTTTTTTTCCATTCACGTCTTAACCCTACTTAAAGTGGGAGTAAACTCCCATCTCTGACTTTTACCTATAGGTAAGCCTATATTAAGGTTTACCTATAGGTACCGTAAATATCTCCTAAATGTGCACCGTTTAGAAGCTATTTACTGTACATACATGATGTCAGAAGAAATGGCATACCTGTGCTGTAAACGGCGGCTCCCGCGTGCATGCGTGGGAGCGACCTCATCGCAGCTCCAGCCACTTGCACAGCTGGAGTCCGCAAACCCAGAAGAAAGACTGGGTGAAGATAGAAGCGCCGCTGGAGGGCTTTGGTAAGTTTCACATAATGTGCTAGTATGTGATGCATACTAGCACATTATGACATTGCCTTGCAGGTTAAAAAAAAACTGTTTACTATACTACCGCTTCAAGTGTAAATGGCATATATTGTATGGTGAAGTATTGTGTGTCTTGGCTAAAGCAGATAAAATCTACATCGCTGTACTGCTTTCTGGTTTTACCACAGAGCTGTGTAAGTAAGCAAAATGTTCACTATGGAGGTGTACTGCTGCTGCCAGTGTTGCGGTTCTTGTAGGGTTTGTTGAACCTTTACAACCAGTATGTATGTATGCAGTCCTGGGCATAGCGTGTTAACTCAATGGCAATTAATAAATTCATCCAGTTAGTTTGCTCTTGGTGTTAACTCTCCTATATAAAAATACAGCAGCATTCAATGCAGCTAACATCAACAAAATGCAGTAGGCAAATGTAACTGATGCCTAAAGAGGCTTAAGCTGGCCATATACTGTACGGACCGCTAATGGGCAGGTTAAATGTACCAAGTTAATCGATCATTTTGGGTACAACCAGACTGCCGGATTCTCTTGCAGTTGTCACTAGTGGCTGCTATAGCCGCTAGCAATAATTGCTGTCTTCTCCTGGCTGGATGGCTTCTCCCATCCGTGGTTGCTGGAAAGAAATTTGCACTGTATTGCCGGCCTTAGTATGAAATGAGCTTGTCTATAGATAAGTCCTTAAGGGGTTCTGGCATTGCATTTGGCCCCACTACTAGTGGAATCTATGTAAGTTACCCTCTTATTAAACAGTGAAGGCCTAAATGCTGGTTTTATGACTTTCTGACTTTCTCCTCCGCAGGTATACCATGCGGTGTCCTCTGTTCAAATTGCACTGTCTGAACTGGAAGCTGGCAGGCTGGAGAATGCTTTTAAAGCAAGCAAAGAAGCCATTACTTCTTCCGAGAAGGCTTTCTTTGACCCTTCCCTGCTTCACCTCTTGTACTTCCCAGATGATCAGAAATTTGCTATTTATATTCCTCTGTTCTTGCCCATGGCTGTCCCTATCTTGCTGTCTCTGCTGAAGATAGCTAAGGAATACAGGACAAGCAAGAAGGAAGCCACCAAAACTGACTGAAGGAAGTCTTCACTGGCTTCCTCTGGAAAGGAGAGCACTGTTGACTGTGTTTATTTATTTTCTGAATGTACTGATCAAAAAATTGACTGGAGAATAGAAGTTTATGGGAAGATGCAGCCTGCAACCTTTGTTTTCTTTTTTTTTTTTTTTTTTTTCTAAAATGCAGCTGCATGTATAAAGGATTTTATGTCTTGTTTATAAAAGGTCTTTATCGACAAGCATGATCATTCCCCGCGTATTCTTCAATTAGCCAGAATGTTGCTCTCTTTTGTGATTTTATATTGTGTGTTTACGCATACTCTACGCCTTTTTTTTTTTTTTTTTTAAATCCTTGAAAAAGTGCAGCGCAGACACAGTATAACAAAAAGAATTCAACTTCAATGTAATATGACCTAATGGTTTAGTGTGAAATTTTATGAACTTGTGCAAACAAGTGACATGCATTAACGTAACATCATAATGACTAAAGATACCACAATGTAAAGTGCATATATCAATGTAAATAAAATATATTTATGTACAGAAGTCCTATCCACAGTTTAGTTGATATATATAGTCCAAAGGTGCTCAGTGTCCAAAAACAATCTTTAGTGATAATGGATTATCATGTACACCCAGTGTAATCCACCAATTGGTGGATTACACTGGGTGTACATGATAATTTATCTTTAACCATTATCACTGAAGATTATTTTTGGACACTAAGAAACTTAGGCGCATATCAACTAAACTGTGCATTGGACTTTTGGACGTGTTCTATTTAATTCACATTTATATAAGCACTTTACATTTGTGGTGTTTTAATTAGTATGAGATTTGATGCATGTTAGTGCACAAACAAGTTCATATAATTTCACTCAAAACTGTTAGGTCATATTGCATTGAAGTTGGATTTGCACATTAATGCATGTCTAGTGTGTCTCTTTTGATTATATTGTAATTTCGCTGCACTTTTTCAAGTAATATTACCATTGGTGCAAGAACTGGCTGCAATAAGTTTTTTTTTTTTTTTTTTTTTTTGTGTTAATCATTTTCACTATCACTATGTAGCACTGAGACAACAATACTTTATTTTTACTCCTTTTTGTTTTTTTGCTCATTTAGATAGGACGAATTCAAAACTAGGTTCTCAGGGAAAAGGGATGTATATGTTGGGCCCAGTTGCCAGGTCCAATTGTAAATATAAGTTGTCAAAAAGAATGCTAGCTTCTGTTCCTACTTTTTTTTTACAACCTGTAAAGTTGATCAGTGAGCTGCTTATGTCATTATGATTATGACTGATTGCCCCTATTCCAATGTCAGAGAACACACTCAAAGTGGCTGTGGTGCTCTTTTGTAAATTAAAGTCCAATGATATGCAAATATGGGGCTTTGATTTGGTGCATAATACAACAGACATTATTATTATTATTAAATTGTAAAAACAGTAATAAAAAGTTTTTACATGTATTTCAGCAGTTAATCCAGTTTACTCAACGTGTTTCGCTATAGAAATATCATCTTCAGGAGATGACTTTTATGGATGCTGCAAAGAAAAATACAATTACTCACTAAAAAATTATTATTTACAGCACAGTACAATTCTATAAAGAAACAACATTCTGAACATAATTAAACATTAATGCTTACATTAATAGATCCCCAGGAGAAAGAAGTCATCTTGTATACCATTTTGTTGAATGTAGACAAATACCCTGAAGGAGACACATATACTTGTTATGATGGTGTCTGAGATAAGATATCAGCAACCATAGGGGGAGAGTAAGACCAAAGACCATATACCTGAGAAGGGATATATGAGTGTGTTACATAGATAATTAAGCATACATGTTAACTAACATTGTAATAAGTGGATATGCCTTTAAAAAGTATATAATATCTCCCCATACCTCCCCTTCAGTAGGGAAAATGGCAAGGCCGTTTATGAAAAGCCTAAGTTACAACCATTAATCTGCCCAGATGGCATACAAATTAAGTTTTCTTCCCACTGGGAAATGCAAGGGACAGAAAATGACCATAGCACCTCCTATGGAATCGATAAAGGAAAAACAAGCCCTCAAGCCAAACGCAGCCAGAATGGTGATGCCATCCAAACATACAAGACAGCTAATATTTTACCTAGGTGTCTCCTGCAAGTGTGTGTCTTCCCCTGCCAGTGTACCAATGCCAAAAGTGTTGTTCCTGGTCCTGTTCTTACCCCCCCCCCCAACCTCAAAAGCGTCCAATGACGCTGATAGAGGTGCGGATGCCGAAACTGCCCAGTGCGCAAGATGGCGCTGATATTGACGTCACATGCAGGCACCGTGAGTCTGTCTGCGCTGTCTTGGAAGCTCCTGCTTAGCCAGGACAGGGCGATAGTAGAATCGCCCAAACCCCTTGCCAGGAACTTGTCAGTCAAAGGGAAAAAAAAGTTGGACAGCCGCACTCAGCTAAACCACTTTTATTCCATGAAGTAAAAGCAATGAACACAGCAGAACAAAGGGTGAACAACAGAGACCAGCTAACGTGTTTCACACCAACACTGGTGCTTACTCATAGCGGAAGCATTAGACACAAACATGGGTATATATATACAGGACTACTTTCACAGTAGTTTGTGATGGCAATTGAATCAATTAATGAATGAATGATCCTTGTGTGTGTCAACCCAGGCATCATTGGTTAACTGAGACTGCAGCCGCAACCCAGTTGGAAGTTAGTAAATTATTTCACCTCTGAAAAGCTAAATACTATTGTCTTAGTGATAAAGTAAAAGTGAAAAATAAAAAATACAAAAATATTTGACAGAGCCTGTTAATATTATTGATGCCATTAAAATGCTCTGTGATCGCCTATATGTATATATGATATAACCAACAGCGGGTACCCTTGTATAAAGTATTTAGGAAGTTATCAAAACACAAATAACTACAAGGATACAAACCACTTTGTAAGACAGTGACACCACCGGGATCACAGAGCCAACTAGGACATCAGAGTAAGGAAAAAACATTTGCATTAAAGAAGAATTACAATGAAAATAACCTTGAACAGGGACATAAAACTATGACATGTCTATAAGATCTTGTACCTATATCTACCACATTGATGACTAAAACCCACTGTTTGGTAGGAAATAGAAAAATGAAAATATGGATGATAAAAAATGAATCAATAAATCATAAATGACCAAGTACCAGAAAGCCTTCCGGGCTCAACTTCGAATGTGATTTTTTCCATTTTTATGAATGATAGGCTATGTTCCTTGGTCATTTCTGATTTATTAATTTTTTTATCATTCATATTTTCATTTTTCACAAAATATAATCTTCCACCAATAATTACTATCTAGCAGATATAATCATTTCTGCGACTAAATCCAACATTTAAGAAACTGTTTAAAACTAATGGATTATTTGAGCGGCTAATGTGTATATATCCATTTGGATTCTCGCTGCAGTAATTGTTTATCTATTGTAAAGTTTGTGGGGGTTGTAGCTCCACAGGACCGAGTGCAAAGCCGGTAAACTTAAACAGACAGGGTTTTTATTTCCAGCAAGCAAAACAAAACGAGGCTTCCGGCAGCATTTCAGAATTGAAAACATAAAAGAAAGTCCGCTTGTCTTCAGCACAATGTAAATGAAAGAAATACACAGGCACCTACGGTTTGTGGATGGGGCTTCACCCCAGGGTCTCGCCACAGTCCTTGTTGGTTGTTTTCTCAGCATTCAGCAACCTCACAGCTCTCCAAACACAGGTGTCTCTCCACAGCACCACCTCTAACATTACTTCCTGTCCTTAAGAGCTGCTTCCTGGAGACTCTTAACCCTGTGTTTGCTGGAGTCCCTGTAGTCAGGGGTGGAGGCCCATTTCCCACCCAAATATCACTCCTGGGCCTCTGAAATCCCGGTTCCCAAACAGCTCTCTACCAACAAAGAGACAACTGCAAGTCAGTTCTCTCTTCAATCTGGCTATCCCGGGAATCCTTACCCATTTTGGGTGACCCCCTGAATGCATCCACACTTTCCTTAAAGGGACCACAAACCAAATATTGGTGCTATATACCACCCGTCCAGGACCCAACCTTGGCGTCCTGTACACTATGTCCCTCCCTCCTTCATGTAGTGTATATGTTCGAGTGTGAAGAATCTCATCTTAGATGAGTCAACATTTTGATAAAGGCCAATGTGCCTACTAATCAGTGTCTCCTTTTTTCTTTTTGAAATCAGACACACTGGGGGGGGGGGGGGGGGGTTATTTACTAAAAGCAATTCCACTTTGCATTACAAGTGCACTTGGAAGCAGGGTGGCAATTGCCCCCCCCAGGCCACCCTAACTTACATTCAAAATGGCCAAATGCCGCTGCCCGCTCACACTTTTTTTGCTCACACTGCAGACAAAGAGGGGGCGCCCAGGACCGACACCACCATGGATCCCACTGGGCCTATTGGGCTGCCTCTGGGGGGACGCTGCCGGATTACACAGAGTGGAGATCTCCCACTTACAAAGTCCTACCTCCTGGACCAACTTCTATAATAGACAGCACACTGGTGATGTCTATCATAGGAGCCAGTCCAGGAGGCAGGACTTCATATCACAGCGGCCGTGCCAGGTAAGCGGGAGATCTCCGCTGTGTAATCCGGTGGCTCTCCTCTCTCTGCATTGCAGGCTGCATTGGATGCACTGATCAGGCTGTGCTGATGGGCACTGGTGAGGCAGCATTGATGGGCAATGATCGGGTTGCATTGATGGGCACTGATCAGGCTGCAATTGATGGGCACTGATGAGGCTGAGCTGATGAGGCTGCACTGATGGGCATAGGTGAGGCTGTATTGATGGGCACTGGTGAGGCTGCATTGGTGGGCACTGATGAGCTGCATTGATGCATTATTTTTGTTAATCCTCCTTTGTTGCTATTAACATTAAATTATGTTACCACATTATATCATATTTGTCTTGCTTCATAACATCAATAGCCTTTCTAAAACCAGGTGGGCATGGATGATGAGCTGATTCGGTGGTTCAATGGGCCACTGGACCAGGACCGTCTTTAATATTGATTGGACCCTGGGCAAAATTTTTTTAGGGCCCCTCCCCATGCAATTTTGCTCTCCACCTGCTCTGAGACATACAATAAATAACAGCTAGACTCAAAAACAGTTCACAGAATCAGATCAGGCATCGATTGTGATTGGTTACCAGAGGTTACAGCATATCATTACTGCTTACTGATTGGTTGCTAGAGATTGCAGCACATCATCTCCTCACTGCCTGCATACCATGGACTGGGAAACGCGAAGTTGCATTCCTGACACCACAGAAACTTGCTGCTCTCTAGCAGATTCACGGCAGTGCCATCTATTGTTAATGACACCCTCACACATCTGCTGTGGCACTGTGTGATTTTGAAAAACGGTTAAGGACTTTTGTTCCACATTTCTAGCGCATAGAGCAGCCCATGAATGGGTTTTCCTACATGCGACCTACATCTTTATCCATACTGTCAGTACACCTTTGCGTCCTAAAACCCCTGCTAACCTCTGCACCCCAGAACTCCCCCAATCTCTACACTCCAACCCTCCCCCCTGCCTCCTCTGCTCATCTTTGCACCTTCCTTACCTCTATACATCCCCTCCTTGCTCACCTGTGCACCCCAAGCTGTAATTCCTTCTCTGCCTACCTCTGCACACCCCACACTACCCCCCCCCCCACCATTTTACTTACCTTTGCAGAACAGGACTTTCAAGCATGCCCCTTTGTTCCCCAGTGGGCAGCATTCATACATATAGGTGATGGTGGATATGACCTCAGGGGGGCATGATATACTTATGAATGCCAACTCTATTTACATATGAATGTTGCCGGTCACCACTATTTACATATCAATGTCGGTTATTTACATGTATTCAAAAACAATACCGCGCTTGAAATAGAAAGTGACAGCTGCAACAAAAATTAGGTGCGATATTCCACCAATCAAAAGATAAGAAATAAAAATATTGTTGCGCTAAATAATCTAGTGCATAAATAAATATATATAAGTGTTATATATATATATAGTGCATAAATGAATATATATAGGTGTTCATATACCATATACATACATTAAATCCAAAATTATTAAACTTTCACCAAATTAAGATGAATAGCATAAACTTGTAAAACAGTGATAAAAGAATATGAAAAAAATGTATAACAATAAATAGTCCAAAAAAATCTTGTGAACAAAAAGGACCGTGATTGAAGATAAAGGAAAACTGATATATCCAGAAAGTCCTAAAAGTATCCAGTAGGGAAGGACATTTCCACTTTCTCCACCGTAAAAAACGTGCAGGCACCTCCAGTGACAGAGAAGAGGTAAGTGAAAACCCTTACCGGAAACAGAGACCCATTATCTCTAGTAAGGGTCAAAGCTCACAGGCAGATATGGCCCTCTGCAGGGTCTAAGTGGCAGGCACAGCGATCCTCCTTTATCACCGGGATTCGATACCCTCTGTACCAGGATGTGGCTACTTGAACGCAACGGATCTCAGAGGATTCTCCCACCGTATACCATAAAAAATAAGCGCTACATAGCGTGATACTGCAACACTTATTTATTAAAATATAACACTTAAAAACCGGGTACTCACATTCTTTGAAATACAAAATGCGCATAAAATTTTAAAGCCGGCAGATCAATAAAACGCCCGTCCTCACGGGATCAAACATGTGGCGTGGGGACGTCAGTACGCAAACTCCGCCCTACATGTTTCGTGATAGGTCACGTCTTCCTGGGGCACGGGCAACGTCCTGCGTCACCACTAGATATACTCCCTATCTGCGTTCCAAACCTCGCTCTGAGTTTATCTCCTATACACTTCCTGTTTAGGTTCCAAACCTCGTTTTAAGTATAAACCAAGTCCTTAATAGGCGAGCCTCATTCATAGAGAGAACGATTAGCTTTTAGTGATAATCATCGGCCCGTCCATTAATTACCCAAAACAGGAAGATAACATGTATTTATTTATATTATCTGCATTCATAGCGGGGATGTACCAAATTATACAATCAGAGCGGGGAAATTGTGACCAGTATCTCATATGTACTAGATCATTTAATATTCATATCAATCTCTAGTATGCTTACTAATCTTCCCCAAAAAAATTTTATTCAGGTATATCATCAAAGATGCATTAAAATGCATTATTACAATATTTAATAACACTCTATAGATCGTAATGTTAAAAAAATAAACATAAAAAATACCAAATATCCCTGTTCATGTAGGGTAATACTCTAAATCCAGCTTCAATAAATTCAGTTCATCTAAAGACAAAGGCCTTTCATAGGCTGCTGTCAGCCTTCCGTCCAGCCACTAGCAATAAAAAAACTCCATACCCCAATTACTAAACCATTTTTTTTTTTTTTTTTTTTTCACATACTCGCTTCGCCCCAACAAAGGGTTACAGAATACTTATGAGGTGCCAAGCCAAGGACATATTAAGAGACAAACTATTAGGAATTATCAATAAATGCATTTATTTCAATATCAGCATTTAGACCCTTAGGCCTTAAACACTGTAATCTATAAATCCAGCTCATTTCGAGCTTGGATATTTCCCTCCTTTTCACTCCACCTCACCAATGCACCTTTAACATGTCAATACCCAAAAAAGAGGTTCCCTTAGGGTTCCTTTCGTGTTTATCCCTATAGTGTTTGGAGAGAGGGTGATCTTTAAATCCTCTTTTGATGTTGGCGATATGTTCTTTAAGTCTCACCTGTAGGGGCCTCACAGTTCTGCCCACATAGTGGAGCCCACAGGGACATGTAATAAGATAAACCACATGAGTGGTATTACACGAAATAAAGGATTTTATAGCAAACCTCTGAGGGATGGTATTAGGTTTAAACTCTATAGTTTTTTTATTTTTTATTTCGTTAATCTGGCAAACTGCACATCTTCATCATTTATGGAAGCCTGTAATATTCCCAAAGAAAGAGGGTCTATCAGTTGGGGGATTCACTACCCCTGGGGCCAGCCTATCTCTGAAGGGAAAGGACACCTCTAAAGACTACCTTAGGTTTTTCTGGCAAAACCTTATTGAGTATTGGGTCATTTTTAATAATATGCCAATGTTTAAAGATCAGGTTCTTAATTTGGTGATGCTGCGTTGAAAAACCGGTGATGAAAGGAACACTAAAATCTCCACTCAGATCAGGTACCTTTGGTCTTTCCTCCAGGAGCATCTCCCTATCCAGTGACTCCACCATAGATATTGTATGCTCCAAAGAGTCCAGCTCGTAGCCTTTAGCAAGGAATCTCTTAGTTAAGATCCCTGCTTGCTCCGTAAAAATCTCTGGTTTGCTGCTATTACGCTTCAATCTTAAATATTGACTTTTTGGCACTGCATCAAGCCAGGCCTTATGATGGCAACTATCTTTTGGGATGTATGAATTTCTATCTGTTGACTTGAAATGGGTGGCTGTTAATATTTGACCATGCTCAACCCAAAGTTTTAGATCCAAAAAGGTGACAGATTCTCTACTTGCCTCATACTTGAGTTCGATACCCCTCTCATTGGCATTTAACTCATACATGAAGTCCTCAAGAGATTCCAAGGGGCCGTCCCATAGGAGGAGGACGTCGTCTATATATCTTATCCACAAGACCAACTGAGGCCTCACGTGGGCATAGACGACGTCCTCCTCCCATTTGCCCATAAAGAGGTTGGTCAAACTGGGGGCAAACTTCGCCCCCATGGCCACCCCTCTATGTTGCAGATAGAAGCTCCCCCCAAACCAAAACCTTTTATGTAAGCAGGCAGTGATTTTACCAGGGGCTGCAAAAAACCATCTATATATGGAATTTACATGTAAACAGAGGGTCTCCAGGTGAGTCATATGTACACAAATATAGGGCAGAGCTGGGTATCATTAGTAGCAGCACAACACTTAGGTATTGGGACACAAAACAGGACTAAAATTTCAAGGGACAAGGGAATTTAAACCAGGATAGTTGGCAAGTATGAGGCAGCTGCTTTGGGCCCCTCAATAATGACAGGGCCCAGGGCAGCTGCCCCTTTTGCCCTGCCTTAAAGACGGCCTTGCACTTGACTGGACTTTCCCCCCAGGCCTAAGGCTGCCAGCCCTCCCCTGCTTGGAAGTGCAGTCGCTGTAGATCGGAGGGGGACATACAAGGAAAAAAAAAACAGCATTTTTGCTTGCATATGATTGGATGATAAAATCAGCAGAGCTTCCCCTCATTTCAGATCTTCCCCTGAGAAGTGCACTTGCAAGTGCAGTCACTGTACAGGGTGGGCCATTTATATGGATACACCTTAATAAAATGGGAATGGTTGGTGATATTAACTTCCTGTTTGTGGCACATTAGTATATGTGAGGGGGGAAACTTTTCAAGATGGGTGGAGACCATGGCGGCCATTTTGAAGTCAGCCATTTTGAATCCAACTTTTGTTTTTTCAATAGGAAGAGGGTCATGTGACACATCAAACTTATTGGGAATTTCACAAGAAAAACAATGGTGTGCTTGGTTTTAACGTAACTTTATTATTTCATGAGTTATTTACAAGTTTCTGACCACTTACAAAATGTGTTCAATGTGCTGCCCATTGTGTTGGATTGTCAATGCAACCCTCTAATCCCACTCTTCACACACTGATCGCAACACCGCAGGAGAAATGCTAGCACAGGCTTCCAGTATCCGTAGTTTCAGGTGCTGCACATCTGGTATCTTCACAGCATAGACAATTGCCTTCAGATGACCCCAAAGATAAAAGTCTAAGGGGGTCAGATCGGGAGACCTTGGGGGCCATTCAACTGGCCCACGATGACCAATCCACTTTCCAGGAAAATGTTCATCTAGGAATGCTCTGACCTGACACCCATAATGTGGTGGTGCACCATCTTGCTGGAAAAACTCAATGAACGTGCCAGCTTCAGTGCATAAAGAGGGAAACACATCATCATGTAGCGATTTCACATATCCAGTTGAATGGCCCCGAAGGTCTCCCGATCTGACGCCCTTAGACTATTATCTTTAGGGTCATCTGAAGGCAATTGTCTATGCTGTGAAGATACGAGATGTGCAGCACCTGAAACTACGGATACTGGAAGCCTGTGCTAGCATTTTTCCTGCGGTGTTGCAATCAGTGTGTGAAGAGTGGGAGAAGAGGGTTGCATTGACAATCCAACACAATGGGCAGCACATTGAACACATTTTAGAAGTGGTCAGAAACTTGTAAATAACTCATGAAAGAATAAAGTTACGTTAAAACCAAGCACACCATTGTTTTTCTTGTGAAATTCCCAATAAGTGTTGATGTGTCACATGACCCTCTTCCTATTGAAAAAACAAAAGTTGGATTCAAAATGGCCAAATTCAAAATGGCCGCCATGGTCACCACCCATGTTGAAAAGTTTCCCCCCTCACATATACTAATGTGCCACAAACAGGAAGTTAATATCACCAACCATTCCCATTTTATTAAGGTGTATCCATATAAATGGCCCACCCTGTAGATCTAAGTGCACTTGTAGTGCAAAGTGAATTTGCCTTTAGTAAATCAACCCCATGGTCCCTGATCCTGTGAAAAAAGGGTCTTTTAGTTTTGCCAAAGTAGAAAACCCCACATTCACATACCATATAGTAAACCACCCCAATTGTCTCACAATCAGCTCAAAGTTTGGGCCTAATCCGTCGCACCTGCTTATGGTTGCCTGACTATCTTGTAATCTAAAATTGTTTTCCAAAATGGATTTTGGTTTGCTATTATGCAATAACCTATCCCTGCCCTGACTATTGGCCCTATGATTGGCTCTTTTGAGACAAGATCGGTCTTGTAGGGCTTTAGCTTCAGTTTCCTGTTGGTAACTAGAATTCCTCTTGAGCCTTAAATATTAGTTTTAATCAGTGTGGAAGGATGCGAACTAGCAGCATGAAAGATTGTATTCCCAGAGGAGGGATTTCTATACCCAAACCTCCATCAGTATTGGCAAAAATGTGCACATCCAAAAAGTTTAGTGTGTTGAGGACATGGTAAACTTCAAATTGAAGTCATTATTTTCCAAAATTTTCACTTTCAGCCAGTCCAGATAGCAAATATGTCATCTATGAATCAACGCCAAATTAACACTTTATTGGTGTAGTTCACTAGGTCATCACAAGAAAAAAGGTCCCGCTCCCAAGGTACAGGTTCGCATAGGAGGGGTCCCCATGGTGACTCACCTGAACCTGAAGGAAGTGGGAGCGACCAAACATAAAAATATTGTTGGTCAGGATAAATTCAAAAACAAATTGATTATAGCGACTAGCTCATCCACCCCTTTCAGAAATTAAACCCTCAACAACCCAAACCCCCAGGTGATGGGGGATCGAGTTGTACAGTGCCTCAACATCTATAGCCATTAGCCAAACCCCTTTGGCAATGGAAATCCCGTCTAGGGCCCGCAGTAGATCAATAGTATCTTGGATGTATGAGCTTAAGGAACTAACATGGGGGTGCAAATAGTTGTCCACCAGTTGACTGGCCGGCTCTGTTAGGCAGCAGTTTCCAGAAACTATGGGTCGTCCCGGAGGGCGAATGAAACCAACATTGTGCATAATCAAAAAGTGTGAAAAACATGGAAGTACATTAGAATAATCTGAAACCATCAATATAAAAATCCCACAACTAGAGCCAAAGGTTGTCAGGATGATCTCCTTTATAAACGGTAGATAGAGAAGTGAAATCCAAAGAAAAGCCTCTAAATATCCAGATGTTAGGACCACTATGCAAACCACCACAGTGCGTGAAGAGTGGGGGCTTATCGGATTCCAATGACCCTTACTAAGGAGACGTCAAACTGCGTTTATTAACCACTTGTCCACTGGGCACTTAAACCCCCTTCCTAACCAGGCCAATTTTCAGCTTTCAGTGCTCTCACATTTTGAATTTCAAATAGTCATGCAACACTGTACCCATATAAAATTTTTATCCTTTTTTCACACAGAGCTTTCTTTTGGTGGTATTTAACCACTTCAGTCAGGGGCCTGTTTTTTGGGGTCGTTGTTTACAAGTTAAAATCAGTTTTTTTAACAAAATGTTTGGTCTTTTTTCATTTATAGTGCAAAAAAAAAAAAACAGTGGTGATTAACCACTTCTCGTTAGGTGGACGTCATATGACGTCGCTACCTTTGAGAAGTGATATCTGAATGGTGCCATTCAGATACCGTTTTTTAGAGCCGGCGATTCTGAAAATGATAAAAGTGGTCTTAGCGGCGGATTCACCGCAAGATCACTTTTATCAGTGGCAGGAGAGGTGCCCCTCCACCTCCCACCATTTTCCGGTCATCTCCGCCGCTTACCGGACCCGCCGGCAGCGTCGGAGATGATCCGATCCGTCCCCCCCAGTGTCTGAGAGCTCCATAGTACGGCAGGACGGAAATGACGTCAGAAGTCACGTCCGCCCAACGGTTTTAAAGGGCCCGTTTTTTTTTTTTTTTGGGCTGTCATTTTTTTCAGATTTTTTTTTTTTTTTTTTTTGCATATTAGTGTAAATATGAGATCTGAGGACTTTTTGGCCCCAGATCTCATATTTAAGAGGACCTGTCATGCTTTTTTCTATTACAAGGAATGTTTACATTTCTTGTAATAGGAATAAAAGTCATCATTTTTTTTAAAAAAAAGAACAGTGTAAAAATAAAAAGTAAAATAAATAATTAAAAAAAAAAAAATTTAAAGCGCCCCATCCTTGCGAGCTCGCGTGCAGAAGTGAACGTATACGTAAGTCCCGCCCACATATGAAAACGGTGTGCAAACCACACATGTGAGGTATCGCCACGATCGTTAGAGAGCAACAATTCTATCACTAGACCTCCTCTGTAGCTCAAAACTGCCAACCTGTAGAATTTTTTAAATGTCGCCAATGTCGATTTTTAAGCTGCAAAGTTTGTCGCCATTCCACAAGCGGATGCAATTTTGAAGCATGACATGTTGGCTATCATTTTACTTGGTGTAACATTATCTTTCACAATATGGAAAAAAATTTACCTAACTTTACTGTTTTCTTATTTAACTAAAAAAAATTAATTTATTAAAAAAAAAGCACGCTTGGAAGACCACTGCGCAAATACGGTGTGACATAAAGTTTTGCAATGACTGCCATTTTATTCTCTAGGGTGTTAGAACCCACAAACATTATATATATTTTTTTCTAAGTAATTTTATAGCAAAAATAAAATGCATTTTTCTTCGTTTCTGTTATAAAATTTTGCAAATTAGTAATTTTTCTTAAACATTTTCACCAAAATTTATACTGCTACATATCTTTGTTAAAAATAACCCAAATAAGTATATATCATTTGTTTTTTGTGAAAGTTATAGAGTTTACAAGCTGACGGGCCTATCTCATTTCTTGAGACACTAACAAGCAAGGACATTACAAATACCCCCCAAATTATCCCTTTTTGGAAAGTAGATATTCCAAAAGATTTAGTAAGAGGCATGGTGAGTTTTTTGAAGTTGTATTTTTTCCCACAATTCTTAGCAAAATGCTTTTTTTCCCCACAAAATTATCATATTAACAGGTTATTTCTCTCACATGGCATTTGCATACTTGCAACTACACCCCAAAACACATTCTACTACTCCTCCCGAGTATGGCGATACCACATATGTGAGACTTTTTTACAGCGTGGCCACATACAGAGGCCCAACATGCAGGTAGCACCATCAGGTGTTCTAGGGACATAAATTACACATTTAATTTCTTGACTACCTCTTACACTTTTATGAGGCCCTGGAGCACCAGGACAATGGAAATGCCCAAAAATTACCCTATTTTGGAAAGTAAACGCCCCAATGTATATTCTATGAGGCATAATGAGTCTTTTGAACATGTGATTTTTTCCACAAACACTTTTTTTACACAAAGTTGTTCAGGTATAAGATATTTCTAACACATAGCATGTACATAGCAAAAATTAAACCCCCAAAATACATTCTGCTACTCCTCTTGAGTATGGTGAAACCACATGTGTGAGACTTTTACACAGCCTGGCCACATACAAAGGCCCAACGTACAGGGAGCACCATCAGGTGTTCTAGGGACATAAACTACACATTTAGTTTCTTAACTACCTCTTACACTTGTATGAGGCCCTGGAGCACCAGGACAATGGAAATGCCCAAAAATGACCCTATTTTGTACACCCTCCCAGAATTAGCTGACCGCGCTGTAGCCGTCATTCAGCTATGGCCCAGTCGGCAAGTGGTTAAATGCTCCGCAAAACCACCTATCACTGGGGATCTTGTCAGGGCAGTTATACAGCATATGCCAAAGTTCACTGTGCATTGAGACTCCATACACAAATAATACAATAAAATAAGAAAGGACTCTCCATAGTGTGAATCCATAAAAAGCAGCAAAGCTTAATAAAAAAGAAAACACTTGCGATGGATGCAAGATAAGCAGGCAGTTCAAACCATGTGTACTCCTTAGATTCCCGAAAGCAAGATGGGCGTGGTTGCTTTGCGCATGCGCAGTAGCGTGTGTTCTGGCTCTGCCATTTTTCACACTTTTTGATTATGCACAGTATTTAATTGCCTTGGGGCCCATGGGAAGGGGAAATTTCTGGAAATATGTCGACAGCCTCTGCAGTAAAGAAGCAACAGATTAATGGGAATGAACTTTAACGTTGCTAAATTAATTAAATGGGGCAAATTTCTGTAAGGGAGCGGAAAATGCCAGTTGAGGATTAGATAAATTAGAATTTGATGGTATTTTGCCCCATCCATTTTTCCTTCTATAACACCTTTTTCCATGTGATCCCAGAATCTTCAAGGTGTGTTTTGGCAAAGCTCAGCCATGACTGCATGTGGCATATTTCTTGTAAACCTCCCATACATGCCACATTTGTAGAGAATTTGTGATATTGTTGTAACATGCGCACAATGATCACTCTTTGTCATAAATTCCTGCAGCTGCTTTAGAGTTGCTGTAGGCCTCTTGGTATCTTCTCTAACCAGTTTCCTCCTAGTTCTTACATCCAGTTTGGAGCGACGTCCTGATCTAGGGAGGGTCTGTGTTGTACCAAATGCCTTCCACTTCTTAATAATAGACTACACTGTACTTCTAGGTATTGATAGTACATTTGAGATTCTTTTGTATCCATCTCCTGGCTTGTTAGAACATTATCCTTGGTATGAAATGTTATTGAACAACAGTATCGCACTCACATTTGGTAACAGGAATAAAATCACATCATATCATTCCTCTTAAAGCGATTGTCTACCCAATTTTACTACTTTTACCTACAGGTAAGCCTATAAGGCTTACCTGTAGGTAAAATTAATATCCCCTAAACCTGTATGGTTTAGGAGATATTCCCTCTCCAAAATGCTTTGGAGTTACGGCGCATGCGCCGTGTATGTCTTGGCAAAGGCCCGGCAGTAGGAGCGGACACTGCCAGGGAGATGGGTCCTGCTCGCATGCGCGGGAGTGACGTCTCCTGGCTCCGGCCAGTCACAGCGCCGGAGCCGCATACCCGGAAGCAAGTGGGTAGACAACCGCTTTAAAGAGTCCATATGGCATCACCCATCCCCCATGGGGCTGACAGGTAATATGAGCCAATCATGTTAGCTGTCAGCCCCATAGGGTACGGGTAGTGCCATATGGACTCTTTAAGAGGAATGATATGATGTGATTTTATTCCAGTTACCAAATCATTTGCACAAAGAAAGGTCCATAAAGACATGGATGAGCGAGTGTGGGGTGGAGGAACTTGACTGGCCTGACCTCAACCTAATAGAACACCTTTGGGATGAATTTGAGCGCAGACTGTGAACCAGGCTTTTTCATCCAATATCAGTGCCTGACCTCACAAATGCGCTTCTGGAAGAATGGTCAAAAATTCCTATAGACACTCCTAAACCTTATGGACAACCGTCCCAGAAGAGTTGAAGCTGTTATAGCTGCAAAGGGTGGGTCAACTCAATATTGAACCCTATGGACTAAGCCTGGAATTCCATTAAAGTTGATGTGCGTGTAAAGGCAGGCGTCCCAATACCTTTTGAAAATATAATGTAGGTTTAGATAAAAGATTTCCACTGATGTATAAAGTTATGTTGGTGATATATTTTTTTTTATTCTTGCATTATACCAGAAAAAAATATTCAAAAGCAGAATTAAAAGTATCTACTTAACTTCTGCCTTTTAAAATGCATTATCTCTACTGTTATAATGTGCAATTTGTGCCTGTGCAAAAATTCTATTGCTTTAGCTGACAAACTTGTAGTTTAATAACCATAGCTTATCAATTATGCAACAGTAAATTGCATCCACTTCTCAATACCCTATATTTATCAATAAACCATGTACAATAATAGAACAAAAATGTATCAATCCAACAATGCAGTGTAATCACTCTTCTTGTACTGCAGTAAGTATTTCACAGTGTTCAATTTTTCTTCTTTAAAGTTTATAAAGAGCTTTTTTCAGTCAACACGTGTAAACACCTCCACCATTAACTGCAATCGCACTCACCCCATCCTTTTCCTTTCTCATTATAGACAGACAAGAGCACTTTTACAACATAGATTTTCCAGGTTGAGACACCTCTTCACTGATCTTAAAGTGTTACTAAACCCAGGACCCTGCATTCACTATATCTGGTCTCCCACAGTACACAGAACATGGAAATGCAATTATTTTAGTAAATATAAACTGCTAAATACCTTTTCTCATCAGCAGTATATAGCAGCTATGTGACTTCTATCAGTTCCTGGTAAAGCTTGTAGGAGGAGTTTTCATACTGCACTGAGCACTGAGCTGTCCTATCAGGATCCCGGACCCCTGACCCTCTGTCTGGACAGTGCTGGCCTTGTGCTGATCACATGGACTCTACCAAGAAAAAAAAAACTCTCTAGCAAAGCACTCCAAACTGAGCATGTGCAGCCTGACTCCAAAGGCTCTGACTTATCTGGACATGTTCTGAAGTCAGTGGAAGAAGAGGGGGATCTGTGCATACAGGATCAAGCAGCCTTTTTACACAATGCAGAGGATTAACCCCTTAGGTTCCACAGTGAGTATAACAAGTATGCTTTACTGCATATACAGACTGCATTTACTGTTGTGGGTTTAGTAATACTTTAAATGTTCCATCAGGATATGATCAGATATTATATGCTCCTTGTAAAGTCCCCTCTGTTCTCACATAGCTACCATATAACAAAAAAGCAAAATGATTGCACATAGTGTAAAAAAAAAAAACACAACTTATAATAAATGTAATAAAAAATACACCCAGTCACCCACCTAGTATTGGTGCATATTAGCATTATATACATCGGCCTGACTACAGAGGTACTATCTCTCTCCTTCCTGTCAGTGCCCTGCAGCCGGCCCATATCATGGTCGTGGTCAATGTCAAGGACTGATCTGCCGCTCTAGACTGACAAAGATATCACCTCCTTTGTGTGCCATCAAGCTCCAACTGACGCATTTCGTCACTGAAAATTTTGTTGAGGATCAGTGTGGTTTTAGTTGATGGTGGAGGCGTTCACATGTCTTGGGTGAAAAAGGTATTGTTGGATTGGATTGGATTGGATTGATGTTGGGGCACAATTATTTTTTTATTATTATACATAGCTTATTGATAAATTTAGGGTATGGAGACATGAGTGCAATCTAGCACTGCGTAATTGCTATATTATTGTTACTTCCACAGGGCAGTTGTAATTTATGTAGTAGCAGATTGAAGGGATTATGGATGTTGGAATAGTGTATAGTGGGGGTTGTGACAGAGGGTACACCCATCAGCTGTCAGAATGTTTCCCCAAAGATCAGAAACATTTTTTTTTGCCACACAGTACAATGTTACCAGAGCAGCCAGCCTGTGTCCCTGATCATTAGTACAGTGTACTGGGGTGGCTAGTGATCAGGGACACTGGCTGGCTTCTCTCGTAATGTTGGCTCATCATCTAGCCTTTTCCTTCTGGGACATAAGTACTACATCCTTGGTAGCACAGCCCTGTAAACTGACTCTAAAGGCCCGTACACACGATGCGAATTTCGACGAGACGCAATGGGAATTTTCGCTCGTTGGCCTGTTGTCCGAAATTTTTACCGTTAGTATGCTCCTTTCGACAGGCGCTATTGATTTTTCGTCAGACAAAAGCTGGATATGCAGACTAGTACATTTTTGTCGTAAGACAACGCAACGTCCGATTTTTGTTCCGGTTCCGATTGTACGACCGAGACTACGCATGTTCAGAAGCTAAAAAAAGTTGCAAAAATATTCAAAACATTATGTCACTTCTGACGTGGAGTTCGGTCATACGAAATTTTTCGTATTGTTAGCACGCTCCTCACTTTCGAGACGAGACAAGCATCTGACAAAAAAACAGACGTTCTGTCGTCCGAAAATCAGATTGTGTGTACGAGGCTTTAGTTGCAATAACATCCAGGAGTCCATTTAATGGTGTTTGCTTACTACTGGAAGTGATTTGACTGATCCCTTCCACATGCTGCTAGGTATCGCCCACTCCTCCACTTGTCAGCCCCCTATGTGATACCAATAAAGTTAAGTGAAAAAAAAATTAAAGTTATACTAAATCTATAAAAATAAAAAATGAAAGCACCCCCATGTTCATGTACATCAGAAAACATGTTGTGTATGAAAACAATGATTGTAGTGCATGGCAGAATAAAAGTAATAATTCTAGGGTAAACATTCATGTTTAACTCTAAACTGATGACCTGTAAGGTCTGTTAACCCTTTTGCTGACTTTTTTTACACACATGTTTAAATGTACATTTTAGGATTGAAGATTAGTTAAAACCCCCAAACAATATATATTTATGAAAGCAGGAGGGGGAGGGGTGGGTGCTAAATACATTGTTTAACCACTTGTTTTTATCAGCCCCCAACTGCAAGTGTAAACATTAATTATGCACCTTTAACGTTAGTGTATTTTTTTTTTACTGAAAATATGTATTTCATATATCGGATGACCATTTCATTCTCCAGGGTCTCCGCGTTCAGGAAATATATAATGTTTGGGGGTGCATTTCCAGGACTGACAACAGTCAAATGGTGTTGTCTTCAGGCATTATATCTGTGTTTGTTGTTGGCCACTGCAAATATCATTTTACCAGTGGCTATTCCCAAACAGTAACCAGAATAGTATTGGTTACATGACGCTGTGTGACACAATAGGGACAACACATTAGATCTGCTGAGCACATATTCATCTGTTCATTTTAATTGACTTTCTAATTATTAGAACCATGTAAGGGCCCGTTCACACAGGGGTGACTTGCGCTCCGACTTGCGTCGCCCCAAGTCGATTGACATCTCCAATCCTATTGAAATGAATGGGAGCCATGTTAATGTACACTACTGAGTCGCTCTGACTTAAAAAAAAAAGTTCCTGCACGACTTCAAGGCAACTTCTATCCGACTTGTGCCCATAGAAGTCAATGGAAGTCGCCTCCAAGACGGATCCCCTATCTTAATGTAAGCGACTTTACAGTGTAAAGAATAGAATTTATTTGGGGCAATCTGCTCCTTCCCTTCTCTGATTGGCCACAGGCAAAGTCGCCTGGCATAAGTCATGTTGTAAGTCGTGCTGAAGTCGCGCTGAAAGTCAAACTGCAATTGCCTAGCAAAGTCATGCCGAAGTTGGATCGCCTCTGTTTGAATGGGCCCTAAGAGGTGCATAATCAATTTTAACCTCCTCCCATCCGTGCCATAGCCGAATGACGGCTACAGCACGGCTCTAAAATGCCGTCTATAGACGTCCTCCCATTTGGCTCGTGCTGGGCGCGCTCCCGCGGGCGCGAGCACGTGCCGCCGCACGCTGCGGGAGCATGCCCTCGGGTCGGGCGGACCCGATGTCTGCTGGAGACCCGCAATCTTCTTACAGAGAGGAGGAACGGGAAACCGCCGAAGTAAACACGGCGGTTCCCTGTTCTGTAAGGGGGGGCATGCCAGATCTACTGATCCCTGTCACTGGGATCAGTTAGATCTGTCATGCCCCTGTCAACCCCCCCCCCCCCCCCACAGTTAGAACACACCCAGGGAACATAGTTAACCCCTTCACTGCCCCCTGCAGGTTAACCCCTTCACTGCCAATGACATTTATACAGTAATCAGTGGCCATTTAAATTTCTGATCGCTGTATAAATGTCATTGGTCCCAAAAAAGTGTCAAAAACATCCGACATGTCCGCCCCGATATCGCAGTACCGATAAAAATCGCAGATCGCCGCCATTACTAGTAAAAAAAAAAATAATAATAAAAACGCCATAAATCAATGTCCATAGTTTGTAGGCGCTATAACTTTTGCGCAACCCAATCAATATACGCAGATTGCGATTTTTTTTACCAAAAATATGTAGAAGAATATATATCGGCCAAAACTGATGAATAAATTTGTTTTTTTATTTTTTATTTTTGGATATTTATTATCGCAAAAAGTAAAAAATATTGTTTTTTTTTCAAAATTGTCGCTCTTTTTTTGTTTATAGCGGCGATCAGAAATGACGCAGAGGGGATCAAATACCACCAAAAGAAAGCTCTATTTGTGGGAAAAAAAGGACACAAATATTGTTTGTCCATAGGCATAATCCAAACCTGATTACATTATTTTGACTACTTTTATACCTATACATGTTGTAGTGTGTTGTAAAAATATCTGGCTTGCTGCAACTGTGGTGCATTTTCCAGCAAAGAAAACCTTTACTAGGGATGAACAACAATACATGTAGAACATGGCAAAACATTGCAATTTCTATGCTCAGTTCAGTAGCTGAACTGAGCATAAAAAAAGAGCAGCTTTGATTAAACAACACTATAGCCTATGGCCCCTTTCACACGGGCTTTCTGATCAGGTCCACCTGTCAGTTTTTCAGGCAGACCTGATCGGACCTTGCAGACATGTCCACTGACACCCGCCGCCATCTGAACTTGCCTGCAAAATCCAGATGGATGGTGGTCCTATTTTCTATCCGTCTGGCAAATCTGATTGGGTAGGATCGGATGAAAATGGACGGGCGGTTCGTTTCCATCCGATTTCCCCATAGAGGAGAGCGGGACTGTATCCGTGTCCGCTCTGCACAGTGGAGCAGACAGGACCTGTCATCTGCCTTCTCAGCGGGGAACAGCAGAGCGATCCCTCGCTGAGCAAGCGGAATCTGCAAGACGGAGGCGCCCATGTGAAAGGGGCCTAAATGTGCAATAGGGCAAGTCTGGTAGAGAAATAAAAGGATACATATTGCAATATTGTTACTATAGAGTCCAAAAGTGGGTTATTTCACTAAGCAGGACAACATTAAAATACATAACCCACTGGCACTCCGAGAAACACCTGCTCTTCTTGCAAAAATTGGAATTGTCATATCGTCAGTCACTGGCAGCTACTGTATAATGCTGCACTGTAAGCACCCAATATATCTGAATAGCCTCATCCAGAAGGACTGTCATCTCCCAGCTGTACTAGAGATGTTATTGCTTCAGTAACCTGGTTGTGTTTAATTAGCAACTTGTACAGTATAAGCCACAAATGAATTATTAATGATCATTTTAATCCACTTGATTAATGATCAGTTAATCCCAAATACTGCTATGTGTTATGGCTTTTTTGCTTTAAGCTTGTTTTCCTTTTTAATGAGTTTACTTTGCAAAAGACTTGATATTTATTTGTACAACTGCAGTAAAGGGCTGCTATAAGAAAATTGGAGATAGGTAATAACACAGCTGTTTTCTCATGTGACTCTACATCTACCTTTGTCAACAGAGCCACCTTACCTTGCTCAAGGTTACATAAATCTGGCCAAACACTGTTCAAATTTTGCCCAGTTTCTGATGAACTGGCAGACATTCAAGCAGTGGGTGGCCCTGATGGCACCCACCTGCCTGACATCTTTTGACCCAAAAATTGAAGGAGCTGGGTGGATAATTCTTGGCTAAACAGTGACTGCTGTCAATCAGTGGCAATCACTGTTTGGCAGTGCTTACTGTATTCTGACAGCTGCGAGCACTGGCTGTCAAAATACAATAGTCTCAGTGGAAGAATCATCCATCTGTGCTGTTAGCATGAATGGAGGAATGGGTTCAATTTTTTTCATTCAGCCTAAAAAATCTATTAATGTTAGGCAAGTGTCGGTATTCGCCAACAGTGTATGTGGTTTTCATTCAGGAAAATCCATTCATGCAAAAACTGAATGGTAAAAGCTAATGGAATTTTGAAGTACTTTTGAACAACAGCTATATTTCCCCCCAGATGGAGAACTTCTCTTTCAGTTGGGGCATTGAAATGAGTCTTTGCCCATGGTGAAAACATGTCTAGCTTTGACACTGCAGCCAGCGCCATCTTAAAAGCATCATGGGCCCCTGGGCAAAGTAATGCACAAGGGCCCCTACCAGCCTGCCCCAATTTACACATCTATTCTCAAGAATAAATAGTTGATAGAATGTAAGCATATATTTATTGGTGCTTTTAATAAAATTGATTTGAAACAATAAGAAAACATGCCATAAATCAAAGACTGATCAACATAAAGGGCATAGTATAGGGGGCAGTAGAAGGGCACAGTACGGGGGGGGGGGGCAGAAGGGCACAGTACTGGGATCAGGGGGGCATGGTACAGGTCCTTGGATGCTTCCCAGGACAGTTTAGTAAAAAGCACGACTGTCCTGGTAGACAGTTGTAAAGTATGATGTAATGCAAGATTATCATGGGGCCCCCATGCACCTGGGGCCCCTGGGTAGTGCCCAGGGACCCATGCATTAAGACAGCCCTGACTGCAGCTACTAAATAGATTAGCTTGCAATGCAGATTTCTCCATCCACATTGCTTAGTACGGATTAGGTAATCATTTTATTTCTCTTGTTTAGCTTGCAGGGCGGGAAAAGACAAATATAAATGTGTATGCCTGGCTTAAGGCTAGTCAGGTTCCATAAATATGCTGACATGAGGTGAACCAGGCATGCAGAAAATTGTTTTCTTATCCTACCATAATTTCCCTGTCCATTTCCCTGTCCTGGCTTTCCCTCATGTTAGCATACATATGGGTCAGCTCCACCCTTTAAACCTACAGGACAACTCCTCAGTAGCCAATAACCACCTCCGCCAAGTGTTCTGAATAGACTCACAATGGACACCAGGAAGGAAAAATATGCTAATGTGAGGGAGAGCAAGGAAAGCAAAATGATGGTAAGTATAAGAAAACAATTTCTGTATTCCTAGCTCACCTCAGCTTAAGCCGTCAGCATAACTATAGGCCCTGAATAGCAAAGTCAAAGAAAAAAGGATGGGAAGCAAAAAAAAAAAAAACAACATATTCAAGGAACATACTGCAAAACAAGTTTTTTTTGTGGGAAACAGCAGAAGACAGAATAGTGGCCCCAACATGCTGAACCCAAGGCCACATCTAACTTTTAATGTCTAATGAAGGTGTTTGGGATTTTCCAGCTGGCCGCCTTGCATGTCGCCTCTCCTGACAAATTTTGAATGCTGCTCAAGAGTTGCCACTCTTCTGGTGGAATGCTCCCAGATTTTGTCAGGGGAAGACCCACTGAGATATCAGCCAGACAGATTGTTCTACTAAGACCAACCAGGAAGACTCTGATGGAGGTGGCCATAACCTTTCTTGGACCTTAGCTAGAACAAAGAGCCTGTCTTCCTGATCGATTTAGTCCTATTCAGATAGGTTGAGAAAAGGTGTGCCAAGTCCAGCCTTTCCAAATACACATTTGCCAAAGATGGAGTAGAGGTATCAAGATGGCAGAACAATCTCTGTATTGAAATAGAATTCCCAAGACCTCTAGGTAGAAACTCTGGATATGGTTTTAGCACCATTTCATATCAGAGCAACTGACAGAAGAAGGATTGGAGTGCGGAATTCCTACAAGCCAAGGTAATGGCCCTGAGAAATGCCATCAGCAGAGACATATGCCAAAGGGAATAAGAAGTGGCCAGATAATATAGTTCTGCAATGAGGCTGTACTCAATACTGGAGGAAGATCCCATTTAGGAAAAACAGGTATGATAGGAGGTCTAATTTTCATGGCTGTTTGGAGAATCTTCACTACCAAAGAGTGAATGGCTTAGTGGGTGCCCGCCAAAACCTTAACCTTGATGGTGTTGTAACTTAATCCTAGATTGACAGGAGGAAGTCCATGACATTGGTCTTCACCAGCTTGGAATAATTCTGAAATGTATTCCAGATTCTGTGGTAGGTACAGTTTGATGATGAAGCCAACCAAAGAGTCTGAAGTTCTATTTCCCTAGGTGCTAAATAGGCAAGCCTCTGAGTCTGCTAGGAGCACAATTATGTTAGGATGAGTTAAACACTCTTATTCTTTTTAAGACTGATGACGCCCTCTCCTCTGCTGGGGTATTAATACCGATTTTCCTCCAGCTACCCTCTTTCCAAATACTGCCTTCCCAGGAAAATGAATTGAACACAATCTTTTTTTATACCCCGCATCAGCTGCCCAGTGCTTCAACCACAAAGCTTTGCAGCCAGTGACTTAATATGCCATCACGTGAGCAGACAAGGGATTAAGATCCACAACAGTCTCTTCAATGAAGTCTGGAGCTATCTTGATTTCACCTAATACTCAGATGATAGAGTCTCTAAGTAGATCTGAGGTAAGGGCAGATTTGATGTTAGTAGCTCATACTCATAGAGCTTTGAAGATTGCCATAACAGCCAATGAAGGCCTACAGCCAGCCCCTGTCAAGGTGTAAATCTTTTTAGGAGCAGAATTGCACCTTCTGTCCATCAGATCTCAAAATGTCATAGAAATATCTAGTGGGAGGGTTACATACCTAGCCAGCCACCGCAGAGCCATGTCCCCTGACTGCTGAATGTAGGGGGTAAAGCTTAGGGAATATATTAGCAAGACTGGGTCTGTTGTCAGGCTTAGCCCACTCCTTTATCAGCTCTTTGATCTTGAGCATATCAGAAGGAATGAGAGGATTGTCCAGTATTTTCTGACCTTCTACAGGGAATCTTCTGCCTCCTCTTCCTATCCAATGGCACCCTTTAATGGTGAGACAAAGGAAGATACAATATAAAAATCTAACTTGAATGGCTCAGCAAGTGGATTCTCTGAAGTCTGGTCTTCTCCAACTGGAGATTGCCTATTTGTCCTACTCTTTTACAAATTGTCTAAATGTGCAGAAATTGGGACTAATATGAGGTGTGAAGATGCAGGAACTGGACTCATCCATGGTGTAAAGGTGCAGTTATTGGGCCGATCTAAGGTCTGTTGGTGTAGAAATTGGGACTGATTTGAGGTGTGAGGGTGCAGGAATTGAAGCTGCTCTGATGTGTGAAGGCTGATCTTAGGGTATGAGAGTGCAGGATTTGGGGTGATCTGAGGTGTAATGGGTGCAGGATTTACGAACGATCTGTGGTGTATTAATGCAGGAATTGGGACTGATCTGAGATTAGAAAGTGTAGGAATTGGGGCTGATTTGAGATGTGAAAGTGCAGGAATGGATTCTGATCTAAGGTGTGAAGGTTCAGGAATTTGGATGATCTGAGGTATGAAGGTGCAGGAATTACAGTGATCTGAGGTGTGCTGATACAGGAATTGGAGCTGATTAGAGGTGTGATGGTACAGGACTTGGGCTGATCTGAGGTGTGATGATGCAGGAATTGGAGCTGATCGCAGGTCTAATTATTCAGGAATTGGAATGATCTGAGGTGTAAAGGTGCAGGAATTGGGGCTGATCTGAGGTGTAAAGGTGCAGGAATTGGGGCTGATCTGAGGTGTGAAGGTGCAGGAATTGGGGCTGATCTGAGTGGGGAAGGTGCAGGAATTGGGCTGATCTGAGGGATGAAGGTGCAGGAATTGGGCTGATCTGAGGTGTGAAGGTGCAGGAATTGGGGCTGATCTGAGGTGTGAATGTGCAGGAATTGTTGCTGATTTTAGGTGTAAAGGTTCAGGATTTAGGGCTGATCTAAGGTATGAATGTGCAGAAATTGAGCTGAGTCAAGGTGGAAAGGTGCATGATTTGGGGTTATTTGAGGTAGGAAGGTGCAAGAATTGGGCTTATTTGAGATCTGAAGGTGCAGGAATTGGGACTGATCTGAGGTTAGAAAGTGTAGGAATTGGGGCCGATTTGAGTTGTGAAGGTACAGGAACTGGGGTGATCTGAGGTGTGAAGGTGCAGGAATTTGGGTGATCTGAGGTGTGAAGGTGCAGGAATTTGGGTGATCTGAGGTGTGAATGTGCAGGAATTGGAGCTGATCTGAGGTGTGATGGTGTAGGGATTGTGGCTGATCGGAGGTGTGAAATTGCAGGAATTGGGTCTGATCTGAGGTATGATGGTGCAAGATTTGGGGCAATCTGAGGAATGAAAGTGCAGGAATTGGGGCTGATCTGAGGTGTGATGGTGCAGGAATTGGGGCTGATCACCGGTGTGAAGATGCAGGATTTGGGGTGATTTGAAAAGGTGCAGGATTTGAAGTTAACCTGAGGTGTGATGGCGCAGGAATTGAGGCTGGTCTGAGGTGTTAAGGTGCAGGAATTGGGTCCTGATCTGAGGTGTGAAGGTGCAGGAATTGGGCTGATCTGAGGTGTAAAGGCGCAGGATTTGGGGTGATTTGAGGTATGAACGTGCAGGAATTGGGCTAATCTAAGGTTTGAAGATGTACGAATTGGGCTGATCTGGGGTGTATTGGTGCAGAAATTGGGACTGACCTGAGGTGGAAAGATGCAAGAATTGGGCTTATTTAAGATCTGAAGGTGCAGAAATTTGGTCTGATCTGCAGCCTGATGGTGCAGTAATTGGGCTGATGTAATGTGGGAGGGTTCAGGAATTGGGTGATTTGATGTGTGAAGATGCAGGAATTAGGCTTATTTGAGATCTGGAGGTGCAGAAATTGAGTCTGATCTGAAATGTGAAGGTAGAGGAATTGAGTCGATCTGAGCTGTGAAGGTGGAGGAAATGAGCCAATCTGAGTTGTGAAGGTGGAGGAAATGAGCCAATCTGAGTTGTGAAGGTGGAGGAAATGAGCCTATCTGAGCTGTGAAGGTGGAGGAATTGGGCCAATCTGAGCTCTGAAGGTGCAGTAATTGTGGTGAAGTGATCTGTGAAGGCACAGGGATTGGGCTGATCTGAGGGGTGATGGTAGTGGAATTGGGGCTGATCTGAAATGTGAGGGTGCAGGAATTAGGGTGATCTGAGGTGTGATGGTGCAGGAATTAAGACGATCTGTGATGTGAAGGTATAGGAATTAGGGTGATCTGAGGTGCAATGAGGCAAGAATTGGAGCTGATGTGATGGTGTAGGGATTGTGGCTGATTGGAGGTGTGAAAGTGCAGGAATTGGGGCTGTTCTAAAGTGTTAAGGTGCAGGATTTGAGGTGATCTGAGGTGTGAAAGTACAGGATTTAGAGCTCATGTGAGGGGTGAAGGTGCAGGAATTGGGGTTTATCTAAGGTGTGAAGGTGTAAGAATTGGGCTGCTCGAAGGTGTGAAGGTGTATGAATTGGACTGACCTGAGGTGGAATGATGCAGGAATTTGGATGATCTGAGATGTGAAGGTGACAGAAATGGGCTAAAGATCTGAAAGTGCAGAAATTTGGTCTGATCTGAGGCATGATGGTGCAGAAACTGGACTCATCTGAGGTGGCAGGGTGCAGGAATTGGGCTTATTTGAGATCTGGAGGTGCAGAAATTGAGTCTGATCTGAGCTGTGAAGGTGCAGGAATTTGGGTCATGTGACCTATAAAGGTACAGGAATTGGGCTGATCTGAGGACTGATGGTGCAGGAATTGGATCTGATCTGAGGCTTGAAGGTGCAAGAGTTGGTCTAATCTGAAGTGTGAGGGTGCAGAAATTAGGGTGATCTGGGGTGGGAAGATTAAGGGATTGGAATGATCAGAGGTGGGATGGTGCAGGAATGTGGGATAACCTGGGGTGTTAAGGAAGGTAATCTGAAGTGTGAGGGTGCAGAAATTAGGGTGATCTGAGGTGTGAAGATTAAGGAATTAGGGTGGTCTGAGACGTGATGATGCAGAAATAGGGGCTGATCTGGGGCAGGATTCTAATCCTGCACTGTTCATCCATTAAATCTTTAATTTAACCATTTTGCTGCCAGAGCCGTTTTTGCGGTTTTTGCACACGTTTAAAAAATCATTTTAGGCCTAAAGATTACACAAAACTCACAAATATTATATGTTTTCTGAAAGCAGATACCCTAGAGAATAACATAGTCATAGTTCCAATTTTTTATGTCACACAATATTACCGCAGAGGTCTAGGAAACGCAAAATTTCAGAAAAAAAAACACACATAACGTGAATATTAGGGCACACAAACATATTAAATTGCCCAAATTTTTGGTAAAATATAAAAGATGAGGTTGCACTGAGTTAATAGATACCCAACATGCCAAACCTTATATTTTTGTGCGCCCGTGAAATGGTGTCAAACTTCAGTACCCTCTATTTTCTATAGGCAACTCTTCAATAGCCCCCTATAGGTATCATTTTAATGTTACGGAAGAGGTCTTTTGTTAGAATTATTGCTCTCACTCTGGCGTGTGCGGCAATATGTGACATGGGTATCACAATCAACGTTTTCACGTGTAGGCGACCCGACACATGCGTTTACGTTAGTGCGTAAAATTGCAAGCCGAAATGAAATCCGCAGGGCAAATCGCACTCATGTGCGGCTTTGATATCACGCTGAAGTAGGGTGATTACAAAGCCGCACCAGTGTGAACCAGGGCTAATGCTTGAAAGTTCAGTTTTGATGTCATCAGGAAATTTTCTCCCTATTGCTGAGTCTCCTGTGTGCTTTTGTTGAAGACAAAATACGATTTGATCTTTTTTTTTTTTTTAGCAGTGGATTTCTTCTATAATATCCATCTCTGTGATTTTAGTTCAGTTGTGCCATGGATTACTTCTTCCATCTCACATGTGGAACCCTGCAGCTCCTTTAGGGTATACTAGCATCATATTAGGTAATCCCTACAGTGCTTGAACATGTTTGACCCACGCAGTTCAGTGTGTTTGACTAGTGTGATTGTTCTCTACCATGCTTGGGCATGGTGTAGCTTGCTGTGCCTTAGCCTGCTTGAAGAAATGGGCTTGGGTACGATTCAGGTGGATTTGGGCACTGTAGATATCTGTGTGGGGCAGAGGTGATGACGTAATATCAGCAAAGGCTGGGGGGTGGGGTGGGTTGGGGGTAAGGAGTAGACAGTTGAGCTTGGGCAATGAACAAAACAACCGTGCCTAGTATGAGACTTAAGTATGACCTTAGAATTACCATTGGTCTCTTCCACGAAAAGTCGGCAACAAGGTGAAAGTGAACAATTCTTCTTGTCTCATGGAACATTTTTACTCCTTGTATTAATAAAGAATAATTTTTCACTTTCACCTAGTTGCTATCTTTTTGTGGTTTGGATGTTTATGCAAGCAGCTGGAGACTGCTAGTCTGGCACGGTGATACATCAGCTCTAGCCTGGGTACTGTTGGATTGGGTTGCAGGACCTCACTTTGGTTTTGATTTATAACATTGGTCTCTCAGTTGCAACTTTGACTAGTGCCCCCTTACCTGAGGTCTGCTAAGGGCACTGAATACTGCTGAAATGAACCGAACACCTGCTGTGGGAATCAGCTCATGCTAATATTTGACAACGAGAATGTACTTCTGCTGGGTAGACTGGCACTACTGAATCATGCTCCCAAACTTGTGCCTTCATTCTGCACATAGCCACAATTCAGCATGGCGTACACACAGAGGACTGCTTTTTCTTAATCATTTTCTGGAAACAGCATCTGATTTGAACCTTTTTATACCTAATACCTGTATGCTAAACGGACTATGATTGTTATTAATTTGCGCTGCATCTTTATACTTTTTATATGTACTTTGTGAACTACCATTCATCACTCTGGTTCTGGCCTTATAAGCCTTGAGATATGTCAGGATCCTTTAGTGCCCATGCTGCACACTAACCCTCTTCCTTTCTGCATGCCAGCTTTGTTGGTAGTTTTTAGCTTAAACGATCAGTTGAATTGAGCTAAATAGGTTCCAGGTACATTGTGACAAAAGGTGTACAAGGTCTACAGCTTGTTTTCTTTCTAAAAGTAAGCCATGGCCTCAGTAGACTTTTTCAATGTTTGGACTGATTATGTACCAGACATTGGTTGATTTGTGTGATACAGAAGATACAATTGTGTCAACTGTACAGTAATGGTTGCCTCTGTACGAGTGATCTTAGTGTAGCATTACGTTTAGCAGTCCCAATTCCTATAAGCTAAACAAGCCTAGCCTACTGGCATGTGGCTGCCCCCAGGAATGACATGTTTACTGGCCAGGAAGTACAGGAGGCTGAAGAAAGGGCAGTTGTCCGCAGGGTATGGTTGGGACTGGTGTCTCACAGGAACATAGTCAGTGGCATGTGTAAATGGGTCAGTAATGCCAGAGGCAGAGACATGGTCAGCAAACAGGCAAGGCAGAAACATGGTTAAAAAAAAAGGCCAGGATTGGTACAGACTGCAGGCAGAGGCAACACTGCACTGGTGTGGCGGTGATCAGGAACTCTGTAACTGGTGTGGCGGTGATCTGGGGCAGATAGACTGGTGTGGTGGTGATCTGGGGCACATAGACTGGTGTGGCAGTGATCACAGACACTGTACCTGGTGTGGTGGTTTTCAAGGACACCATAACTGGAGTAGCGGTAATCATGGACAATATTACAATATGATTGGTGTGGGGCTGATCAGGGACATTGTCTTGGGCCAGCCCTGCTTATCACCGCCACACCAGTTACATTGTGCTGCCTGGGTCTAAGAATGAAATGCAGCCCCCCCCTTAACCACTTCAGCCCCGGAAGGTTTTGCAGCTTTAGGACCAGAGCACTTTTTGCGATTCAGCACTGCGTCGCTTTAACTGACAATTGCGCGGTCGTGCGACGTTGTACCCAAACGAAATTTGCGTCCTTTTTTTCCCACAAATAGAGCTTTCTTTTGGTGGTATTTGATCGCCTCTGCGTCATTTCTGATCGCCGCTATAAACAAAAGAAAAGCGACCATTTTGCAAAAAAACACAAATTTCTTACTTTTTGCTAAAATTCAAATCCAAAAAAAAAATATAAAAAAACTTTTTTTTTCACCGTTTTTGGCCGATTTATATAATTCCTTATTTGCGATAAAAAAAAATTGCAATCGGCGTTTATTGATTGGTTTGCGCAAAAGTGGCCGCGTTTACGGATGGTGAGAATTCATTTCTGGGGTTTTTATTTTTTTTTATTTTTTACTAGTAATGGCAGCGATCTGCGATTTTTAGCGGTAATGCGATATTGGGGGGGACATGTCGGAACATTTTGACACTTTTTTGGGACCAATGACATTTATTCAGCGATCAGAAATCTAAATGTCCACTGATTACTGTATAAATGTCATTGGCAGTGAAGGGGTTAACCTGCAGGGGCAGAGCTAGGGGTTAATAGTGTTCCCTGGGTGTGTTCTTACTGTGGGGGGGTTGGGCTAACATGGGCATGAGAGATCTAACTGATCCCAGTGACAGGGATCAGTAGATCTCTCATGCCCCACTGACAGGGCGGGGAACCGCCGTGTTTACATCGGCGGTTCCCCGTTCTTTCTCTGTTGCCGCTCATCGCGGCTCGCCGGCGGACATCGGGTCCGCCCGAGCCGCGGGCACACTCCCCAGGAGTGCGGCGGGTGCGCGCGCGCCCCCTGGTGGCCAAATGCGAATCGCCGTTTATTTACGGCGATTCGCGCAGCGCTCCCCCACTGCCGCCATGAAAAGACGGCGCGCGGTGGGGAAGCGGTTAAAACAATCACACCCACCAAAAGGCCCCCAGATCCATTATTTTATATCATGATAAAAAGTATATAGACAGACTAGGGCAGTATATAGACAGGCTAGGGTAGTATAGGGACAGGCTAGCGTAGTATATAGACAGACTAGGGCAGTATATAGACAGACTAGGGTAGTATATACACACTCTAGGGCAGTATAGGGGCAGGCTAGGGTAGTATATACACAGGTTAGGGCAGTATAGGGACAGGCTAGGGTAGGATATAGACAGGCTAGGGGAGTATATAGACAGGCTAGGGGAGTATATAGACAGGCTAGGGTAGTATATAGACAGGCTAGGGTAGTATAGGGGCAGGCTAGGGTAGTATATAGACAGTCTATGGTAGTATATAGACAGGCTAGGGCAGTATATAGAAAGGCTAGGGCAGTATAGGGGAAAGCTATGTAGTATATAGACAGACCTGGGTAGTATATAGACAGGCTAGGGTAGTATACAGACAGGCTAGGATAGTAAAGGGTCCGATGGAGCATCCCGGGGGGGGCAATTGTCATCATGACACATAAAACTGCTGGAAAAAATATCTTGTTCGTCAATTTGCTGGGTAAATAGAAGAGAAGGAGAAGCAGCCATGTTTCAATTTGCTGCCCCTCTCAAAGTGCTGCCTGGGTCCAATGGACCCACTGGGACCCATGGTAGGGCCAGCTCTGGCGATAAGGGACATGGTCATTCCAGGGCAGCTTAGTAAAAAGCTGGGACAGTTGGCAAATATGATGTAATGCAAGATTATCATAGGGACCCCCATGTACTTCAGGCTCCTGGGCAATGCTTATCTGCATAGGCAGCTTTTTGGTAAAGGAGAACTAACCCTTTAAAGCCAAATTGACACTTGTTCGGGCCGGACACCTGCACTCATAGGGCTGTCAAATTGGGAACACGAGCTGTGTCTGTACAGCTAATTGACAGGAATAAGACTGCCTGAATGTGAATGGGCTATATGCACGCTTACATTATGCCAAGCTGGCCGATATAAGTATGCCAAAAAGATGATAGGTGGAGTTGAGCTTTAATAAGTAGGATTGTAATGTCCATGAATGGTGGAGAACGCACACTGCCATGATTTATGAATGATGGAGCGTGCACACTGCCACGTTCTATGAATGGTGGAGAGCGCACACTGCCACGTTCCATGGATGGTGGAGAGTGCACGCTGCCACGTTCCATGGATGGTGGAGAGCGCACGCTGCCACGTTCCATGGATGGCGGAGAGCGCACGCTGCCACGTTCCATGGATGGCGGAGAGCGCACACTGCCACGTTCCATGGATGGTGGAGAGCGCTCACTGCCACATTCCATGGATGGTGGAGAGCGCACGCTGCCACATTCTATAGATGGTGGAGAGTGCACACTGCCACGTTCCATGGATGGAGAACGCACAATGCCACGTTTCATGGATGGTGGAGAGCGCACACTGCCACATTCTATAGATGGTGGAGAGCGCACACTGCCACGTTCCATGGATGGTGGAGAACGCACACTGCCACGTTCCATGGATGGTGGAGAGCGCACACTGCCACGTTCCATGGATGGTGGAGAGCGCACACTGCCACGTTCCATGGATGGTGGAGAGCGCACACTGCCATGTTCTATGGATAGTGGAGAGCGCACACTGCCAAGTTCCATGGATGGTGGAGAGCGCACACTGCCAAGTTCCATGGATGGTGGAGAGCGCACACTGTCAGGTCCCATGGATGGTGGAGAGCGCACACTGCCATGTTCTATGGATGGTGGAGAGCTCACACTGCCACGTTCCATGGATGGTGGAGAGTGCACGCTGCCACGTTCCATGGATGGTGGAGAGCGCACGCTGCCACGTTCTATGGATGGTGGAGAGCGCACGCTGCCACGTTCCATGGATGGTGGAGAGCACACACTGCCACGTTCCATGGATGGTGGAGAGCGCACGCTGCCACGTTCCATGGATGGTGGAGAGCACACACTGCCACGTTCCATGGATGGTGGAGAGCGCACGCTGCCACGTTCCATGGGCTCCCTGTGCTCAGGCCTTTATCTCTCTCTAACATCCAGCAGCTTTGCATCATTACTGTCACAGAAGCACCATTGTTCTGTGTTGTCAGCCAATCAGAGGCCGGCCTGTTATTACGGCATTTATAAATAAGAGAAATGTCGTCTCTCAGTGTGCACATCGCACACCTCCCCTCGCAGTTACTATGTTATTATGTGTGCTGCCCATTTCCGAGGAGGAGGAGGAGGAGGGGCGGCGCAGGCAGCCATACACAGCCATAGTCAGCTCCGGCACAGGTGGGCTCCCGGCCTCGCGTTTGATGCCCGTTCTCAGGATTAAAGAGTGAATCGGGCTGGTCAGCCGGTCCCACCTCCTTGTCCTCCTCGTCAGTCCTGCGCTCTTGTCAATCTCCGGCTCGCTCCGTCTCCGGCTTGACTTCCTCTCTCTCGGCTCTCTCTCCCGGAGAATGAGCTCTTCCTCCCTGGGCACTGACACTCTCCCCGGTAATAGGACGCAGGAGGGCGCCATGAAGGTGAAGCAGAGCGGAGGGCAGGTGGTGGCGGCGGCTGCGGGGAGCACGGAGGAGCAGCTGCTCAGGAAGACTCACATCACTCCGGAGGATGTCCTCCTCCTGCAGAAGATCACCAGCGGTCAGTGCTCTCCTCTCCATCCCATCCCGGTCTTCTCCTTAGTGCTCTCCTCTCCTCTCCATCCTGGTGTTCTTAGTGCTCTCCTCTCCTCTCCATCCTGGTGTTCTTAGTGCTCTCCTCTCCATCCCATCCCGGTCTTCTCCTTAGTGCTCTCCTCTCCTCTCCTCTCCATCCCGGACTTCTTCTTAGTGCTCTCCTCTCCTCTCCATCCTGGTGTTCTTAGTGCTCTCCTCTCCTCTCCATCCTGGTGTTCTTAGTGCTCTCCTCTCCATCCCATCCCGGTCTTCTTCTTAGTGCTCTCCTCTCCTCTCCATCCCATCCTGGTCTCCTTAGTGCTCCCCTCTCCTCCTCTCCATCCCTGTCTTCTTCTTAGTGCTCTCCTCTCCATCCCATCCCGGTCTTCTCCTTAGTGCTCTCCTCTCCTCTCCATCCCGGTCTTCTTAGTGCTCTCCTCTCCATCCCGGTGTTCTTAGTGCTCTCCTCTCCATCCCGGTGTTCTTAGTGCTCTCCTCTCCATCCTGGTCTTCTTCTTAGTGCTCTCCTCTCCATCCTGGTGTTCTTAGTGCTATCCTCCCCATCCCGGTGTTCTTAGTGCTCTCCTCTCCATCCTGGTCTTCTTCTTAGTGCTCTCCTCTCCATCCTGGTGTTCTTAGTGCTCTCCTCTCCATCCTGGTGTTCTTCTTAGTGCTCTCCTCTCCATCCTGGTCTTCTTCTTAGTGCTCTCCTCTCCATCCTGGTCTTCTTCTTAGTGCTCTTCTCTCTATCCTGGTGTTCTTAGTGCTCTCCTCTCCATCTTGGTGTTCTTAGTGCTCTCCTCTTCATCCTGGTGTTCTTAGTGCTCTCTTTGGTCACATTCAGGGCTTCACTTCCACATCTATGTGTGTTTACCTGTTGAGAGTGGAGACTGAAAACCTGGACTGGATCCATCACCCACAGGTGTCATTAGGTACCTGATCAGTCCATCCACAACTAGAAGGATGCTGGGGGCCTGGATCATCCCGCTGGACACCAAAGCTGAGATCTCAGTTTTGGGTGGACTGATCCTTTAAGAATGAATATGATATGCAAAACATAGGTATGTGTTTATTTCTATAGGATTTGTTTGAATCGCACTGTATCCTGATTAACACTTTTGCAGGGCATTCCCGAGAGTTGTCCTGACTGAAGACTGGCTTAAGTTCAGTTGTGTAAGTGGGTTACATAAATACGTTTGATTGGATTGCATGGTATTGAAATAAGGAATGAGGGGACTTAAAAGGTGCCAGAAAACATACAGTAAGTCATAAAAAACATTTCTTTATTGTGCTTTAAATCTTAAAGTATGCAAATACTGTTGAACCCTTAAAGCCAAAATAGAATATCCAAATACAAATTTTTATGTTGTTGACAAATGCTCTTCACTCAACATGTTTCGCTAATCGGCGTCTTCAGGAGCCACAAAGCATTATCTATTGTCACCACTACAATTAAGAGCAAACTGAGTATTATAACAAGTTTTTACAGTTGGTTATACAGACAAAATATAAGTTTCCATTGCATATTAACAATTCAAACAAGTATCAGTATCATCAGCATTCCACCACTTTGTAAAAAAAGAGAGGGCACCAGGGCGCATCTCACCATGGATATCCAAGAAATTAGTGAACATCATTCACAGCAAACCACTTGAGTTCATTCACCAAGGAAACTGACCCCACAGGTATTAGAAAGATCTCTGGCTCTATTTTGTTCCCCCTATGGCCTACTAATACATGTGGGGTCAGTTTCCTTGGTGTATGAGCTCAAGGGGTTTCCTGTGAATGCTGTTCACTAATATCTTGCATATCCATGGTGAGACACTCCCTGGTGGGTCCCCCCTTTTTTTTTTACAAAGTGGTGGAATGCTGATGATACTGATACTTGTTTGAATTTTTAATATGCAATGGAAAGGTATATTTTGTCTGTATGACAAAAACTGTTATAATACTTTGCTCTTAATTGTAGTGGTGACAATAGATAATGCTTTGTGGCTCTTGAAGAAGCCCATTGACGAAACATGTCAAGCGTGGAGCATTTGTCAACAACATAAGAATTTGCATTTGGATATTCTCCTTTTGGTTTTAAGGACTCAACAGTATTTGCGTATTGTTTTTTAATATGTAGAGCACTGTAAAGAAATGTTTTTTTTTATGACTTATGTGTTCTCTCATTCCTGATTTCAAAATATATGCTTTGGGGTGTAGGTGCCCTTGATTTCCAGGTTTGGTGGTATATTTAATGCATGGATTGCATGATGTCCTAAGTGGAATTTCCAAATGCACTTTTTTTTCATGGATATTAGAGTAGTGGGTCATGAGCCTGTGTAAGGTCAACAACTCATTTTTGGGAAGTCCTTCAAATTATTAGGAATGGTAATTATTGAATATGGCCAATAAACATTTGTAACGTCTCTAAGCAATGGCCTACAGATAGTTGGGTCCCCAAGGTATATTCATGCTTTTTAAAAATAAAAATGTATAAACACAACTGATCTAGTGTCTTTTCAGTGTAGACCAGCCTTTCTGAAGCACAGGTCCTTGGAACTCTAGGGTTCCTCCTAAGGTTCCTGGAAGAGTGAGCTATGGAGAATTGATCTCCTACCTCCACTGACCACCAGATCAAGGGGGCACTTCTACACTGACCACTAATGTTAGGGAACAGCATCTGCATTTCCTTTCTGTTATTATTCATTTAATTTCAAGATCCTTAGGCCCCTTTCACACATACGGACCATTCATCAGTTCATCAGTTCCGTTACATCAAAACGGATGAAGTATTCATCAGTTTTACATCCGTTTTTTCATCAGTGCTCATCAGTTTTTCATCAGTTTTTTTTACATCCACTACCAATGCAAAAACGGATGAAAAACTGACCATTCATCAGTTTACATCCGTTTTTTCGTCCGATCTGTTTTTTTGACAGATGAAAAATAGGGTTCATCTGTTCAAAAAAACGGATGTTGATTGAAGTGGATGGAAATGGATGCAAATGAATGATCATCCATTGTCATCCGTTTTTCCATAGAGATGCATTGATGTCCGTTTTTCATTCGTCAACGGATGGATGAAAAACGGACAAACGGTCGGAATGTGTGAAAGGGGCCTTACTGAAAAATCTTGTTGTACAGAGCAGAAGAATGTAAAAAATGATCTATCCAGAGTATCAAATATGCCTATTTATTCTTCTGTTTAATCCCTTGGTGCCAATACCTCCCAACCCTTTAAGGATTTTCAGATGCCAGTAGGTGGGGTCTATGATCATGTGACCACCGTGATTGGCTGTCACATGATTGGAAAGCTCCCATTCGAGGCAGCGATCAGGAGCTTTCTGTTAGCTGCTGGTAACTGTGAGCCCCTCTGGGCATATTTTCAATATGGTAGGCATATATGCGGCCGTTCTGTGCCAAGGTCTACCCTCAGATGGCCGCATGTTTGCATGCCGTCGGTGCTAACTGGTTAACACATTCTACAGTGTAGTGATTATGCTATTTACAGAATGTAGGTATAAAAATTTTAGCAGAGGTTCTGAAATATATTTAATGAGTTTCTCTGGTAAAAAGATGTAGAAAAGCTGGTATAGATTGATCATTGTTCACATGCTGAGTGGAACTTAACTCTCCCAATGCACATTTATTATTTTTAATCCTCATGCTGCTAGTGTTAGTAAATAGATAAGAAAGTTTATCATATGTACTTGTTGTCAACCTTTTGTTTTACATTTCTTCATTTACTTCCTGATTTGTTGCCTAGGCTAATGATGTCAAACATCTCAGGAGTTTTCAGGAGTGGAGGAGGGGTTTTCTCACCTAAGCACACACTCCTGTGTGCATGCTTGAACTAAGGGCAGATGGATTCCAGGAAGTATATGCTACATGGATCATTTGCCCTTACTCAAGATGCCAAAAATGCCAGGGGGTGGTTCTTCAAAGTGATTTCTCAACAAACGAAAGCATGGATGGATTGGGGAGTTTGCTTTTTGAGTATCGAGCCCTGGTTCAGATATGTGAGATGTAGGAACCAGCGGGATTATAGGGCCGGTTCCTGCATCGCATCACTCCCGCAGGCAGGGCACACTGCCTTCTGCGAACCGCTGGCGGGTGTCATTACAAAGTTAATGACACCTCCAGATTAGTTCACAGATCGCAGTGTGAAATTTGAACTGGCACATGAATCGGATCCTATGGGTGAGAACACCCATGCGATGCGATTCTAGTGCGGGGAAAAAAAGGTACATGTACCTTTTTTTTGCGAATCTAATGCGAGTTCAGACATACCAGTGTATGGCTGAACTCGCACTGCTCAGAGATCACATGTGATCTGCACCTGCAGTGCGGGTGCGAATCACATGTGATCTGAGACCGCACATATCTGAACCAGGGCTAAAAATGAATTCAATTGTGTTTTAAATAACAAACATCTTATACTTGTTCTGTGCAGTGGTTTTGCACAGAGCAGCCTTTATTAAAGAACTTTCACTGCAATCTTTCTTGTTCTGTCCCCCTCAAGGGACAAAGTTTAGGTAGTACTTTGTCCCATGTTCCTATGTGCTTTGTAAGCCTGGCTATGAGCTATGACAGCATGCTCCCCATTTGTGGCCATCCCACAACGTAGCTAGCAAGGAGGTGGCTGTATTGATAGCTGGCCCTTAGCTCCAAGCACTTGCCTGAGACAAGAGGTGGCAAGAAGAATGCAGAGGGGGACGGGGGTCATGTCAGCTCCATGTTCCTCTGAATTTCGCTTGCCACTACTTTTCCTGGGGAAGGGCTTGGAGCCAAGACAGGCAATGGCTATCAAGCAGCTGCCCCCTTGCTAGCTGTGTCATTGGACAGCTGAATGGGGGGACTAGGCCTGCAAATAAAGGAAGAACATGGGACTATGGGGTTGATTTACTAAAGGCAAATCCACTTTGCTCCACAAGTGCACTGCTAATGCTCCACAGGTGCACTTGGAAGAGCAGTCGCTGTAGATCCGAGGCGGACATGCAAGGAAAATAAAAAACAGCATTTTTGCTTGTACATGTTTGGATGATAAAATCAGCAGAGCTTCCCCTCATTTCAGATCTTCCCCTCAGATCTACAGCGAATGCACTTCCAAGTGCACTTGTGGGGCACTAGCAGTGCACTTCTGGAGCAAAGTGGATTTGCCTTTAGTAAATCAACCGCAAAGTGTCAAAGTGCTACATGTACTTTGGCCCCCGGAGGATAGGACTATGTATCTAATGATAAACTGATAGTCCTCCTTTCACTATAATTTACAATTCTTTTTTTGCTACGGTGTACTGGCAGCTTGCTTTAGTAAGTGATAGGCATCCCCAGGTAATGCAGGCCCATGCTGTTTACCATAGATCTTCCAGATGCCTTCCGTGATGCTTTTACTGTTGAATGGTGCTAAAAGGGTAGGGGGTTATTCAGTGTTGCCCCTGGGGGAATGTTATAGTGAGACCAAAGTCAGCGTTTTGTCGTTTATAATGTGTTGCGTCTTACATTCTGTGGTATCGGTTTGTGGTTTGCATTTCCCCTTTTCTTTATTTCCTCTTTAGCCATTTGTGGCTTAAATGGTTATGTATTTTCATTTTATTATGTAGGCTTTCTGTATGCTTGTGCTTTGAACTCAGGTAATTGAACTCATTTTGCATTGTAGCTAACATAAAACAGCATTAGCTTGGGGACAATTAATGGAATTGCATTGGTGACTGGAAAGTGTATACTACTGTTCAGTCAGGATTGTGTAATGGTACGGTCCACAGGTGGTGTTCCACCCCTGCATGGGACAAAGTGTCTGTCTAGGGCCTGGGAGATTAAGGGATTACCCATTGTAATCTGGCTGAGGGTTCCCATGCTACCTCACAGACGACAGAGGAGTTAAAGGATTTTCCTTTTATACAACATACCTCCTCGTGGTTAATGTAGGATACATGTGCTAGTTGAAGGAGCGAGTTCTAATCACTACGCAAGGATTCTAATAAGGATTACTAAACCGGTTAATATTTTTATATAACTCACATGGAATATTTTAAGCATTATTGTGCATTTAGGGCTCTGCACAAATCATTGCACATTATTGTGTAATTATATTAGTGAGGTGCCAGTATTTCTTAATTCAAAAGTCTTTTTTTCTTCCTGTCATTAGTCAAAACTTTTTTTTTTGTGTCATGTTCCCATTTACAATGGCATATAATGACCAGGATTACTTTGAAGTGCATCCACTTATCTAAAGTGACTCCTAACTATGCGTTGTAAATGTATTGCAACACCTTGAAAAGGCATTAAAAGGTTTTCCATGTAGTTTCCCATCTCTAAAGAGGAACTTCATTTGTCTTTTACATAAATAAAAGTCAGCAGCTACAGGTACCATAGCTTCTGAGTTTTAAGAAAGCCATACCTTCTGTTAAAAAAAAAGAAAGCCATACCCACCAGTCCACTAGGTTTTACTAAGGTCTTACTATCACCTGACGTCTTCACTGTTTGTTAGATTCCCATGCCGCCATCTTGGATTTGGGAGCCGACTGTCAGTTCCTGATGATTCACAGCCGGCACAATATTGGCTGGCTGGGTTTGATGGTTCAGTAGCCTCCTGGGATGTGTGACGTTATCTCAGGGGGATTTGGACAGGGAAAGGGAGGGGATCGCTCCTAGTGTAACCTCATTCGCACCTAGGTAAGAAATGAGGAAGTGGGAGCAAGTACCTGCTGTAAAAGCTAAACAATTGTTTTCTATGACCTACATGGTTCCCTGCAGATCTGGCTGATTCCTCCTGCTGACTGCCATGTCATTACTTTCTCTTGCAGTGACAAGGCGGGTAGCAGGAGAAACCAGTGAGAGCTGTGGGGAACATGTAGATTGACAATTCTGTAAGTCTTGGTTTCCCAGCGAACTTTAGAGGACCCTTTCAGAACAGCATTGATTAATTACGTGACAGGGTCCCTTTGCTATCAAACTATTATTCTAAAGTGGTTTTGCTATGTATTGAAAATGTACAGCTTACAAGTCAAGCCTTCACATACAAATGGGGCTCCAGCTCCATGGAAGGTTTAGATCAGCCTTTCTCAACTTTTTCAACATCAAGGAACCCTTGACATAGTTCTCCGGTCTCGGGGAACCCCTGCTAAATATTAAAAATCTAGAACTCATGATACACTAGTGTGATGGTCAATGGGAAGAATGCTCCTTACACTTGTGGTCATTGGGAAGAATTACTCCCTTACAGATAGCTAAAAAGATCAATGGTGTCATTGGGAATTTATCTTAGAGGTAGAAATTGACCATTGCTTAAGGAACCCCTAGCAACCTCTGGAGGAACCCTGGTTGAGAAACCCTGGTTTAGATCCTAGGTCATGTATTTCTTTTTTTTTTTTTTTCTTACCCTCAGGTTAGAAATTTGGAAGGATAGGAAACTTATGATTATCGTAATGTTATAAGTATCTGAATAGGATGTCTACATTCTTACGGCAGGCAGCTTCTTCACACCAAAGGACATCCATTGTCTCAATGGTTTGTAACTGAAGGAATCTGAAACTGAAATGCCACACCAAAAATGTATTCATCCAAATATAGATTTATTCCAAGGTGAGATAAAAACTCTACATACAAAGCCAAGATGTTTCAGGGATCAGAGAACACCTTATTTATCAAGACTTACAATGAACAGTAATACATACTGGACTTTTTTCTTTTTTACCAAGATGTTAAAGAAGAAGTAATGTCTTCCTCTTTAGGCCTCATACACACGGACTTTCTTAAAAATAAACAAAACGTTCCGGCCGACGTCAAGGAAAAAAAATCGGCGTTTTTCGGCGTTAGTGAGCGTCGGCGTCAATAGGCGTTTTTTAAAAAAAATCATCCCTCTGCTATTTTTCAACCTAAAAACGTCAGCTTCAAAAAACGCCGGTTAATGCCGGTACATTATTAGTTGGCGTTAGTTGGTGTTTTGCGTGCGTCGGCGTCAAATGCCAAAACGTTACAGCCTCAGAACGCGCTGGCCGTGGGTTCTAGTTTCAGCTCTACGCCATCTTCAGAAACGTCAGCGTTTTTATGGGGCCATTGACTAACATGGAGAGCTGCAAAAAACACCAGAAAACGCCGGCGTCAAAAAACGTCCGTGTGTATGAGGCCTTAATTGTACCTACAGGTAAGCCTATAATAAGGCTTACCTGTAAGTACTGTAAATATCTCCTAAACTTGCACCGTTTAGGAGATATTTACTATATATGTTGCCGTCATCAGCACATGCGCACTCAAGTAACGGCCCGCTCGTGCTGTTTCTTCAGGGCCTGTGCCGTGACCGCGAAAGTGAGGTCCTCGCGGCTCCAGCCGATCACAGCGCCAGAGCCCGCGAATCCGGAAGTAGCTCTGGGGAAGATGTTTGCTGTGTCAGTGGTGTGCCTGCACCATTACAGGGCATCGTTCTAAGGTAAGTATTTCATAATGAGCTAGTATGCGATACATACTAGCTCATTATGCCTTTTGTCTTGCAGGTTTTTTTTGGGGGGGGGGGGGGGTTGGAGGTTCATAACCTCTTTAAAAAGCAGAATTTGTTAGCGCTTGGCTGAACAGCTGCTGACACTACTTTATAACATCATGATAACAAAAAAACACACTTTTGAATTAGTCCAGAACAGCCTTTTTCAGCCAGGGTGCCTTTAGGTTTCTTCAGAAGTGTCTTGGCAAAATACCTAAAAATTGCCCAAAAATTGTACAAGCAAGCGGGTGGATCAAGCCTGTCTTATAGTTACGCAAAGCCACGGTTTTTTATTGTGCACCATTTATAACCTTTTAGCCACAGAAAAAAACAGCACATTGCTGCTGTCAGAAGAGAGCCCTGTGTTTGTTTACCTACACAGGGCTCTCTTCAGTAATGTCCGGAGCTGATCATCGAGTGCTGGCGACCAATCAGCGGCTCCACCCTGGCGCGCAGATCACTTTCTAGGCACGTGATCCGGTGCAGAGCGGCTGCCCTTCCACAGTATATGTGCTGTGAGCGGTCGTAAAGCAGTTAATGGATTTTCTGAAAATATGGATAGAGCTCTCCCCAGAGAAGAAATATGAAGTCTGGCTTAATACTATGACCTAGGTGTTACTAGGCTATGTAATTCAATGAAAGCGTTTTGATGGAGTCCCACTTAAAAGTGTTAAAGGATAGTTAGACATTAAAATGTGCCTAAAACCCACCCTGCTTGCCCTCCTCATCAAACCCATGATCACTTCCATACCTTAGGAGCAGCCACACAGATCTCAGTGATGTAGCAAGGTTGAGCAAGGTTTATATCCTTGTCCTCTTACTCTGCCCCTATGCACATGCACTGGCTATAGAATAGAATGGGTTGTCCATGGAGATGTCATTATATTGTATTGCTGGTGCATGTGTGAGATGATAAAGTAGAAGTCAAGCTGAAAACTGTAAGCATTGCCTGGTTCCTTGCTGGCCACGGCACTGAGATCTGTGTTTCTGCATCTTGGCTCTGAATGGGCCTTTGTTGATGGGCTTTTGTTCAAGCTAGACGGGGTTTGCATCCCCATACAAGTGTATGGAAATGCAAAACTCTCTTGAAACAGGTCAAATGCGGGTCAGAAGGAGGTCACGTGTACCCATCAGTAAATTCTGAATGATCTCAGAATCATATGGAACTGATGCCATTGACACAAGTCCTTAAAAGCGGTATTAAACCCCAAAACAAAAATGTAATCTATTTGCAGCTTACTAATCCTTAGATGTGAGGACCACATGAAGTTTTATAATTAGGTTTTTTTTTTCCATTTATCTCACCTGCTGATCTGACCAGTAACACACTTCCTGTCTTAGCCTGGTTCACATTGGAGCAACATGTCAAATCGCTTGCCAAATCGGCAGCAATTGCCGGCAATGGAACTGTCCGAATTGGTGTGATGCTGCACCGATTCCCAAAAGTAGTTTCTGTACTACTTTTGGCGACTTCGGGGTGTGATTTCCATAGATCTCTGTGCAGAAACCCGCACAGATGTCTCTGAAATCGCCCCCCGAAGTCGGGACTGGCATGTGGGAATGAAATGATGCCAGTTCAGCACGATTTCATTCCCGCACCAGTGTGAATCTGGGCTTAGGGTGTCTGCATTCTGGATGAAATGTTAAAGGAGACCGCTTTGAACAGCAGTATTGTGTAATGGGCGTTCCTTTATCTAGAAGGCAGCTCACCTCTTCATAGAATGTGCAGTAAATATCTACTAAACATGCACCATTTTAGAGATATTTACTTGTGAATGAGCCAGTGACTTCACCGGTGCATACGCTCTGAAGGAACGGCATGCCCGTGCCGTTCCTTCAGAGTCCTGTGCCATTAATAAAGACTCCCATGGCATGCACGGGAGTGCTGTCATTGTGGCGCGGGCAATCAGACGGTCGGAAGACGCAACCTAGCACATTATAACTTTACTTTGCAGTTTAAAAAAAAAAAAAAAAAAAAAAGCATGGCAGTTTACTACCGCTTTAGAGCTTGTAGGAGGAGTTTACCTTCTCCTCTGGTTGTCCTATAAGTATACAGGATTCCTGACCCTGGGCAGTGCTGATTGGCCCTGTGCCGATCACATGCACTCTCCATAGAAAAAAAAAGCTCTCTAGCAATACACACCAATCTGAGCACGTGCAGAGTGCCCCCAATGCTCTGTTCTATCAGGAGATGGAGTGGGGACAGTAAAAGAAGGGGAGGATCAGAGAAGACCAGATCAAACAGTTTTGTACACATCATTATTTTTTTTAGATCAACCCAACAGGCTGAATTAAAAAAAAAACTGACAGCTCCAGTTGGAGCTGCTGTACTAACAATCTGATGTAGGTACATCGAAATCCCCTGCTGAGCTGTTGTATTCTGACAGGGGAGCACCCCCCCCCCCGCTAAGGAACACTCCAGTCATTGCTCTCTGCCATTAGCCGAGAGCCCTGATTGGGAGCCGGTCGGCTGCTGGCTTTCCAGCATGCGTGTTCGAACGGCCGGCTTCAGTCGGACCGGCTGCCATACACACGGGCTGAATGTCGGCCGTTTTCTAAAGAACATTCGGCCTGTGTGTACTAGGCTTTAGGTTCCACAGTGAGTATAACAAGCATGCTTTACTGCATATACAGACTGATTTTACTGTTGTGGGTTTAGTAACACTTTAATTCTGGCCATTTGTAGAGTTAAAGTGGTTGTAAACCCTTTACAACCACTTTAACATACAGGTAAGCCTATAATAAGGCTTACCTGTAGGTTCCATGAATATCTCCTAAACTTGCACTGTTTAGGAGATATTCACTGTATACGCTTGCGCCAACGTCATTGGGGCATGCGCAGTGAAGAACCAGTTTCTTCACTAGCATCGTGCCGTGACCGGCGGCTGTGCGGGAGTGACGTCACTTAACTCCAGCCAGTCACAGAGCCGGAGTTCCGCTGCCCTGGAAGGAAAAGGGGCAGTCCATGGACGCGGCCTCCACAGGGGACAGCGCGGAGGCCGGAGGTAAGTGTCACATAATGGGCTAGTATGTGATGCATTATACTAGCCCATTATGCTTTTACATTGCAGGGAACTAAAGAGGAAGTAAAACCCATAGACTTCAGTGGGGTTTACAAACTTTGAGTAAGATTTGCAAACGTGTATCTGAACCCAACTAGATTTGGACATCTTTAGTTTGGAGTGGAAAGGCAGAGGGGGTTATTCAATGGGCATTTATTTTAAAGTTCACCTGTCCTTTTAGAATAAGTGCACCATAAGTTGCAAGAAATGTAAACTTCTTGCTACAATGTTATTTTTGCATTACACTCTGATTTTGACCAAGCTGTCCATAAAAAAGTAGCTGTCCATTTGTGGGATTGGTAGATTTGGTGCTGTTGGCATCTATGATCTGTAGAGAGCTCAGTGTAGAATGTAAACTCTAGCACTAGGTCAACAAGCTGTGTCAATAACCGACTTCTGCAGCAGTTTTCCTTAAGACCAAATAAGAACTCCAGTGTAACAGAAACAGCAGGATATTGTTTTATATTGAGGAGCTGTTGAACTCGGTGATACAGCCAGTTACCACTTTCACCTCCTTCGCATTACTGTGAGAAGGGACATAGCTCAAAGCTCAAATACACCGGAGGAGAAAATGGAGAGGGTTCACATCTCCACTCCAAAACGCCTGGAGCTCAAACAATTTCTGGAGGTATTTTTGTCACACTAATCAGGCAGATTTGGACGTTTGTATTCCCATAGAAATGAATGGAAGCGCGGTTTTGTGCATTTTGTCGCGCAACTTTCTGCTCCAATGAAAAAAGTAAAAAATAAAATAGTAATAATATATGAATAAATAAATGTAAAATAAATACGCAAATAACTAAAAAATATCATAAATAAGTAAAATAAATGAATATGTAATAATACATTAATAAATAATAATTAACCTCTAACCCTAAAGAATATTAAATACATTATTATTAATAATAATAATAATAATAATAATAATAATAATAATACTAATGATAATAGAAAAATAACAGTATAAGTAAATAAAATGAATAAATACTATAAAAAATCAATAAACGCATAAATA
>BLSH010215273.1:512905-530306 GCA_018402905.1 Glandirana rugosa | reverse complement strand
AGGGTGTTTATCTTGAAAGCAAACCACCATAAACTAGTGGAGACGTCAAAAATAAAAAACGTGATATTTGTTTCTTTCTTAAAAATTTATAGGTTTTTTTTTTTTTAACATTTTTTTTGTTTAAAGAAGGAGTCAAATCCGGTTACATATAAGTTGTATAAAAATTAAAAAAAAATTTTTTTGCGTTATTCGCATATAACTAACCCAACGCGTTTTCAATAGTGCAGATGTTTGATACCCTTATCTAAATACCGTAAAACTAAAAAAATAAAAAATGATCATTACCGCCGCTAGACGTTAAAAATAGCCCTGACGCTGTAACGGCGTTCTTTCCCTGCCAGTGACATTTATACAGTAATTAGTGGCTATTCTTAGATCTGATCGCTGCATAAATGTCATTGGTCCCAAAAAAGTGTCAAAAGTGTCCGATCCGTCTGCGGCAATGTCGCAGTCCCGATAAAAATTGCAGATCGCCGCCATTACTAGTAAAAAATAAAAAAATCAAAATGCCATAAATCTATTCCCATAGTTTGTAGACGTGATAACTTTTGCGCAACCCAATCAATATACGCTTATTGCGTTTTTTTAAAAAAAAATTAAAAATATGTTGAATATACATTGGCCTAAACTGAGGAAGAAATTTGTTTTTTTTACAATTTTTTTTTTTTTGGATATTTAAAAATTCTTTCTTTGTTTATAGTGCAAAAAATAAAAACTGCAGAGGTGATCAAATACCACCAAACGAAAGTTCTATTTGTGGGAAAAAGGGATCTCAATTTTGTTTGGGTACATCGTTGCACGACTGCGCAATTGTCAGTTAAAGTTATGCAGTGCCGTATTGCAAAAAGTGTCTGGTCAGGAAGGGGGTAAATCCTTCCGGGGGTTGAAGTGGTTAAGTCAAATGGGTCTAACACAAAACAGAAGTCTATGAGCACTTGTTACTGTCAGTGACCCCCTCAAGCAGTAGGAGTGGGGAGCATGCAGATCAGGGGAAGAAGCCATTCTATCAGTGTAACAATAAGGCAAAAAGCACAAGGTCAGCAATAGTAGGCCTCATATTTGTGTAAGCACAGGTTTCCTTGAACCATGAGTGTTGGGTGCCACACGTGTGTATTGGGCCTCTTCATATAAACGGGGCCATGTAGTCTTCACTTGCCTGTGCCTTTTGTAAATTAGATTTCAGAGTGACTGTGAACCAGGTGTTATTGCCTTAGGCCTTTGATGATATATCGGTTGGATAACACGCTAACTGTGCCTGTGCCAATCCTTTTGACAACCAGATTGCAAATTACGGGATTAGCACAAATTGTATAAGAACACGTATTGAAAACTCGTTGAATAGAATTTCTATGTTCCTATTCTGAGATACTCTGGTAAACTGGCTTGTTTTTTTCCTTAAAGCGATAATAAACCCGAAACAAAAATGTAATATATTGCAGCTTACCAATCCTCAGATGTGGTGGCTGCATCAGTTTTCTTTTTTAGACTTTTTCCTTCTGTTTAAACCTGGTGATCTGACTAGTAACACACCTCCTGTGCTCGAGTGCCCCCACTCTGGATGAAGGAGCACAGGGGCAGCAGTGTTGTGAGCCGGGGGAATGAGGAGTGTTAGATGGACTTTCAGATTTAAAGAATAAGTTCACCTTTTTATAACCTGTTACATGTTACACCCGTATTCACAGTGTAACATGAAACGTGTTACTGCTGCAGCTGCCTCCGCACCCCCCATCCCCTGAGTCCCTTCTGTGACAGCAGGCCAGGGATCTTCTCCCCATACCTGCAGTCACAATTAAAACAGACGTGGGGCTCCGCCCACCTGACCCAGTCATCCATTCACCAAATTCTGTGAATGGGAGAACTAGAAGTCCTGGCAGCTTTTGCGGATGTCGGCTTGTAGTTCTCAATGAATTACCAGGGTGCTGTTGAGCACTCTAGGCAGTTCATTGATGCTTCCTGTCAGTGTGCAAGTGCCTGCCTGTATGGGGTACGAGCAGACCGCTTACACAGACACCCTGTAATACACCTGCAATCTGCTGATCACTGGTGCAATGCTTTACAGGCTCCCAATAATAAACATTTTTTTACCTGCAAAAAGATGTGCATGTATTATTATTATTATTATTATTATTATTATTAGTATAATACAGGATTTATATAGTGCCAGCAGTTTGCGCAGCGCTTTACAGGCAGCCGATCAGTGCTGCCTACCAGTGCCACCTACCTATCGGTGCCCATCAGTGCCACCTATCAGTGTCGCCTCTTCAGTGCCCATCAGTGAAGCCTATCAGTGCAGCCTCATCAGCACACATCAATGAAGGAGAAAAATTACCTGTTTGCAAAATTTTATAACAAACTATGAAAACATTTTTTTTCAAAATGTTCTATTTTTCTTTGTTTAGCAAAAAAAAAACCCAGTGGTGATTAAATACCACCAAAATAAAGCTCTTTGTGTGTGAAAAAAAAAGATAACAATTTCACATGGGTACAGTGTTCCATGACAGCGCAATTGTCATTCAAAGTGCAACAGCGCTGAAAGCTGAAAATTGGCCTGGACAGGAAGGGGGTTTAAATGCCCAGTAGACAAGTGATTAATTGACCCGCACATCTATTTGTCAATGTCTTTTGATTGGTATCTGTAGCAGTGGCGGCTGGTGGTATTTTGTTTGGGGGGGGGGGCGGCAAACAACCCCCTGTGCCACCTCAAACCCCCCCTCGCCATCTTCTGGTCCACCGGCACTTACACCATCTAGGTGGCAGGCACATCGGGCAGTGGCAGGGACCGGGCAGCGGCGGGCACATTGACATCGGGCAGCAGCGGGAATTGACGGGCACATCAGGCAGTGGCGGGGATGAGGGCATCGCCGGACATCAAGCTGTGGCGGGCATCAGGCAGCGGCTCCTGTGTCTTCTCCTCCACGCTTCCGCCATGCATCTCCTCCCCTCCTCCTAGGCGTCTAAAAGGATCGCCTCTCCTTTCAGCCAATCTGGTGACGGGTATCAGACCCGCTTCCCGATTGGCCAGATCAGTCAATCAATATGAATTAATCAATATACATTCGCTGTTGCAACACACCTGGGTGGGCTTCGGATGCAATGCTCTGCACCCTGAGCCCACCCTATTTTGAAGCCTATTAGAGCCTATGGCTCTAATCAGCTGCTTCAAAAAACACCCCACCATAGGAATTCATGCGCCTGGTGTCCTGAAAGGGGCTGGGCACATGGATAGGAAGGGCGGCGGCGGTGGACAGGGGAGGCGGCGCCCATGCACCCACAATGGACGGGCCGCCCCTGGCCTCTAGTATACACTTGGATATCTGTTCTCAGAGAACAAAAACAATTTATCAAACAGTTTCCATTCAGGCAAATCTATAAAATGAATGCTGGTCTGTTTTCAGCTACTAGATGATGAGATACTTGCAGAGTTTCAGTATTGCCTGTGGAGTGCTAAGAAGAAATGAAATCCACACATCGGAGAACATGAAGAAAAAGCCCTAAGAAATAGCATTTTATGTATTTTACTCATGGCCAGAAAACAGAACAATATAATGTTTTATTTGTACAATTATCCATAGGATTGGGTCCATTCTTACAGCTGCATATGAGCTACAATTGAAATAAATGGTTGATTGGAAGCTGCTTGAGAACTGATTGAATGGAATGGCAGATGTGGTCATAGCATTACCAGGAGATTCTTTATGGAGTTTTTATGTTCTTGTGTTTGTGAATTTCTGCCAATAACATGACAAATACTGGTAGGATTTTGAGACTCCTGGAGCAGGAAGAGGCAAGCCAATTGGTGCCTTTGCCTTATGCAGAATGTGCCATAGGCAGCGGTGAGGATCTGGAAATGTTTGAGAATCAGTAGGGAACAAAACTGGCCATAGACTTTCGTTTTTGTTCATTCAGCCAACAGATCTCTCCATTAATACAATCGAGGTGGATGGAGGAGACCAGAGACCTGCCGGGACATTGTATTCTGACTGGGGGACCACCACTGTCAGAATACACTGATCAAGAAACAATTTCCAACTTGTCTGTTTGACAGAGGTCGATCAAACAATCAACCTCTGTCAAGCGGGGATGGTCACACCATGATCGAAAATTTTGATCAGTGTATGGACAGCTTAAGCCTGCAGCAGTAAATGAGTATCAGCAAGCTTCAAACTTAATTTCTTTATCGTACATGATAGGATAAATGGCTGTTCATATTCATATCTATAACAACAGGGTTACATAATTGGTAAGGTTGAATAAGGACACTGGTCCATCCAGTTCAAGTGTGTGTGACTACTGTTTTCCATATCTCTGTACTTTGCGTGCGCTAAGAAACACAACGTTTTTTGAATTTTTTTCCACAATGTGTTTATTGAGTTCTAACAAGAAAAAAAAAGTAATACAAAGTCTTCTTAATGATTGACATGATGAGCGAAAGGAAGAAAAGTAAACCGGACTTTTTATATTAAATCCAATATCAAAATACAATGTGTAACATTGCCATATTAGCAAATTATGATGAGAAATTAGTGGGGTTGAGAAAAAAAGATTCCTTTATTACTATTTCTAAAGTTTTTTGAACTTATCTACACTTCCTGCTGACACCACCAGCTGTGGAAGGGAGTTCCACATCCTTACTGCCCTAACAGTAAAGAACTCCTTACACAGTTTAACCCCTTAAGGACTGCCCCGCACATATATACTGCAGCAGGGCAGCCCTCCTGCGATAAATCACGCACCTGTACTCATAGTGAACACATTTAACCCTTTGATCGCCCCTGATGTTAAACCCTTCCCTGCCAGTGTCATTAGTACAGTGACAGTGCATTTATTTTAGCACTGATCACTGTAATAATGTCACTGGTCCCCAAAAAGTGCCACTTACTGTCCGCTTTGTCTGCTGGACAAATTTGTGTGGATCCAGACAGACAATGCAATGTCGGTGGCCTATGTCAATCACCAGGGCGGAACAAATAGTGTGTTGGCAGCCCTGGCAGTAGCCAGAATACTCCAGTGGGCAGAACATCGCATTCCGGCCCTCTCCAATGTACGCATTCCAGGAGTGGAATACCGGCAGGCGGATGCCTCAGTTGGCTAGTGTTGGACCACGAGGTAGGCCCTTCACCGGATATGTCTCAGATGAAGCACTCCTGAGGTAGATCTGTTTGTGTCCCTGCTCAACAGAACGGTACCAAAGTTTCTGGCAAGGTCACAGCTCTCGTGCCCCGTGGGGCCGGTATCGTTTGATCTGCGCCTTTCCTCCTCTCCAGCTGATGCTGTGGCTTTTTCACAGGATCAAGGCCGCAGGAATTATGGTCACTCTATTGGCTCCGAATGGTTCCTGTCGGTCTGGGTATGCCGACCTGGTGCGCCTGGTCACCGACGTTCCTTGGCGACTGCCTCTCAGAGAGGATCTACTGTCCCAAGGGCCGTTCTTCCATCCTACTTTACAGTTGCTGGTTTTGACGACCTGGCTGTGCGAACCAGGTGCTAAAGTTTCGACACTGCTGAAGTCTAGGGAGTCTAACTCTAGGATAATCTAACACCGGATGTGGAAAGCGTATATATCCTGGTGTAAGTCTCTGGTCACTCACCCTTGTTCTTTCTCGGTGGCTCCGATTCCTACCTTCCTGCACGGGGGGGTTGAGCAGAAATGGGCCTTGAGTACCATCAAGCGCCAGGTGTCAGCCTTGGCAGTTTTCTTCAACATCCTCTGGTATCGCACTCCCTGGTGTGTACCTTTATTCAAGGGGCTAGATATCTGTCTCCACCGGTATGGTCTCTTCTACTGCCGTGGGATCTGAACTTGGTGCTTTCGGTTTTACAGAAGCCTCTATTTAAAAATATTCAGAGATTCCCTGCTTACTCTGTCTCAGAAGGTGGCCTTTGTTGGTGGCTATCACCTCTGCTCGCAGGATGTCAGAACTTGTGGCGTTATCTTGTTGTACACCTTACCCGGTGTTCCACAAGGATAAGGTGGTTCTTCACCGTTGTCCACCGTTCCTTCCTCTGATTTCCCTTTGAATAAGGACATTGTGTTGCCTTTCCTGTGTCCCTGGTCAACATATCCTAAGGAATTTGGCTTCCATGCCCTGGATGTGGTTTGGGTGATTCGGGTGTATTTGGCAGCCACTGAGTCTTTTCGGAGGTCAGACCCGCTGTTTGTGATCACAGACGGGCCAAGAAATTCTGTCAGGGGTCGGGTTCCTACTTCTCCCTGTTATGGCACACTCTACTTGGGCGCTTAGTGCTTCTGTCATCAGGCATCAGTTGTGCAATTTTGCAAGGAGGTCACTTTGTCATCGGTGCACACTTTCACAACATTCTACAAAAGGTATGTGCTGGCATCTGCGGATGCTTCTTTTGGCCGCATTGTTTTGTAGGCTGCTGTTTAGAGGGTCTATTCCCTCTTGAGGGTGTATTGTTCAGGTTGGGCTCTAGTTGTTCTTTGTTGAGCTCTTGTTACCTAGTTCACTCTTGTGTTAGCCTTGGGATTTTTCCTTGTCCCACCCCTCATGTTTGGCACTGCTTTGGGACGTCCCTATGGTTCTGAATAATGGAGCACTGTGTCTATCAATGAACGGAAGAGAAAATGGGATTTTTGACTTACCGTAAAATCCATTTCTCTGAGTTCATTGACAGACACAGCACCCACCCCTCTATGGAGATTTTGATACTTCTGACTCTGCTTGTTACTAAACTGAATGCCTATAGCAGAGAGGGGGTGTATACCACCTAGGACTGCCCATAGGCGTAGCCAAGTCTTTTTTTTCTCCCTAGTGTTCTACTCCTGTAGGGGGCGGTATAACCCTATGGTTCTAAATAATGGAGCGCTGTGTCTGTCAATGAATTGAGAAATGGATTTTACGGTAAGTTAAAAATCCCATTTTTTTTTTCAAAATTGTCAGTCTTTTTTTTGTTTATAGTGCAAAAAATAAAAAACGCAGAGGTGATCAAATACCATCAAAAGAAAGCTCTATTTGTGGGAAAAAAATTGGGTACAGCGTCGCACCATCACACAATTGTCAGTTAAAGTAACGCAGTGCCATATCGCAAAAATGGCCTGGTCATGAAGGGGGGTAAACCTTCCGGGGCTGAAGAGGTTAAGATTGAACCGCTACTCTCTCCAGCTTCATTGTGTGGCCACATGTCTTTTTTTAGATACCTAAGTTTTAAAAATTTTCTCCCAATGCTAGAGTCACCATTGAAGGATTTGTATCATGTTCTATCCCCTCTGAAGCGTCTCTTCTCTAGGGAGAATAAGTTTAATATTGATGGTCGTTCCTCGTAACTGAGGCCTGCAACCTGCTTGCCCTTCTGTGGACTCTTCCCAGTTCAAGGACATGCTTCCTGAGGATTGGTGACCAGAACCTGGATGGCATACTTTAGATGTGGCTGAACCAGAGTTTTGTAAAGTGGTAGAATTATAGTTTTAGCTCTGGAGTAAATACCCTTTTCAGTGCACACAATAGTCTGCTGGCCTTGCATGCTTCAGCTTGTCATTACATGCTATAGCAGAGTCTGATTTAGGACCCCCAGATCTTTTTTAATTCTCTACTGGAGAAGAATGTATTTTATACAGTTCCTTTTCCCCTGTCACTTCCCCTGATCATCTTGTATGGGGTCAACATGTTCTGACCTCACCTTTTTACTATTTATATATGAGAAAACATTTTGGGGATTTTTTTTTTACTCTCCTTACCATGTCTTTCATAATCTCAAAAAGGGGACTTTGTGGGCACAACAAGAGACAATAATTATATAAAAATATATATCTTTATTACAAAATAAATTCAAAAACATATAACACATGACAACACCCTATTGATTGACAAGGTCAACAGATAACCAATATAATAGACATGGAGGTATTAATCCTTTCACTAAGTAGAGGAAAAAGTTTGTGATGAGTGCAATAAGCAGTGTAGGTATATATCAAAGGGTTAGATCCATAAACTCCTCCATGCTTGCTTGTCAACGCGTTTCGCAATTCAATGTTCTGTTATTAAAAATTATGCAAATTTTGCATAATTTTTAATATTGGCATCTATCCAGTAGGTCCCTTTATATGTCTTCCATAATCTATTTTAGCTGCCCTGATCACACTGTTGCATTTCTTATTGCACTCTTTATAGTTTGGAATGCCATTGATGACCCATTGGTCTTATATTTACGAAAGGGCTGTTTTTTTCTGGTTGATAATTTTACGTTAGTATTTAACCACTCAAGTTTAATTTATGTTCTTTTATATTTGTTGCCCAAGGGGAATGCACTGCTGAATGCCATTGTTTTAGTGTTATTTGATGCAAGAATATGATCCCATTTATTATCATGTAATATGGAACCCAGCTTATCAAAGTTGGCTCATTTAAAATGTATTGTTTTTGTCCCACATGTCTTCTTTTCCTATAATTTTATAGCAAATGTAATTACTCTGTAATCATTGTTACCTAAATTATCGCTTACTTCCACATCTGCAATTAGCTTTGTGTTATTTTTATAATTAGAAAGTCCAGCAGAGCTTTATCTCTAGTTGGGGCTTCCACCATTTGACTCATGCAATTTGTTCTGAATTACATTCAAGAAATGATGACCCTTAACTTAATAAGCAGTTTGTCTACCCAATCAATATCAGGAGAGTTGAAGTCCCCAATGATTATAACATTGCCCTGCCTCCTCATCATGTCCTAACTGTGAAAATAGATGGGTCCCCTCCTTCTTAATGTTAAGGGGCCTATAGCATACACCTGCAAATTTACTGTTTTTTTTCGACCCTTTGAAGCTCCGGCCACAAAGACTCCACTTCCTCCCCAGACCCATTAACTATCACTCATATTCACCATCAAATTGCTCTTTACCTAAAAGCGCACTCCTTCACTCTTCTACCCACCCCGTCCCTCGGATACAAGAAGTACCCCTGCACAGTCACAAGCCAGTTATGTAAGCTGTCAAGCCAGGTTTCTGATATTCCCTCATGTAGCAGAAGTTCTAGTTCTTCCATTTTTTTTTATTTTTAACCAGACTGCTAGCATTTGTGTACATACCTTTTTCAATTTTGTACACACGAACATTTTATCCTTACACACGTTTTTGGATTCCCTTTAGGTAAGCATGCCTGCTAGCCTTGGAAAGTTTCTCTATCATCTGGTTTGAGGCCTCTTTCCCCCATCCCTGACTTTGCCCTATGTGTACACTCTGAGCATCCTAGTTTAAAAAGTTTCTCCAACCTTCTGGCCATTTTCTCCACCAACAGAGCTGTACCCTCCCCATTAGGATGAGCCCAACAACAGTTCCTCAGCCTCTTGTTTTCCCCTCTAAGCTTATACTGTCTCTGATGTGGCTTTAGGTACAGGCAGGATTTCTGAGAGGGTTATACTGCTACCCTCAAAGTAAAGTAATGGTCATGTTTGTGCAGACTCTGCACGCTTTAAGTTTTCAACCAATTTTTCTCAAGATTCCCAGTAGGGACAGGAGATGGAGTATATATGAATCTGTTGCCTACAGGCTGAAGGCAAGAGGAATGGTAACAGGAGCCTGTGGCGGGCTTGTGGGGATGGCCTGTAATGTTGCCTTTGGCTCTGGACCCTGTGTAACAAAACTCTGTGCAATCCTTTTATTGCCTGTTGGTCTGTCAAAATGCTATATAGTCTAAAAACAAATAAAAAGGGAGGGCGCAAACGCCTTGTGCATTACCTTTAAAACATGGCACAATTTAATTAAAAAGCCAAAAACATACTCATAAAAATAAGTGAAAACAGCGCATATCATACACACTCCAGTGGCATGGGCATCAGGCCTCAGTGGTTGGTTGGAAAGCTAACGTGTTTCGGGAGACATGCCCTTCCTCAGACTGCTTGGAGTTTCCCCGCTCAGGGAGAGCAGCATCACCTTAATTACTGTGAATGAAGTGAGCACTGGAGTTTGGCATTTTTTTTTTGAGTGTTCTATAGGTCTGGGGTGGTGATCCCAAGCCAAGAAATCATGTGGCCACTGTAATGGATAATGTTTGGACCTCTTGGGGGTCCTGTAGCGTTGACCGGTAAGCGTCTCTAATGGGTGCCCCTCTGGTGCTGTACCCTGGGAAAGAGGAGGGGTCATAGTGTTTTCACTTGTCCCCTTGGTGACTGCCTTAAGCTTACTCCACTGTGGACTTTATTTTTATTTTTTTGTTTGCCATGTGTTTCCTGTGGTGAATGCTACATCTCAGGAGGGGTGATCCGCACTGTTAAAGGGAGTAATGGTCCTCTCTGATCTCTGCTCAGTTAATGGATGGCTAGGGTGCATGCACACTGCGCTGTCTTCAGGGAGTGGAGCTAACTCATGGCCACCATCTTGGACCAGGAGGGGAGTGCACAGGTTCCTGTGGTGCTGAGGGATTGGTGCACACTTCTTCCAGGAGAGCTGAATTACATAAATGCTTTGATCCTTTTATACTTCTCCCCAGGGTACAAGCATAACACCTTTTTTTGGATAGTTATTTTGGCTGGTGCCCTTGCCCTTCTCAGTTGAATGTGGACTGTTTTTACAGCTAGAGCCCACAAAAATTGGGCTCTCTGTATTGACCCCCACAACAAAGGTCAATGTGCGCTCCAACACTAAATTGACTCCTTTCCTCCTTAGGCCCCTTTCACACACACGGACCGTTTGTCCATTTTTCATCCATCCGTTGATGGATGAAAAACGGACATCAATGCAACTCTATGGAAAAACGGATGACAACTGATGATCATTCATTTGCATCCGTTTTCATCCGCTTCCGTCAACATCTGTTTTTTTGAACGGATGAAAGTCCTATTTTTCATCCGTCAAAAAAACGGATCGTACGAAAAACGGATGTAAACAGACGAATGGTCAGTTTTTCATCCGTTTTTGCATTGGTAGTGGATGTATGAAAAACTGATGACCACAGATGAAAAAAACGGATGAAAAATGGATGAAAAACAGATGAATACTTCATCCGTTTTGATGTGACGGAACTGATGAATGGTCCGTATGTGTGAAAGGACCCTTATCAACAAGGACTCTGACTCTTGGACAACCTTAGCAGCTCAGGTGGGTGGGTGGGTGGAAGGATGAATGATTCAGTGTGTATTTACATGTTAAGACAATGAGGACCTACATAGTGCTCCCCATTATATTTGAAAAAGCATAAAACTGAAAAGACATTTGCTTATATTAAGACCAGATATGAGCCTACAGCATTAAAAAGTTCCCATCTGCAACCGTCAGGGCGGATTGGCAAAGGATTGGATCCTTCAATGTAAATTTCTGCTGTCAGCTTGTTCTCTTTCTCTGTGCTGTGTAGCCTGTGAAGAACTGCCTTGTAAAAAGCTGATTGTATGCCCATTGAAGGGGAATGTTTGATTCTGCACTGGATGAATAGATTTAAAAAGTGATCATGTGTAAGAGCACCCTCTTACTGCTCAAGAAGTGGATAAAGTCAGGAGTACAGAAACCTGTCCCTCCTTTTACTTCCAAGAAGTTTTCCTTTTGTCCTTAACCAGCCAATACTCAGTTTCACAAAATGTTTTGGGCCACCAAGCCTTCAACGCTGATAGAGAAAGTCCACATCCAAGTGAAGGGATATTCCCACTTGCTCGGGTGGGGAGATTTCTGACCTTCAGGTATGTTTGGATTGGGGCGATTGTGGATGATTAGGTCTGCAGCATAGTTTTTCAGGGTTTCAAACTGGAATTCCTGAGATTTCCCTTGTTTCATTGAATCCACAAAAAAAAAAAGCTATCTTTTTTCAGACTCGTGATCGCCTGCTCGTACAGGGAGTGATCGCTCCAGTCCCAGAAGAAAGGTTTCACGGTTGCTTTTTAAACCTCTTTACAGTGACCAAACCAAACAACAACATGCGCTCTGTTCTTGATCTCAAGGGGCTTAAAGCGGAGTTCTGCCCATTTAAAGTCAGCAGCTAGAAAAAGTATAGCTGCTGACTTTTAATACTCAGACACTCACCAGTGCCACACATTCCAGCAATGCGTACGCCCAACGCTTCACTCCTCTCCCCCTCCCCTCCGCAGCGCCGGCATCACAAGTGTGGGTGCCCGGCTGTGGCTCCACAGCTGGGCGTGCACTGCGCATGCGTGAGCCGCGCATCGCGCTGTGAATGGCCCAGGCAATCTTCTGGGACCTGTGACATGTCCCAGAAGATTGCAGGGAGGGAGGGGGGAGAGGTGACCTTCCTTCTGGTGCCACGGCGCCAGGAGAGGAAGTAGAAGCTGGGTACCTATGAAAACTAGGTACCCGCTTCCCCCCCCCAAAAAAAATGACATGCCAATTGTGGCATGTCGGGGGGTCACCTGTACTTAAAGCGGAAGTTCCACTTTAACAGGTTTCTTTATGTGCAAAAATTCCAAATCGAAACTGTCCAGTCAGTGGTCACTTTGCTTCAACAGAGGGAATTTTTGGCATCGGTGGATATAAAGGAAACATATATCTGCACATCACAATTTACACTGAAAGTTCCACAGGTTTGCCGTGGAAAAAAGGCAAACTCAGTTTTCACTTCCAGCTTATTCACCAAGGAGGTAGCCATGGTCTTGGGCCCACTGTGTTTCCAGGGTATCCTTATTGTGGGTTACCTTCATGATCTACTCCTCAGGGAGCACTCTGTTTTTCTTCTGGAGTCCAATGTGCATTGGACGGTAGTCACTTTGCAAATGTGTGGGCGAATCCTGAACTTCCAAAAACAAGCTTTGTTACCACCATGATGACTGGAATACTTGGGCCTCGTGCTGAATATGGATCAGTCGAGAGTGATCCTCCTGCCAGTGAAAAGCTTGTTGCTCCATGCTCAGGTTGCAGAAGCCTCAGGTGGTGTGCATCAACCCTCCATATGCTTCTGTATGAGGGTTCTGGGGAAGATGGTTGTTTCCATTGAAGCCTTTTGCTCAGTTTCATTTCAGGACCCTCTAACTGAATATCTTGTCAGCATGGGATAAGAAGTCTGTCACTTGACTATCTGATGTGTCTACATCACAAGACTAAATTGTTCCTCGATGGGCAGATTTCCACTCCTGTGCTGGAGGTCAGAAAGTAGTTGTTCCTGATGTTCTGGAAGGTCGAATGCCAGCCTGACCAGTTGGAATGAAGTCTGGAGAACTTTTTGGTTCAGGGAACTTGGTCATTGCATTGCAGGTGTCGATGTTGCCCATCAACATCCTGGAGTTGAAGGCGATTCACTTAGCTCTTCTGCATTGGTCCCGCCTCAGGGATCTTACTGTGAGAATTCAGTTGGACAACACCACTGCGGTGGCATACAATCATCATGGAGGAATCAGAAGTTGTGCCACTCAGGAGAAGATGGATTTGATACTGGCTTGGGCCAGAGGTGTTTGAGGCACTCTACTGGTGATGGGGGATGCTGGATGTGGACAGGTTTTGTCCAGGACCGGGGACACATTTCACATTTAGAAACAGATGCCTTGGTGACTTTGTGGGACAGGTTCTCCCTAATTTATGTTTTCCCACTGCTTCAACTTCTGCCCTGACTGTTGTGCTGAATACGGTCAGAGGGGATTAATTTGACTATGGTAATTCAGCTTGGCCAAGAAGACTGCGGTACTCCGACATAGCAAACCTGTCTGCAGAGGGGCTGTGGCCTCTTTCAGGTCGACCCGACCTCCTGTCTCAACATCCAATATGCTATCCTGCTTTACAGCCACCGGCCTTCTTGGCCTGGCTGCTGAAGCCAGGGTCTTGAGAGATAGGGGTGTTTCTGGTGCATTTATCTTTATGCTTCTTAAGAATAGAAATCACAAGATTTACCATAGGACTTGGAAATATTGTTTTCCATTGTGCATTGAAAGTATGTTGGCGGGACAAGTTTTTTTTTTTTTTTTTTCCTCCAGTCATGAGTGGACAAGGGTTTGGCCCGGAGTACCATCAAGGGTCATATCTCGACCTTGGCGGTTCTATTCCAGAGACCCATTGCCTCTCATTCTTTAGTACATTCTTCAATACTGGGTCTCATGCGCATTGTTCCTGTGGTTCAGACTATGTTGACTCTGTAAGACCTTAATTTATTACTCTCTGTGTTACAGAAGTCTCCCTTTGAGCCTATCCAGGATATTCTTTTGAAATTAAAATGAAACGTTTTTATTTAAATATTTAATTAACATGTTGATGAAATTGGGGGGGGGGGGGGAGAAACCAGGGAAGACAAAATATAAGCCGATTAAATTTCATCTTTAAAAAGGCTATTGGAGTAAGCGGCTGGGAATTATTCAATGAATGAGTTTTGTAACTGCTGTAATAAATGCTTCTTTTTGTTGCAACTGCGCTTCCAACCTAAAATATATTTAAAACCTAATGTAAAATAATAGTAATGCAAAATGTTAGCCTTTTATTATACAGTTGCCAGGACACCCATTTTCGGATGCACAGTTTGACCAGAACAGGCATTTGATAGAACAGTGGTCATGATTAGCCGGATTTTATGCACACACCTCAAGCCTTTGCCTACCCACAAGCACCTCCTTGAGTTATACAACTGGATTAAATTGGAGATTACTTTGAACAAATTGTAGCTCATTTTATCTTAATTAATCTTTGGCATTAGCAGACCATGGCATTGGATTTTAATGATGGTGAGGCTGGCTTTAACTCATTAAAAGACCAAAATAGTGCTAATTTTGTTCTTAAAGGATAAGCCCACCCAAAGCTGATATTTAAATTATGGATGCACTGAATAACCTACTAGCTTCTTCAATGTCTTGGGGGCCTCAGTAGCAAGATTTCCTTGCCAGACATATGGTACCAGTAGTGGAGTCAGACTGATCTTGATCTTTTTACATAATATAAATTAAATGAATGCAGCTGGTAGAATAAGATCACCTTTAGGGCTAGTTTACACTTGCTTCAAAATAGGGTGTCAGACAGGCTTTGTTAAAGTTCTCTTAATGCCAGTCAAAGCTCCTGACACTAAATAAAATGGTTAGCTTACAGCCCTGTTTATACCTTGCGTTGGCTTTGCTTCGCTTCAGCTTTGTGTCAAGTTATACCCAATGCAGCTTTAGCCAGGCTTCAAAGCCTCTTCAACGCCTCCATAGAAGTCTATGACAAAGCTTGTTTGAAGCTCGCTTGAAGCACCTGTGGCTTTTCAGAGGCTTTAATTCAGCTTTAGCTTCGCTTTGTTTTTGAGAAATTTCTGGTGTGAGATATTAACAAACACACAGGGCATCGGCCAAGCTTCAACAAAGCATCAAAAGAGCCTCATTGAAGCACCACTGAAGCCTCATTGAAGCACCACTGAAGCACCACTGAAGCCTCATTGAAGCACCACTGAAGCCTCATTGAAGCCCCATTGAAGCCTCATTGAAGCCCCACCGAAGCCTCATTGAAGCCCCACCGAAGCCTCATTGAAGCCCCACCAAAGCCTCATTGAAGCACCACCGAAGCCTCATCGAAGCACCACCGAAGCCTCATCGAAGCACCACCGAAGCCTCATTGAAGCACCACCGAAGCCTCAAAAACACGTCATAAAAGTTTGTTGAAGCATTAGGGGCTTTAATGTGCATAGGGTCCTTTCACACTAGCGAAGTCCGTTTTGACGGGCTCCACTGCTCAGCGGGGATCCATCCGTTCATCCCCGCTGAGCTGACAGGTCGAGTGCAGAGACGGACCTGTCAGAGCTCCGTTCCCCTCTATGGGGGATCGGATGAAAACGGACCGTCTGTCCGTTTTCATCTGTTCCAATCTGCCAGACGAATGGAAAACAGGGTTCCCATTCATGTGTGTTTAACGGATCGGAGCGGATTGGATGTCAGCGGACATGTCACTGCTGACATCCAACGCTCCATAGAGGAAAATGGAGTGTCCGTTCAGGTTCGCCTGAAAAACTGACAGTCCATACGTGTGAAAGGGGCCTAATAGCTGCAGAAGAACTGACCAGGGAACGGAGATCTTACAACCTGAGCCCACTATAGACATAGGAAGCCAGTGGGTGATTCAAACCCTAAGTCTAGGTTCACACCTATGCGGCTGCGCTTTCTGAGCTTTTGCCCGGTTTTTACACCGTTTTTACTGTGTTTTTTTCCCTGCGATTTTGCCACGATTTGCGCTTTGCTTTTTTTATTTTTTTGGGGGGGGGGGGATTTGTTGCTAGGCAGATTTCAAAATGTAAATCGTGGGAAAAAAACATCAAAAAGCCATAAAAAGAACACTTGCGTTTCTGGTGCAGCTCCATTGAAGTCTATTGCATGCGGAACGCAAACTGCAGTGAGAAAGACGTCCCCGACCCTTTCCAAAAAATGCAGTGCCGCAAAACGCACAGATGTGAACTACATCCATAGGAAACCATGTTAAATGGACTGTAGTGCGTTTCTGCAAACTGCAAAACGCGGTAAAAATGCACAGGTGTGGACCTAGGGTTAGCATCTACCCATGTCTGTATGCAGGGCCTGTTCTCTGTTAAAGTTTCTACCTTTTGGCAGGTGCTTTAATAAATAGACCTAAGGAAGCTTCTTAATTGACCGATGAATACTAGAACATTTATCTTTTTTTTTCTTTGTTTTTTTAAAATTCTTTTTACTAGAACATTTTTCTAATAAGTTCTATTGTGCTGTCCAAACAAAGTGTAATAATGGAAACTGTAATAAATGTTTATTTGTAAAATATAGATTTTATATACATAATTAAAGCAGTAGTAAACTCAATTTTTTCACTTGAACCTACAGGAAAGCTTATAATAAGGCTTACCTGTAGGTACAGGGAATATTTCTAAAACTTGCACCGTTTAGGAGATATTCATACTGCATGCAGTCGGTGATGTCAGAGCTTGTGCCATAAACGAGGGCTCGCGCGCATGTGTGGCAGTGACATCATCGCAGCCCCGGCCACTCATGTAGCCAGAGGCAGAGCGCCGCTGGAGGGCTATGTTTTAAAGGTAAGTCTCGCATAAGTTGCTAGTATGCAATGCAGCACATTATAAAATTGCTTTGCAGGGGATTTTTCTTTTTAATGCGGTTGGCTAAAAAAAAAAAAAAAAACACCTGTAAGGCAATTGCATATTGTGCTATGCATTTATTTATGTATGTATGCATACTAGCACATACTGAAATACCTTGGAACTATGCTTTCCAGCTGCATGCTGTCACCCCTGAGAGGGCTGACATCTTCCCCCTGGACTTTCTTCCAGGTTTACGCACTCCAGCTGCCCGGGAACCCTCAGTTCCGGCACAAAGCTCTGAAGATCCGGCATAGTATGCCGGACTTTCAGAGTGCATGCGCCGGTAACGTTACCGGCTGCATCCAGGGTGAATATCTCCTAAACGGTTAACGTTTAAGACAGGGCTTGACAAATTTGCCTTGAATTTAGGAGCCAGCTAAAAAAGTTAGGAGCCAGTTTTTTATAGCATAGTGTTGGGTTGTCAGCGCCCCCCGGGGTAAGACAAGTAAT
>BLSH010215273.1:489282-500990 GCA_018402905.1 Glandirana rugosa | reverse complement strand
TATAAGGGGAGATCCAATTTATGTCCACTATGAGTTTTTTATAGCACGTTTTCAAGTAAATAAAGTCATTACGTTGAATTTTCCACTTTGATTATATACTCTATCTGAGTAATGTACGTTTCGTTCTATCAAGTTCAGCACTAAACAGTATTAACACTCCTGAATATAACGTCGGGAGGGTGCTTTTAGTGTCATCCAGAATAAAAACCCCATCCAGAATATAAATCCCTTTGTGACATCCAACTAAATACATGTTGGTGTTCTGGGTATGGACCTAAGTCTTCAGGTATTCAGGGATGAATTGACCGATTTAAAGCTAGTTAGTGACAAATCACGACTTGAACTATCTTGCTTTGCATGTAATGAGTCTATCTCATATATTAGTTTCACCTTTTAAGTTGCATTACTGAAATAAATGAACTTTTGCACGATATTTTTTGAGTATCACCTGTATTTAACCTAGAGGGGAATATTCGTTCCCTCAACAACACTGCCGTTTGGCCTTCGCAGCATCCTTTCACATCCAGTTGTTGTATTTAATATTTTATTCGGGTTTTCTGACTCTCTCTGGAGAGTGAACATTCCTTACATTCTTTGTCAGGTACTTGAGAATAGCTTTACAACAGCGGCTTATCTGAGTAGAGGTTTCAGAATTTTCAAGATAGAACCTTTTTTATGCATGGAGCAGAAACTGCACAGAATAAACGGGTAGCTTATTATATGACAAGGTCAACAAAGGATATGCATTTATAAGTAGTGCCTTTCCATTTAAATCGATTTTCACTAGCAATCTGACCCTAGTCCAAACTAATATATCTCAGTTATAAACGGGCTCTTGTGCGTTGTACTTTGCCTACTTAGGTGGCATTGTTTCAAGAATTCCTTGAACAATTTCTCTATTGTGTAGACTTTCTCAATCTATCTTTCAGAATTGGCTGTAGGGTCTATTAAGAACCAGTGAATATTTTTTTTTTTACTAGCTGAGCTGGTTTTAATCACATAAAGAGCCTGTATTCTAAAGGGTGACCAAAATTCCAGTGTATACTTCAGTGTATACTTTTGGCACCACCGTCCTGGTGTTTCCACTAGGGGGAGATTTTTGGAATGCAAAGTTTGCTATGTGAGCGAGATAATTGACTTGCTAGTACAGTGAGTGGTCCTTCTTTCCAGGGTTGCCACATCATCCCTTTAATCCAGGACACACAGGGCTGTCTTTAATATTGATTGGACCCTGGGCATACATTTTCTTGCCCCCCCCCCATGCAATTTCGCTTTCCTCCTGCTCTGAGACACACAATAAATAGCAGCTAGACTCAAAATCAGTTTACTGAATCAGATCAGGCAGTGATTGCGATTGGTTGCCAGAGGTTACAGCATATCATTACCGCTTACTGACTGGTTGATAGAGGTTACAGCACACATTACGGCTCACTGATTAGTTGCTAGAGGATACAGCACATGCTTTCTGCTTGTTTGGTTGCTAGTGTAGGAGAAACCTCATGCTCTTAGGTTTCAGTAACATTTTGACTGCTGAAGCCATATTGAAAAATAAACATATTTATTATACAAGACTGTAGCTAGCCACAGTCAGGGAGAACAATGAAGAACATGGCAATGGTCTCAAAGAATTGTTCTGCTTTGGCTACAATTGCAATACAATTTATACATTCTGAAATGGGTGGCACCCAGCTAACTAAACTCTTTGAAGTCCATTTGAGAATCTGATGACTTCTTTTGATATGTAGATGGCCATTCACATAGTCTTGTCACTTCCAGGCATTTTGGTTGAACAGGTTGTCATGCTGAGATAGCAATCTTGCAAATTATGGGGTGTAAAACTAGAGTTAAACTGGCATTCTCACATAGAAAGGAAAGACAAGATGTAACATCATCTGCTTTATCACCAATGTACTTTATAAATCAAATATATATTTGATTTATACCTAAAATGGCTGTTCCTTCTTCCCACTCAATTGAGATTACTGTACATCAATACTGTTCACTGATTGGTTGCTAGAGGTTACTGCACATTATTACTGCTCACTGACTGGTTGCTAGAGGTTACAGCACATCATTACTGTTCACCAATTGGTTGCTAGAGGTTACTGCACATCATTACTGTTCACCAATTGGTTGCTAGAGGTTACTGCACATCATTACTGCTCACTGATTGGTTGCTAGAGGTTACTGCACATTATTACTGCCCACAGATTGGTTGCTAGAGGTTACAGCACATCATCTCCTCACTGCCTGCACACCATGGACTGGGGAGTGCAAAGTCGCTTTCCTGACACAGAACATGCTGCCCTTTAGCAGATACGCAGCAGTGCCATCAATTATTAATGACTCCATCACACATCTGCTGACATGTGTTGTGGACTTTCAAGCATGCCTTTGTCTCCCCAGTGGGCAGCATTCAGTATAGTTGATGGTGAATATGACCTCGGGGGGGGCATGATATACATATGAATGCCGCCTTTATTTACATATTAATGCAGCTGGCCGCCACTATTTACATATGAATGCTGCAGCTATTTACATATCAATGCCGGTTATTTACATGTAAACATAGGGTCTGCAGGTGAGTCATCTGTACACAACAATAGGGCAGAGTTGGGCAGCTTTAGTAGCAGCTCTTCACACTGAGATATCGGGACAAAGCACAGGACTAAAACTTCAAGGGACAAGGGAATTTAAACCAGGATAGTTGGCAAGTATGAGGCAGCTGCTTTGGGCCCCACAACAATGACAGGGCCCAGGGCAGCTGCCCCTTTTGCCCTGCCTTAAAGAAGGCCCTGAGGACACATATGAATTACACAGGTTCTGAGGCTGATTTAATGCAGATAAGACACCAAGTGAGTTTAATTACCACCTTAATCGGCCACAGACCCTGTGTAATTAATATGTGTCCTGGATTAAAGGGATGATGTGGCAACCCTACCACTCACCCACTTCTTTTCATAGACACACAAGAGAGTTGTGTATAGTAAATCGGCTATTGCCTTCCTCTAGCACCTGGCAGGCAGCACTAAAATCAGCTTGATGTCCCACAAATGTTTATTCCAGTGAGTATGACCAGTAGTAAAATGTGTATGCTCAGAGTTTATTGTTAAAGAAAGCCTCCCACTAGCTGATATTTTTGCTGTGCCTTCCTGACCATTCTGAATTTCCATTGCAGTTAGGATTTCTTACCCAGTGTAAGATCTGTGTTGGAGCTTACACAGGGTTAATGGCTTCCTCCCCTTCCTCGCTTGACAGTGATTAGGCCTTGCAATTGGCCTTTTAGGCCCAAGTATTAGATAATGAGAGAGATCCACCCGTTCCTCCATACCCAGATGCTTTGGGTGGAGTTATTGTTTTCTCAACGTTGACATAAACGTACCTCCTTTTAGGAAAAGTGTCTATCATGTACTTTCAGTAAGCACATATTTTCAGTTATTTCTTGATATGACGTTTACATGTTATAAGCTCCCTTTATGTATTTTCATTGTTATACAGCATAAACAATTGTAGATTAGCCACTAGAGGGAGTTCTCAGTGGCTTAAAGCAGACCTTCAATCTGATATTAAATTTGGTGGCATTCTAATACCCCTCCCTGTGATGTAAAAAGACGACAGCACGAAACTGGATATGTGTGAGGGCATTGGGGCAAGAAAGGTGGGCAGAGGACAGGAGGCTACCAGATTGGTTCTGCCTTATAGGAATTACAATAAAAAATGAGCACAGCTCCAATTTGGATACAGAATTTAAGATTTTCACGTCAAAGCGATATCATATTGTTAATCCTCACCAGTAAATCAGGTTACGCATGTTTTCATTTGCTCAACCAGCAGGTTGAACAATAACATAAAAAAAAAATCACAGATCCCCGCATCCACACAGGCAAGGTGGATGTAAGCATCTCCCCTGCTGCACTATTGTATTCCGACAAGACAAAAAAAAGAGATAATAAGGAAGTGAAACCTTAAGAAACCACCAGGGCGTTGACCATAATAGTTATGAAGTAGACATGATTGTCTTCTATTCTGTGGGGGGTAGTAAATTCAGTCCAAAAGGCCCAAGACTTATACCAGTTCTCATACTGGTCTTGCATTTTACGTAGCCATTCCTCAGCTTCCATAGTAGTCTGAACCCTAAGGCCTCATACACACGGGCGTAAGATGGCGTGGCGTTTTTGGGCGTTTTTTCAGCTCCCAATGTTATTCAATCGGCCTAGAAAACACCGGCGTTTTGTAGCTGTAGATGGCGTTTCTAAGAACCGATGACCAGTGCGTTCCTAGGCTGTATTGCCGGAGCGTTTTTTGACGTTGACGGCAAAAAACGCTACAAAACACCTACTAACGTCATGAATAGCGTCAACCGGCGTTTTCCAGCTGTAACTACATGATTGGGTAATGTAAACCAGGAAATTCCTGTGTAAAATTACCCAAGAGTCCCAGCAACAAGTGGAATTGTGGGTATTGCAGCATTCCAGCATGGCCAGCCTGGTGTCTCAGCAGGAGCTCATTGAGAGGATCCAAATGCACCCAGAAATCTGGGATGTCTCCCATAGAAACTATGGTGACCATCACCTCAAAATAAGAAGCTGGCAGGAGATTTGCCAAGGAATTGTTCCAGGATGGCAGTCTATGTCAGCGACCGAAAAAAAACAGACCAGTGAGTATAATTTCATTTGAAAGATCTGTTTGCTGTATGTAAGAGCAAAATGTTAACCCTTCTCTCTGTCATTTATTTTAGCTAAAACCATTCAGAAGTGGTGGAACTCTCTCCGAGACCGTGTGAGGAGGGACTTCACAAAGGAGGACAAACTCTCTAAATCTGGGGCACCAGCGCCCCCCCCCAAAAAAAAGCATAGCCACCATACCAGCCTGGAGTTCCTGCGGCAATATTATGCACGGGCAAGCAGAGAGTACGTTATGTTCATTAATCAACTTCTTAACGCCGTTTCTTGAATTAATGTTTTTTTTTTTTTTTAAATGTCATATTTTTTTTCCCCTAATTCTCAGTATTTTGATTTTTTCAAAAAATGTGCAGGGCTATCAACAAATATTTTTCCCCTATGCATACTACTGCGCATGCATGTGTTGTAAATTAACTGACAATATACCTAACTTCATTATTTGCAGGACCACGTCAAACATTTTGGAGCCACAGGAGGAGGCGGTGGAAGAGGTGACTGGGACCCTATCTGCAGCGGTAAGCATGTCCCCCACGTCTGCGGGAGAAGGACCATCGCAAGCATCTCCCCATGCGGTCAGCATTCATGAGGTACCTGTAGCAGAGGTAATTGTCCATCCTTTGTGTACTGCAATGTCATTCTATCTGTATACCAACCTGCTCATTTTTATTTATTTGTTCTTTTTCAGGTCCCTGTGGAGCATGCAGTGTCTAAGCATGGGGAGGTGCTTGCTGAAGGCAGTGTCCAAGGTCGTGGGCGCGGACGTGGCCGTGGTCGAGGGAGCACTGCCCAAAGCAGTGGTGGCATCGGACCTAATGAGGAGGAGATGTTAGGACTATTGCAGCAAATACGGCAGGAGTGGCGGAGTATTGATCCTTTTTTGGATCCCAACAATATTACCGCCTGCTTCTGCCGTACATTATATCATGTACTGCAGGAAATTGGGGGAGAAGAGTCAAGGCAGTGCATGGATCAAATGTATGACCTGGCGAAGTCATTTCGCCAGGCCAAAATAAGTGGCCGTCAACCGCCAGTGGATCCATGCACTGTCTCACAGTATCCCCCAATTGCCTCCAGGACATCAACAGTCCTAGCACCTCCCTCCTCATACCAGCCACCTCCTCCACAGCCATATCCACAACCCATCATGCCCCAGCATGCTTGCCTGCCAGCTATGCCGCCGACCCCTTCACCTTTCCCCCACTTCTCAGAATTTCCACTGTCCTCCTCATACCAAAGTCATAATTTACCTCATCCCCATGTCCAACGTTACCCTTGTGCCCAATCCCCATACCCTCCTCCTGAGCCCAGATCCCCCACATACCACAGTTTATAACCAATAAACAAAAGTTTTTTCTACTGATATTATGTCTGATCGTTTTTATTGTCTGCTAATGTGATCTTTCTTTTTTATTTCTATTTAGTACTTTCCATTCTGACTAGGACACGCGCATGCTAAGGCCGAAAGGGGTTCTTAGCATGCATGTGTCCTGGTCAGAATGAAATTCACTAGTAGAATATTCTAAGGAAAAAGGGATACAATTGAGTAAAATGAATAACATGGGCTTTATTGAAAGGATAGGTTATTCTTTTTAGACATGATCATCTTGCCAGGAAACGTCTCCATCTGGCGAAACGAAAAAAGCTGCAAATTGGTTTCGTATAGTCATAACCCGTGCAGATGCTCTCAAGTCCATAAATTAATGACGTTGACTCTGGGGTGTGGGTTCTGGTTCTACGTTACCTGTATCACTGTTATGTAGAAAGTTGTGGAGCACGCAGCATGCCAACACAACTTGGATGGCATTTTCTACATCCAGTTGCATGCAGGTCCATTTTGAAGTGCAGACTCCGAAGGCATATTCGACAACCCGGCGTGCTCGGCTGAGTCGGTAGTTAAATATTTTTTTCGTGACTGAGTCCATAACCACTGTATGGCCTCATTAAATTGTCCACTAGTCCGAAGGCCTCATCAGCGACCATCACCAGTGGTAAGTTGGGCTCCTCGGTGCACGGTAGAGGTCTGCTAGGCATCGGGATGTTCATTCTACCTTCTTGCAACCGGCATCCAAAAGCCTACTCCCGGAATATTCTAGCTTCGCCTTGGCTGCCATACGCTCCTACATCCACTGTCAGAAATGTTAAATTAGCGCCAGCCAACGCTAGGAGGACCACAGAAAAGTATTTTTTGAAATTAAAATATGATGATCCGGAGTGGGGAGGTTTCTTGACCCTGATGTGTTTACCATCCAGGGTCCCTATGCAATTTGAGAACTGTTTTTTTCCCCCAAAATGTGTCCACAACCGATTCCCATATTTCTTCGATGGGCTCCGGCATTACCACACCATGTAGCTCCTCCCATATAGCCACACATGTCTCCCTGATGATTTCTGACCCTGCTGCCACGCCTAATAAAAAGTAGTGGTGCAAAGTTGTGAAACTTTGCCCTGTAGCCAAAACCCTAAAGAAAATTGAAAAAAAAAAATTAGAATTAGTTTTCAGGCACTAAGCCTATACTATCCTTTTATTTTATCTATCACCTAACACCTATGGTGCACCTTAACCTTTATCCCCTAACCCCTATCCCATAATCCCTATTCGGAAACATGCACTCCTGACTATACCCTACCCTACCCCCACCCCTAATGTGTACTTTAAAATAAAACTTACCGCATTGTCACCAGCAGACGTTCTTCGGGTGACACAGAGCGCTGAAGTGTCACAGTGTCCGTCCTCACCAGTCTGGGCCGAAGCTTCTCCAGTAGCTGATCAAACACTGCCACCGACATCCGTATAAAATTGTTGAACTTCTCTGGGTGCACACGCAGTTGTGCATATATACTGGCGTAGTACCCCACCGACTGGCGCTGGGACACCATAGGGTGTATCCAGTATCGTCTTCTGCTGATTCTCTCCTCTTCCTCCAACTCTCTCCTTCTCCGCATCCTCCACAAAATAACCAGCAGAATTGCCTGATCAACTTTTTGCATGACGGGATCAATGCCAAAAAAAATCGCAAAAGACAGGCAAAGAACCACCAAAAAACCGACAGAAAACTCCAACAAAATCGCAATGCGCTCTCCTCTCTCTCTCCATTCATTGGGAATGAATAAATTGTTGTGGGATGTCTTTTTAAAAAAAAGCTTGCTGGCGCTCCAAAACGCTCATTAACGTCGATGAGAAACGTCGAAAAACACCAACGTTTTTAGACCAACGTCGCCTGACGTCTCTTCTAGCAAAAATAGATAAAATAAACAAACGCCCGTGTGTGAGGCCTTATAAGCTAAACTCTCAATGTTGGGGATCTACAGGCGGTCCCCTAGTTACAAACATCCGACTTACAAACAACTCCTACTTACAAACGGAGGGAGACAACAGGAAGTGAGAGGAAATCTCCCCCTAGGAAGGGAAATTCCCTCCTGTAATAGTTATAATGGGAAAAAGGGGTCTCCACTGATGCTTTATCACCAAGGTTTGTTTCCACAACAACCCAAAATTTTCAAAATCCAATTATCATTGGGACAGGAAGTGAGGTGGAATCTAATGAACAGAAACATAGACAGCAAAACAAACATTACAGGGGTGTTACCCCTTCCCTATGCAATCCAAAAAGCTTAAAAATATATTTTTTGGCTGAAGCTACACTTAAAAAATGTACCTGTTCCGACTTACATACAATTTCAACTTAAGAACAAACCTACAGTCCCTATCTTTCTTGTAACCCGGGGACCTGGGGACTGCCTGTACTTTGGCTTCACAATAACCATATCCGATTCTTTACAGCTTTTAAGAGATGAGGGAGGATCTTTGGTAGGCACCAACTGATATAGGATGGCATGAAGTAAGACAAGTGAATTGTTTGGAAGGGTTGTAAGGTCTTTGTGATCAGATCCCTCACCACTTTCCAAAAAAGCCTGGTGTGAGAACATTCCCACCATAGATCCTAGAACATACCTTGCTGATTGCATGCCCACTAGTGGGTGAAGTTCCTTTTTAACCACTGTTGAGATGAGGCTATCAGCCACATAGGAAATGAAAGAAGGAAAGCTGAGCCTCCATATATTATGTGCAACCAGGGGCTTTGCTAGGTCTACAAAAGATCTGGGGCTAGAGCCCATAGCAGCGAAGTAAAGAGACATACGCTTGAGCGGGTATACATGTAATAAAATAAATAATAATAGTAATAAATATACATGTGTATGTATGTATGTATGTATGTATGTGTGTGTGTGTGTGTGTGTGTGTGTGTGTGTATATATATATATATATATATATATATATATATATATATATATATACACACAGTCTGCATTCCAGACCGGGACATACCTGCTAATTGCAGAACTGCACCCACCCTGTAAGAGACCGGGCGCTATGGGCCCCAGACTGGGGGCTATAGCCTCAATAGCCACCCCCTAACAACGCCTCTGTGTGCAACTATGGCTGCCCACAGGTATAATTAGAAATTATACATAGAAGTAAAATGTTGAAAGCTAACATATACAAATAAGTTCATTTATATCAAGCCAAGCTCTCCTATGTGTTGAGCTAAAAAAGTTTTAAAAGACTATATATTCCTTTTAGATCCCTACCACAAATAATCAAAGGTCATGATTGATGGTATGCATTTCATACTTAGAGAAGCAGAGCTGTAACTCAGTTGGCCGCTTTTGTATAAAATGCATATTATTCTACCTCCATTAGAGCACTCTGGCATGAAATTTTGTGACAGTCAGGTGAGCCGTTGAAATCGGTGCACCCTAGGCAGTATGCTCAATAAACACATACTTCCACCTACATAAGAAGGCTGGAACAAACCTTTGAATATCAGAATACACAAGCTTGAGGGTACAACAATCCTGATGTGTTTTTACTGTATTATGCAAAATTAGGGCCGATGCTATTCTGATCAAACAGACAAATGTCTTGGAAATTGTCTTTAAAAAAAACAAAAAATATCCACGTACGAGATGATTAATACATATGTATTTTTGTACATCACATGTTTTTTCCATCTTCTTACACTGAATGTGTTTTTCCCCAGAGATGTCTTCCTGAGGGGGAAGACTACATGCCTGGGCTGTGTACTGAGGAGGAGCAGCCTATCTTTTCCATTCTGTGATGCACCAACACTGTTGCTATGGCAATAAATGCTGCCCGGGTAGGGGACTGAGCTGTTGCTATGGTGCAAGCAGAGGAGAAATTCTGTAGGAAAACATTTAATAATTAACCTGGTCACAAGTAAACATGATAACGTTATTCTAGGCTGTTTAAGGCCTCTAATGACTGCACAAAAAAATCGAACAAGCTGTTCCCATGTTGCTGCCATTTCTCTTTTAGCTGACGGTGACAAAATGACAGCTTAGGCCCTGTGCTAGGATTACCCTCTCTTATGCTAGTTGATATAGATGGAAAACTACAGCTTGAGCCAGCAATGGCAGTAAATGGTGATAAGGGTAGCTGACAGCCATGCATTTCTGGAGACACCAAGGCACCCACACCCAGCATGGGCTTAATACACTGACATAAGCTTTAGCAAGAAGTGATGTTATCAGGCCCCATCCTCCCCTGCTCCTTTGTGACTTTAAATCGGATTATGACACTTCTTGAAAGCTTGGCAGCTGAACAGAAATCTCCTTATCTTACCCCTTCCTTCTTGTTCAGGAATATGCCCACACTTGGAGATTTGGTGAATGAAACATTAACTGTTCTAAACCCTTAGTCCTCCCTATAAAGGTTTGTATGGTTTTGAAAACATCAATACTATGTACAGATACCCAAGTACCTTTTCTTTAAACTCTGTAACCTATTATGTGTGCCGGGTGAACCCACTGTATACAGGAAACTGCTAGTTCAGCTCAGCTCCGACTTGGCACTCTGCCGTGTCCTCCTCTGCCATACCCCAAACACGTCAGAGCACTGTTCTTATGTATCCAATGTATAACGTGTCATTTTAATACTTCATTTCTTTATAACAGTCACACAAAATGGCTTTCATAGAATGCCCCTACATCTACGTTGACAGACATGGTGGACAAAGGTAAGGAAGAGGGGGCAGTTAGCACAATGTAAACCCCTGAATTTTCATTGTTGGTGGAGAAATATGGGTTTGTAAAAAAACAAACATCCATACCTCCCCTCTTTGCTGCAACATCTGTGTGATGCTGCAGCTGTCCCTTGTTGGCTCAAGCCCAAGAACTTAGCGATCATATGAGCGCTGATTGTTCAGTTCTTGGTCTACTCAGAGCGGAGAGCATTGATTGTCAGTTACTGCTCTTCACTCTGCTCCTGCGGAGATCCAGGAAGGGACAGGCACAGCCGTCTGTGACTCTCAGCCACATGCTGAGACATGAAGCCAGCTGTCAATGAGACATCTGGGTGGATACCGACAAGACTGAAAAGCTTGGAGCGGCTCTGTCAAAATTGAACAAAAGTAAGTGCACTCCTGTGACCCACAAGGAATGTATGGGCAAAATATCTTTGGCCATACTTCTCTTTTAAGTTGGCCATACACGTTTTTCCCCTTTCAGCCCCACTGGTGTTGCCAGGTGGAACACCCATAGAATGAATTTAGCAGGAATCCGATGATATTTGATCTGTGCTTGGGCAGCTTAATTTGCACAATACAAGGTCAATATTCAAAGATTCCACATCAGAAGGTTAAAGGTTAAAAAAGAATTCAAGAAAAATTGTAAACGCACCAGGTTCCAAAATAAAGATTTTGGAATTAAAGAATGGAATTACATAATAATTACAAAGGGATGTAATCTCAGAGACACAAATTCCTTCACAGTGAAATACAGTCAGGTCCATAAATATTGGGACATTAACACAATTCTAATTTTTTTGGCTCTATACAGCACCACAATGGATTTGAAATGAAAAGAACAAGATGTGCTTTAAATTCAGACGTTCAGCTTTAATTTGAGGGTATTTACATCCAAATCAGGCGAACGGTGTAGGAATTACAACAGTTTGTATATGTGCCTCCCACTTTTTAAGGGACCAAAAGTAATGGGACAGTCTTA
>BLSH010215273.1:456934-472391 GCA_018402905.1 Glandirana rugosa | reverse complement strand
GGGGGCTGAATCTAGATCGCGATTTTATTACGATTAATTGTGCAGCTCTAACCTGTATTTCTGTACCTAATAGAAATTCAGTAAAAACTATACAAGAGTGACATCTCTCCCCAAAAGCATTGTTTATACAGTTGGGAGTCACAGAGACAGACATATGGGGGTGATTAAAAAAATGCTAGGGCAATAGTGGAAACACGAGCGGGATCTATGCCATCCTCTGCAAGGGTAATGTGTTTATTTTTTTTATCTACTTCAGCTTTAAATGTTGCTAAACCCACAACAAGTAAAATCAGTCTGTATATGCAGTAAACCAGGGGTGCCCAACCTTTTGAAAAGTGAGGACCACTTAAGCGACTTGGTAACCGTTCACGGGCCACAATGAGTGGAGCTGGTGGATGACAGGTCCATGTCTACCCCCATATGCTAGGTAGGCAGGTGTAAACTGATTTCTGCTGCTCCATAGAGGTGAATGGAGGGTCCGAACGATCGTGTAAAAGGGGCCTAAGGCTGCTTTCACACTGATGCTCTGTAGTTTACCCACGCCGAGGGTGCAGCACACTGCACCTGTGGGTTTCCTGTGGGTTAGCTGCACTATGCCATAGAATTCTATTATATCCTGCAGGTGCGGCTCAGTGCAGGTAACCCACAGGTGCACTGCTCTGCACCTGGAGATCAGTTTGAAAGCAGCCCAGGAACCACTGCAGAACAGATATGCCCATATATACACTTTTTCATTTTTGTAATAAACTTACTTTTAATAACAGTCTTTAATTCAGGTATTCAGGCTGTTGCTGTCCCAGGCAGAGAGCATTTGGTATCACTCCGCCCAGAGCCGGCTCTACCACTAGGCAGAGTAGGCGGCCGCCTAGTGCGCACTGACACTTAGGGCGCCTGACCGCTGTTGATCTGACACTGGCTGCTCTGCATTGATTGATGTAAAAAATGACACTGTGTGACTGAGATAATGAGATTGTATTAGTGTATAGTGACTGATCTGCCGAATACCCACCCCCCTCGCCCCCACCCCCTGTGAGGCTGTATTTGATGGGCACAGGTGAAGCTGTATTTGATGGGCACAGGTGAGGCTATATTGATTGGCGCTGGTGAAGCTCTATTTGATGGGCACAGGTGAGGCTATATTGATTGACGCTGGTGAAGCTCTATTTGATGGGCACTGGTGAGGCTATATTGATTGGCGCTGGTGAAGCTATATTTGATGGGCACAGGTGAGGCTTTATTGATTGGTGCTGGTGAAGCTGTATTTGATGGACATGGGTGAGGCTGTATTGATTGACGCTGGTGAAGCTGTATTTGATGAGCACAGGTGAGGCTGTATTGATTGGTGCTGGTGAAGCTGTATTGATTGGTGCTGGTGAAGCTGTATTTGATGGGAGCTGGTGAGGCTGCATTTGATTGGCGCTGATCAGGCTGGGCAGGGAAAAGGGGGTGGGGTCGGGGGTGGAGCCAATGGGGGGCAGCAAAATTTGGTTTTGCCTAGGGTGTCAAAAATCCTTGCACCAGCCCTGACTCCGCCTGTGACAGAAGTGGGCCCTATACAAGAAGCTTCAGCTTATGTGGCTCTGCAGCCGCTTGTTTCCCCTATCCCTGGCTTCATTCACAACTGATGCTTTGGGATGGCGGGTCAGCAATCCATGATCTGGGCTTGCCATCCCAGAGCAGGAGGTCACGGGCCACATCAGAGGGCTCCGCGGGCCACAGGTGCACCCCTGCAGTAAAGCATGCTTGTTATACTCACTGTGGAACCTAAGAGGTTAATCCTCTGCATTGCTTAGAAAGGCTGTTCTATCCTGTCTCCACTGATCGTCTCCTTCCACTGTCCCCAATATATTTACTGATATTTACAGAGCGTTAGGGGACAGGCTGCACATGCTCAGTTTGGTGTTTTTGGGTTCTGCATTCTCATAGGACAATCGTGGGAGAATGAAAACTCCTCCTACAAACTTTAACCAGACACTAATAGAAGTCACAAGACTGCTATATACTGCTGATAAAAAAACGTATTTAGTGGTTTATATTTACTAAAACGATCGCATTTCCATGTTCTGTGTACAGTGAGAGACCAGATATAGAGAATGCAGAGTCCTGGGTTTAACTCTAAGGCCTCATGCACTCCGAACATTTTTACAGCTGCTGTTTTTGGCTTCAGGCGTTTTTTTCTTCAGCCAGTAAACTCCCCAACATATTATCCTATGTAATAAGTAAGAAAAATATCTGCGCTACAAACAAAATCTAAACTAAACAGCAGCTGTGCACTACACCTAAATACCAGGCTAGATAATCATGTAAAACAAAGTGCAGCACTATACAAATAAGTATGCAATAAAGTGCAAATTGTGAATATTACATAGAAAATATGTGGGACTTTTTCACATTATTAATTTGCATGATTGCACTTTATTGTTGCTTAGTGTTTGCTTTGAATTTACACATATTTTGTATGTAATATGCACATATTGCACTTTATTGCATACTTATTTGTATAGCGCTGCACTTTGTTTTACATGTTATCCTATGTGTCCATGCACACATTGGTTGTTATCAGCGTTTTTGGCAGGGGCGTTTTCTGTCTGAAAAAAATCCCCAGAACTAGTGGGTTTTAAGAGGACTTTTTCGCCTATAAAAACACTCTAACTCTGATAAAAGCCTAAACATGCTGAAAAACGCAGCTATTCAGCGTTTACCAGCGTTTTTGAGCCATAAGCTTTTGTTGGAGTGTAGTTTTGCTAAAAAAAAAGAGCTAAAAAATGCAAAAAACACTGTAAAACTCATTCTAGAGCTACAGCTTTCTATAGCTAATGCTACTGGCATTTTTATAACTTCCAGTGTACATGAGGCCTAAAAATCATGCAGGAACATGTTTTTACTACTGAACTTAAAGGGATTGTGAAGTCTCGTTTCTTTTTTTTAAATAACATGTTATACTTACCTCCTATGTGCAGTTGGATTTGCACAGAGCAGCCCGGATCCTCCTCTTCTCTAGACCCCCTTCGCTGCTCCTGGCCCCTCCCTCTGATGAGTGCCCCCTCAGCCAGCAGCTTTCTATGGGGGCACCCAAGCTGAGTCACAGCTCCGTGTATCCATTCAGACACGGAGCCCCGGCCCGACCCCACCCCCTCTCTCCCCTGATTGGCTGACTGACTTTGATTGACAGCCGTGGGAGCCAATGATGCGGCTGCTGTGCTGTGAGGAGTGTCCTGTATGGCTTAGACATTCGTGGACATCGCTGGAGAGAGATGGGGCTCAGGTAAGTAATTAGGGGGGTGCTGGGGAGGCTGCTACACAGAAAATGTTTTTTTATGTTAATGCATAAAATGCATTAACATAAAAATACCTTCTGCCTTTACAACTCCTTTAGGGAAAAAAATCATAAAGGTCTCCTTCCTCCCCAAACTCTACTACAGCAATTGTTGTACAACGAGCAAACTGGGCAAATTTTGCTTCATGTATGGCCAGCTCTACCTTGGAGAATATAGAGGTCCTATGGCACGTACACTGAACAACAAGAAAACCAATCCTCATCATTTGATATAATGATTTTTTACTGGTGCACTTATCCTTTAGGACAATATAGAATAAACAGCATTTCAGTGGAAGAACGAGATGTCATCCCCACTGGGTATTTAATGCTTGTTGTGGATTAGGATGACATGACCTACACCCATTAGGATGACTGCTTCCCCATTAGTAAACCTTTATGGTGTATGATAGGAATTCCTACTCAGCAAGTCAAGAGCTATAGAAACGTTCTCTCGTAAAACACAAATGGAGTGCATTATTTATAGACTATGCAGATGAAAGGAGTGATTTGTATTTGATAAGTGACTGAAGAACTGGCCAGCTACAAAATGCCTTAAAGGAAACTTGTACTGAGTAAATGACGAAGGTTACCATTACTGGCTGCCTTCTGAAAATCCTAGTTGCCTGGCTGTATCTGACTTCAATAGGTTGATGTCTGGATAAAGCATATAGCTGAAATTGTAGCTCCTGATCTCCATACTTGTTCTGGATCAGCGGTCTAGATGGCATTTGGATCAGCATCAAAGCAAAGCAAGCATACTTCAGCTATAACAGCTTATGTTTTTTCTTAGTATAAGTATTGCAATTTTATCTAAAAGCAAAACATTTTTATATATTTTGGATAAAGTAGGGAAGGGCTAGAACCTCTTTCAGCTTTTTACTGTTGTCAGAGTTGGGGGGGACTCCCCAGCGGGGCGGCGGTGGGAGATTCACTCTTTGTCCTGATTACCATTGCCACTGGGATTGAAAGTGATGGGAAAATGCAAAATTTTGAGTTGTTACCACACCAGGGATAGAGGGAAATCTTGCGATTGGGACACTTGAGACAAACTATTAAAGGCCTCTTTCACACATACAGACCGTTTGTCCATTTTTCATCCATTCGTTGACGGATGAAAAACTGACATCAATGCATCTCTATGTAAAAACTTGCTTGTTAGAGTGTATATGTGTGTGTAGTGTGACAGCATGCGCGGTGCCACAATGGACGGGCGATACTTGTCGCCTTGCATGCAATCATTTTGAGGAGACTAGGGTAGTCCGACCGGGGTTTTGCCGGCCACCGTGGCAGAGCTGGTTCCGGTCCAGACTTTCTGGTCCACTCAAACCCCTCTAAACCTGCATTTAAAGAGGAAATAAACCCAGATGAGCTTTACTTCCTCTACATTCCCCTGCAAAGTAGAAGCCCATTATGTGCCACTTACCTGCAAATGAAGCCTGCAACGTTCAGCGATGTCCCCTGTGCTGGCGGCGTCCATCTTCAGCCCCTCTTCCTTCCAGGGCTGCGAACTCTGGCTCTGTGACTGGCATGAGCGTGGGAGCCGCCAGTCACGGCCACAGTGAAGAAACGGCACAGAGGCCATTTCTTCACTGCGCATGTGCCGAAATGACGTTGGCACATCTAGGAAACTGTATATCTGAAACTGTGCAGGTTTAGGAGATATGCAGGGCACCTACAGGTAAGCCTCATTATAGGCTTACCTGTAGGTGAAAGTGGTTGTCACAAGTTGACAACCACTGTAATGACCAGGAAGAGATCTCACTAGAGCTTGATCCTGGATCTCAGAGGGAGAAAGCTGAGAGAGCTCTGTGTGCTAAATTGGACTCTAAAAACAAGGTTTGCAATGTGCTTATGTTTTGTGGGTGTCGGGTACAGCCCCACACTGTATAGAGAGGAATCTCTTTGTTTAGTGTAGCACCAGATGGCAAGGTTTTGTTTTCTGTTTGTTTTCATCTTGCAAGCCTGTAAAAATAAACCTGGCAAGCTGCCAGACTTTAAAGAAACTGACATCCATGCTGATTCTTTCCCCCTGAAAAGGGGACTGGGTGTACCTGTCAGAGGGTGTCCAGTTTGAAATCTTAGTACATATTGTAGAATGAAACCTTGTTATAACTTTGTGTATAGCTTGATTACGATTTCCCAGCATGGTGTGACATTACAAACTGCTGTCACACTGCTGCACTCCCTATCCTTTCTTTCACCATGCTGATAATGACACACACAGGGATTATTCTTGTGTGTCTCTGCCTTCCTGTCTTATTTCCATGTGGAATGACTGATGGCTGTAACCGTACCTGCCAGTGAAATCAATATCCAGCTCTAGCGGTGAGCTAGGTAGGATGGAGCCAAGCTACCTGTGTTTATGGAAGATGAGCTGACAGACCATTATGGAACCGTGGCAACTCTTAATCTGTTTCTATTTCAGGAATGCCGACTTAATGAGGTTGCAAAGCGGCTTAAGAGTTGTACGGTTTTAGTCAATCAGCATTTACAAATAATGCACTGTGCAGCCAGCTGTAATATTTGTGACACTTATTAATGCAAACTGCTGCTATTGTCGGTTTAAAGAACATCCTTGAGCAACAAGGAAACCTGTGAAACATGGCAACTGTGCAAAATATATTGAAAAAAATAAACTCCTCTTAGTTTACTTTTTATCAGACTTTATAGATCTTTATACTGTATAGAATTCTTCATTTCAAGACGGAGTTTGAAGATAGGACTGTAGTCTCTTGCCAGTCATTGTGGTCTGCATGCATAATGTTGTTTAGCCAGTTTCACACTCTGTAGCATAGTGAGCATCACATTGTATAGATCTACAGAGCAGAATTCATTTTCAGAATAAATAGTGTTGTCTTGCGGGGTGCTGTTCTGCCAAACATGCATGCACGATTTTTTGGTCCATTGTGGTGTGCAAGACCCCTTTCACACTGATGCAGTTTTCAGGTGTTTTAGCCCCAGTTCACATAGGTGTGATGCGAGAACCCTGCAAAACCACTGCAGGCTCCCGCATCGCACCCGACTGTCACCGCAGTTCACACTGCCCTATGCAAACTGAACGGAGGTGTCAATACATTGTTAACAACACCCCCTTTTCAGCTCGCATATCGCAGTGCGATCTACAAACTCGCACAGGAATCGGATCTCATGGGTATGAACACCCATACGATCCGGTTCTGGTGCGGACCAAAAAAAGGGTCCTGTGCAAGTTTGGTCTGAATGCGATGCAATATCAGCCATACAATCTGCATAGCACGGACATCGCATGTGGTTTGCCCTGCAGTGCGGTGCAAATCACATCCGATCTTGCAGAGCGCACTGGTGTGAACCAGGGCTCAGCCAGGGTGGATTTGATTTAAATCACTAGTAAAAAGGCTTGATTTAGCTCAACTCAATTTAAATCATAATTGTCAAAGAGCAACTGTCATCTCTGTCCTGCAGCGGCTCCTCCTATTGACTCACCAACAGTTCCATTCACTTTAATGGGATGGCTGGTGATGTGGCAGTGACACAACAAGGTGAGGGACGTGGCGGCAGCAGGTGAGTGGATGCCCGCTAACAGGTGCTGCCATGATGCTTCTGAAATGACAGGTGCTCTTTAAATGTAAGGACTTATTCTTGCTGGTAGTTAGCATCTTTAATATTTGCAAACAAATTGAAGGTTTCCTATTTAGAATAATAAGCTGTCAGGTTAGTAAAACAGCGATATCAGAAGCGATTCAATCATACAGTTTGTTGTGTACATAGATTTGCAAAACAATGGGATAAAGGAATATTCTTGAACTTTGTTTTATCTCATGGTTACTGTGACATTGTGTGAATGATCAATGCATTGATCAATTAATAATTTAGTTTATTCAGCATATAATGGAGCTTAGTTATGTAGCATGAGGCTGTATATTCTGTGTACAATGTTAGTACAGTGATCTCGCCCCGCTGAGCTATTGGGTTCTGATAGGGGGGTTGGCCCCCCAGCCAGAACACACCAGTCAGCGCTCTCAGCCATTGGCTGAGAGCACTGATTGGCACACCTTTTTCGGTCATGCTGCTCCTTTTGCGGAACGGTTCCCATACACACGGGCTGGATGTCGGCCAGTTTCTATTGAACTGGCTGATGCCGTCCGATATTCGGCCAGTGTGTATGGCCATTTACTCTAAAGCTGCTTGTGGTATACACGCTATGAAAAGGGAATTCTGTCTAAAGGTCAACACTATGCAGTAATGATCACTTCTGCTCTTTGCATGCTTATTGAATTATCACTGGAGTATTTTAAGAGTTAAAGAGGTTGTTGGGCTAAAACACTGAGGCTGGATTCACACCTGTCCGGTGCGAATTCCAGCCTGTCTGCTGCTGGGAAGGGGCAGAGCCACAGTTCGGCGGCTCCTGTCCGTTCCCACAGCTCAGCAGCTGCGGGGGGAGAGATGGGGGAGGAGCCACGAGCAGGGAAATTATCCCCGTTCAGTGCGGAGTGCATCTCCGTGTTAGATGCGCTCCCATTGAACTCAACGGGCTGGGAATTCGCACCGCACTGCACAGAAAAGGTACACATTTTTTGTGCAATGCGGAGTGCGAATGCACTGCACATATGTGAACCGGACACATTGAAAACTATGTGTTTTAAAGTGTCCTGCGTATTGGATGCGGTTTAAGCCGCATCCAATTCGCATAGGTGTGAACCCAGCCTTATAGTTCAGTTTTAGTAGATGCTGCAGTGTTTTGTTGCACTCCTTTCAAAACCATCCAACATCTTTTTTGTTTTTTCTAATTTATACTATGAATAATGCAGCAAGAGCATTGGGAACACCCAAAAGCGCATAGGAACAGATCCACAACTATGGTGGAAACATCTTGCTGCATAAGTCCCCTATAGATCTTAGATGTCAGGGGGCAGTTCGGCCTACTAGATTATATCTAGCTTTAATTGAAATTTCAAAACCAAAGAAATTCCCAGCTCAACTTACCGAACAGCCTGCTAACCCACCAAATCGAAAGCTACAGAGCCCCGTCAATGAACCCCAGTAACTGTAGTCCTAACTCTAAATTTTGAGAGCCTCCATAGTAGAAGCACAAACATTATAATGGATACTCAGAGGGCAGGTGAGCCTGGAGGGAGCCCATCGCTCCTTAAAGGCACAGGGGCGCACTGGACACCCAGCACATACCACCACGGCAGCAAAGGTTGTCCAGTGCGTCCCCTGACCATTATTTCAACAGTACAAACAAATGGCCACTGCCCTCACCTATAACTGGCCTTTGCAGCAAGGAGCACATGGAAGGACAATGCATGCAAAACAAACAGATCCACAACTATGGTGGAAACATCTTGCTGCATAAGTCCCCTATAGATGTTAGATGTCAGGGGGCAGTTCGGCCTACTAGATTATATCGGTCTTTAATTGAAATTTCAAAATCAAAGAAATTCCCGGCGCAACATACCGACCAGCCTGCTAACCAAACCAAATTATCCTGTCTAACAGTATGCGTTAAGACGGGTTTCGTTTGCACACATTTGCAAATATATGCCAATGCTACATAGTACCGTCATGCCATCCCAGTAACTGTAGTCCTAACTCTATATTTTGAGAGCCTCCACAGTGGAAGCACATGCATTATAATAAATAGGCAGAGGACAGGTGAGCCTGTAGGGAGAATTTCTGGTTTTGTTTTGCATGCATTGTCCTTCCATGTGCTCCTTGCTGCAAAGGCCAGTTATAGGTGAAGGCAGTGGCCATTTGTTTGTACTGTTTAATTGAAATTTCACTTTTGGGGAAATTGACCCAAGCAATAGTCAGAGCAGCGGAACCTGTGCAGTGCATGACCAACCTAAAGAGGAGTTCTGCCTTGGGGAAAAAAAAATTAAAAGTCAGCAGCTACAAATACTGCAGCTGCTGACTTTTACTATATGGACACTTACCTGTCCAGGGAGTAAGCAATGTTGGCACCCCAGCCGATCTTTGGATTGACTGTTGGGTGCAGCCACCGCCATTGCAGGTAAGGGAACCCAACAGTTAAACCTTTCGGCTTCATGGCCAGTCTCCAATTGCGCATATGCAAAGCGTGCACTTTCTGACTGGCCCGGCTGCGGAGGAAGGAGGAGGGGGCCGAACATCAAAAACAGGTCCCGTCCCCCTCCCCCCTGAAAGGTGCCAAATGTGACACCGGAGGGGAGGAGGAAGCAATTAAGAGAAAGTTCCACTTTTGGATGGAACTCCACTTTAAGGTAATGAACATTGTTAACATTTTAGCTTGCAGACATCTTTTTCAATCTGTTCTTGGATTAAGGATTTATTCCGGAAATCTAAGCATCCATTTGCTCTTTTCACAGATTATTTATGCACCCCAGAAGAAAATATTTACAAGATAGACTTCACAAGATTTAAAATCCGAGACATGGAGTCGGGAACAGTTCTATTTGAAATCACAAAGCCTCCAGCATCAGGTGAGGTTACTTTATTAACTACTTGAGTAGTATTCTGTTTTACCCCTTCATTACCAGAGCCGTTTCCAGTGCTGTGATGATTGCTCAGTGGTGCAACACTATACCCAAATTACTTTTATGTATTTTGTTTTAGAGACAGATAGTAATTTCTTGTTTTCCATTAAAATAAAAATGGCATGATCGTGCAAACAACCAAAATGAACAGGAAAAAGGTGCAGTGCTAATCCGGTTTGTGTGTACTCACACACCTCAGTGCTCTTACATATAAATTATGTGTAAAACATTGCATAAAGTGTTCAAAATTATGTGCAAATATCGCAGCATCAGCTGATACTTCCTAGAGCACCCAGATGGAGGAATCTAACGTGAGAAATTTCAAATATAAAGTGCTATCAAATAATTAGTTCATCACTCAGTGATAAAATAACAAACAATTCCTCTGTGAAAAGTGCAGCAACAGGAAGTTTCACAGAAAATGTAAATTGATCCAAGAAGAGGGATTCCCAATAATGTGCAAATAAAGTCTTTAGAAAAGTGCCAGCGTGCTGAGAGATATCCTCCACCAGTCAGTCTGACTGCTCACTCATTCATGAGTAAAAGACAGCATCTATCCCCACCTTGGGATTGAACAGACGGCTGGTAATGATTCCCAATGGTACTCTCCTCCGAGGGCCTCTACTAGAGCTTCTTGGCAATCTCAACAGCACGCAAATACAAAAATGCAGGGATCTAGTGCTCTCTGTCTCAAAACTTTATCCAAAGAAAGTAAAAATGCAAACTTACATTCTATGGCACAGTAAAGCCGTGCTAACTGATAACAGCATATGTACAGCCTGTGTACCCAGATGGCTGTGGAGTGACGTCAGCGCAGGCTCCTCCCCATACCAAAATTACCCCTTTTTTGGAAAGTAGACACCTCAAAGTGTTATCTTTTATGCCACAATATTTCGGAATTGAAGAAATATGCCGGTAATGGTGCACTAGATATAGAGCATCCAGGTTATACAAAGAGGGAGCAGGTGGTGAAGGGGTTAATGTACAGATGACATACTGTGAGAAGGAGTGAAGCAGATGAAGGGGTTAATGTGCAAGATGAGGGAAGTGAAGGGTTAATATACAGGTCACAGTTGCTGCCTTGATTATACTTCATAAATAAGGAGTTACTTCATCCATTCATTAGTTCCTGTTTCCTCCTCTCCCTCCGTGGTAAGGCCTCATTCACATAGGGCGATTTACAGTGTGCCCTGTACAGAGTTGTGTTTTGCTGGCAAGGGTATACACAGGTGTTCCGCGCATCTCCATGCCAGCTGTCCCATAGATGTCAATTGGGACAAGCGGCTGAATGGGCACAGCCATTGTGTCCCAATGTGGTTCCTGGTCACACACCCACACAGATGTCATAGTGGGACATAGTGGCTGTGTCTGTGCAGTTGCATGTCCCAAAACACATCTATGGGACTGACAGCACGAGGATGCATGGACCAACTGTGCATCCTTGTGCCAGCAAAATACGTTCCTGCATGGGACGCGCAAGTAATCACCCTGTGTGAATAGGGTCTGAGAGGAAGGGAAGGGGGCCCATAGATGCAAACATACACTATTTACATCATGATACCTGTAATTGGTGTTTTATGATCAGTCACAGTAATCTGAACGTACAGAGCCGCTGGGTTCTGTACAGAGACTCTATACGTGTTCCAGGCACTAACAAGTTAAATCTTATGAAAATAACGTTTAACTGGCAACATTTTATTCTATTTTATGTAGAAAGGGTTGGTAAGTGCTGTGTATTCATATATATATATTTATCCTTTGTGATAATTTGTATAGCGGGCATTGGCAACAAAGGCACTGTAGAGTTATACGGTCATTAAGCCTAGAGCACTGTGGGTTTTAAGAGGTTATTTATTTATGCAAAGGAATTTGGAATCATCAGGCTTATTCAATGAGGTAATGCAAAGCTTGGCCATAGACGTGTATATGTATGAGAAAGATGCATACAAAGTAAGGAATCTGTCCTCTACCATTTCTGGAGGATCAGGATCCACATCAGTCTTTTCCCCAAGCCAACTCTACACCAGTAGTTCTCAACCCTGTCCTCAAGTACCCCCAACAGGCCATGTTTGCAGGTTTTCCTTTATCTTGCACAGGTGCTTTAAATCAGAGCCAATGCCTTGGTATTTTAGATCAGCTATTTTATCTAAGAGAAATTCCCAAAACATGGCCTGTTGGGGGTACTTGAGGACAGGGTTGAGAACCACTGCTCTACACAGCCCAGTAGTTGCTAAATGCAAACATGCAGTTCTGTTTGAAACCCTATAAACACCCATGGTAGTGTTAAAGTTGCTGTCCCTTTTGCTGGACAGCTTTGTCTGCATGTAAAGATGAAGGAAAATATAAGAAAAAAAAAAAAAGACATTAAAAAAAGAAAAAAAAAAGATGGTGTGTGTATGTACAGTATTTCACAAAAGTGAGTACACCCCTCATATTTTTGTAAATATTTTATTCTATCTTTTCATGTGACAACACTGAAGAAATGACACTTTGCTACAATGTAAAGTAGTGATTGTACAGCTTGTATAACAGTGTATATTTTATGTCCCCTCAAAATAACTCAACGCACAGCCATTAATGTCTAAACCGCTGGCGATGCACAATAAAGCCCACAAACAGTTTGCTGAAGACAAGCAGACTAAGGACATGGATTACTGGAACCATGTACTGTGGTCTGATGAGAAAAAGATAAACTTATTTGGTTCAGATGGTGTCAAGCGTGTGTGGCGGCAACCAGGTGAGGAGTACAAAGACAAGTGTGTCTTGCCTACAGTCAAGAATAGTGGTGGGATTGTCATGCTCTGGGGCTGCATGAGTGCTGCCGGCACTGTGGAACTACAGTTCATTGTGGGAACCATGAATGCCAACATGTACTGTGACGTACTGAAGCAGAGCATGATCCCCTCCCTGGGCCGCAGGGAAGTATTCCAACATAATGGCCCCAAACACATCTGCAAGACAACCACTGCCTTGCTAAAGAAGCTGAGGGTAAAGGTGATGGACCGGAAAAGCATGTATCCAGACCTAAACCATATTGAGCATCTGTGGGGCAATCTCAAACAGAAGGTGGAGGAGCGCAAGGTTTCTAAAATCCCCCAGCTCCGTGATGTCGTAATGGAGTGGAAGAGGACTCCAGTGGGCAATATGTGAAGCTCTGGTGAACTCCATACCCAAGAGGGTTAAGGAAGTGCTGGAGAATAGTGGTGGCCACACAAAATATTGACACTTTGGGCCCAATTTGGACATTTTCACTTAGGGGTGTACTCACTTTTGTTGCCAGCGGTTTAGACATTAATGGCTGCGTGTTGAGTTATTTTGAGGGGACAGCAAATTTACACTGTTATACAAGCTGTACACTCACTACTTTACATTGTAGCAAAGTGCCATTTCTTCAGTGTTGTCACATTAAAAGATAGAATAAAATATTTACAAAAATGTGAGGGGTGTACTCACTTTTGTGAGATACTGTATATGTGGTGTGTGTATGTGTGTGTCTATATATATATATATATATATATATATAAAATTTATTTTCTCTTACGTTCACTGACAGACGCAGCTCTTCTTAAATGACACGTGGGTTTTATGTCGTCCTATCAGGAGTGACTAGGCAAAACAGATGCAAAAGCATCAGGGATAGGCAGGCCCCTCCCATGGGGGCCGTCCTCACCTGAGCCTATAAAACCCCCTGCTGGCCAATAGCATTCAGTTTTGTTTGCCTAGTGCAAAGGAGTTGACTGGATTCCCCTATGGGACCTGCGTTTTTTTCTGCATGTAAATTATCTCTCTGAAAGATGAAGACTTCTATCAAGTAGCCGGCCTTGGCATAGAGCGGATATCACGAATCCAAAGCTTTGCCCTGCCCGGCCACCTCCTGACGACCTACCCTAAAAATGACAGGGCAGCGTCGCTCAGGGCCCGTTCCGTGCGGGCGGCCTGTGGCTGTTGCCACTTGTGCCCAGTGTCTGGCTTTTGCCTTTCCAGTGGCCTTGGCCAGCAGCAATCCTTCCCGGGACAAGGAGGGAAAGTCTGCTTCGGGTGGCTACCCGCAACGCCCGTCGGACTGGTGAGTGACCCCTCCTTCGCCCTTAGGGCGTGGGGGGGGGCGGCATCCGGGGCTGTTTTTAATTTTAGCGGTAGCTTTTTCCCTGTCAGGGGGGCAGCTACTTATTGCATGTCCCCCTCCCTCCCTCCCCCCACCCCAGCCCCCCCCTCTGGTCTGCCGCGTTCGTGAGGCGTCGCGTTTGTGACATAGAGGGCCCTGGGGCCTGTACCGGTGTTCCCACTGGGGAACGTTCGTTCGCGTGCGTTTTTAGCCGCCGCCATTTTGCGGCGGTTGGCCCATGCTGCGCGAGCGCCATTTTCTCCCCGGTGGCGGTTTTTGGTATTACACTCTGTGTAACTGTGCGCGCTTTCTCCTCAGAGAAGCGACAGCTGCATGTGTGGTACAGTCCCCAGGAGCGCCTTTTTTTCTCTCACAGCGCTGACAGGCTACAGGGCTAGAAGCAGCAGGTTTGGCTGGCTCCTTGGGGTGTTGTTTTAGGTGGGCTTGTCCTCCCAGGCTCCCTGGGTGGTCTTAGGTGGTGGTGGTGATACGTGGGGGGGGGGCGTCCCATTCAGGCCTGTGTCTGGGGACGGCGACGCAGCGGCTATGGACCCTGCATTGCCCTCTGTTTTGGAGCCAGCAGAGCAGCGCTCCGCACAAGCCCCTGCGGTAGCTTTGGACTTCTTGCGGGCTCTTTTTGTGGAATTCATTCCTAAGGTTACTGCTCCGGCCCCTGAGCCCCCCGCTAAGCGCTTCACCCCCAATGTCTCCTCAGGCTAGGATTCTGATCATGAAGTCGCCTCGGTTGTCACGGGGACCCCCGTGGAACTTTCTGAGGGCGAATTGGTCCTCTCAAATACTGAAGAGGACCAGGGGGCCTCAGTGGCGCGCGACAAGGCTGTTACGTACCTGGTGGAGGAGTCTGACTTATGCAGTGGGTAACCTCCCTTACGACCCTGACTCGGGAATCCCTGGTAGAGTAGACAGGTGGCTCGGGAGTGCAGGATGGCACGAGGGTCGGACTGGGTCACTGGTGATGGTATAGGTCCGTTGGTGCGCTCGTGCACTAGAAGAATGGTCGTACAGGCTGGGTCGTGAAACAGGCTGGCGGTGCGGTACAAGAGGAGCAAGCAGGCGGATAGTAGGGTTCAGGCTGGGTCGTCAACGGGCGGGCAAGCAAAGTACAGGAGGGCTAGGCAAGAGAGTGGTCGTAGACAGTCCAGGGGTCGGTGCAGGCAGAGATCAACCAAGTCAGACAATCCGGGTCACAGGAACAGAGGAACAGATACAGGTAACTCAGGAAAACACACTATACGCTGTAGATCCGACAGCATCTGCTACAGGAAGCAGGAAGTTTAAATAGAGCTGCTCCTCTAAGAACCAGAGGAAACCACACCTACATGCTATTAACCCTCCGCACGTCTTCTAACATTGCCCCCCCCAAGGGGCAGCCTCCGGATGCCCAGCCGGGCCTTCAGTTCCGGGTGATTCCTCCAAAAGGATCTGACACGTTCCTTGGCATGGATGAGATGCTGGTGAGAGAACGGATCGGGAGGACATGAAACGAACGGGCGGGCAACTGCTGGGTCGGACTTGGGA
>BLSH010215273.1:420973-447303 GCA_018402905.1 Glandirana rugosa | reverse complement strand
CGTCTGGTTATTTCCTCATGTCTTTCCTTTTAAGATTTAATACTTTGTTATAATTCTAAAATGAACAAGGAAAAGAAGGCCTTGTGTCATGATCTAGTATTACTGTTGGCTATTTTAATCTTACTTTTGAACGATTTGTCCTTAATAACGTAAAGGAGACAAACGTAAACGACTTAATTGACTACAACGACAAGAACAATGTACAAGGAATAAAAGTTCACAAGACGTTCGTCGAAAAACACTCCTGATAGGACGACATAAAACCCACGTGTCATTTAAGAAGAGCTGCGTCTGTCAGTGAACTCAGAGAAAAGGCTTTTACGGTAAGTTATAATAAAATCCCTTTTTTTTTACGTTGTGGCAATTGGTAAAAATATTTAACTAGCTAAACAGACTGAAAATGAAAAAGCTGCTTGCAGAACACTTGAAAATAAGGAACATGTAACAAGAACAGCAACATCAGTTAATTCAGCAAATGCAAACAGAGGAAATGCAATAATTCCTGTTTAGCAAGTTTTCATTCTAATTTTATCGGTTGTCATTATGATCTAGTACTGTGTTCCGGAAGAAAAGGAACAAGTAAAATCTTAATATTGTTTCATAATTTAGAATTTTCCTTTCTGTACTCCTTTATTGGTCTGCATTCACTTTATTTTTCAGAGTAAGGCTTGACTATGGACATGTCCAGGGTTATTTTACTATTGCAAATAAAAATGTCTTAATCGTACATCATAGGACACAGAGTTTCTTCTTATTCTTGGCTTACTGGGGTTATGGCCAATAATAGAAGGCTTCCGTGCCCAGCACAGTACTCCACTCAGTTTTGTGCTAGTGTCCTTGGTTACTAGATGTACCTCAGCAGTTTCTCTAAAGACTTGATTCTATGAGTGTTTGCTTATGGATTTTACACCTGTTCCATACACCCTTGCTGGGTAAAAGGAAGGGATCTATCCATATCAGCTGCCTATGACCTTGGACCCAGGGGGATGGTACCTGGATTCCGCTGTGAAGATCGGGGACAGCCTGTAAGGTTGCAGGTCAGCACTGGCAGCTCTGGCCTGGGTACTTGATAGCTGGAATTGATGCTGGCAGGATGCCCTACAAGTTCAGGGTGGTGATCCCCTAAGGAGGAGCCATGTCCTTGAAAGCCCTTTTGCAGCATGCCTGCTGTGATGGTTGAAAATTAGGCTCTCAGATAGCACTGCAGCCTGCATTCCTGTGCTTGTTCTGTGAATGGATCTTTATGGATTTTATCCAATAAAATTAATACTTTCCTTCATATCGGAGTGCGGACAACCTACAATTTCTACATATGTGGAGTGCCACCTCTCCTTGGACAGCAGCACAGGCACTGAGCCACTACTTAGCTGTAGTCATACAATTCCCCTTTTGAGGTAAGGCTTTATATTCCCAAGAAAGCCATTGCAGAATGCAGGCAGAGAGGTGGTGGGAAAGACAAAGGGGTGAACTCTCAAATCCCTTCTAAGGGTCGAGCAGGCCCCCAAATAGTTTGCTGTGTAATGGCTGCCCTCAGTCAGATAAGTTCGGAATTCCTGCCCTTATTTGGTCTTTTTCACTGTTTTTCAGGTGCAATTCCTCAAATTCCTTTGCGTCTAGGGTCAGACTTGTGAAGAGCTCTCAGGGGTTCTCACTGGGTTGTAATGCCTGGGATGTAAATGTGGGTGCTTTCCTTGTTGCAAGAACATGAAGATGATTCTTTGGATGAAGATGTGGAAGAAGAGGAAGTGGTAAGGTTCAGGAGTCCTCTTTTGAAGTGTCCTCTCAGGAAGAGGCTCAGAGTTCTGACCAGTCTCAGGAGCACAGGACCACAGTTGAGTTTTTGGCAGGTGTGATCAGGATTATTTTAAAGCTGCCACCTCCATTTACCTCTCTGAAGGTCATGGTGTTTGGGTCCTGGCAGTCACCAAACATGTTCAAATCTTTTCCCATGCGTCCTAACTTGCAGGAAGTAATGTCAGTGCAGATAAGAAATTGGAAGCCCACTTGATGGTGCCCTTTTCCTTGGTTGGTGCAACTCTGCAGCTGGCAGTGGCAGCAGAGGGAGTATTACAAGTCGAGGAAATCTGATCCTGAGGATTATGTTGTTGGACAATACCTGTAGGAGTTCCTGTGTCAACAATTTTTTAATTGAGTCTGCCTTATTCAGTGATTGCAGCTTATTGAGCTCTATTAGGAGGCAGAGCCTGCAAGGACACAGGCGATCATCCTAATGTGACAAGTGCGTGAGTGTGGGTGAGGGGCGGCAGGTGCAGACAACTCATCAAAAGACTTCAGTGGGCTGCCTGCATGCAGCACCTGGAAGTTGGAGACACTGCAAAAAACAGCTCGTTCACGATATACAGGCATCATCGCCCATGTGAATGAGGCCTAAGGCAGCTTCCGGTTATGGTGTGGCAATGAAATTCTGAGCAGTGTTGCCACTCTCATGTAGGCTGTGCCTGCTTGCATGCCAATGGGATGAAAAAATGTTGCAGTATTGTGGGTATTGGCATTATTATTGCTGATTTACAAGCCAATAGCTTTTCAATCCTTTTCCTGCCACACCTAGTCCTTCCCACTGCTTTCTAGATTGGCAGTACTGCCTCTGTTGCTAAAACCCTCCCACTGTGAGATGCAATGCCTGGCATTGGGGGCATGTGAGGCCTAAATAAAGGAGGATTTGGTTAAATCAGGGAAGGTTTACTTAACCACTTGAGCTTTTTGGACATACCTAGTATATCCCAAGAGTGAAGGGCTCCCCACAAGCTTACACTTGTTTTCTTCAGTCGGTTCACGGCTGTAAAGTTAGTGATCTGATCACTTTCAGTCTGGGCACCTTATCCGTGGTTATTGGGATCCCCTGCTCTTCCCGAAGGGCTTTATGATGGTGAAGTCCTACGTTTGGTCTACATAGCAGCTACTTGGATGAATAGTGAAATGTCTTCAACATTAAAGTGTAACATTAGTCAGAGAATGAACTCCTGCTAGATCACTTGAGGCAGGTATAGCTATGTATAACATTAAAAATAAATGCCTATACTGTTTAAAACCCAGTAAGGCACTTGTCTTTCCCTGCTCTGCACATGCTCAGTCACTCTCTATTTTTTAGGCACTGCTGAGTTTATAGAGGCCGATCTGCTGAAAGCCTTGAAGCAGAATTAAACCCTCCTATCCTTTACAGCCAAGGAAGCTGCTTCTATTTAATCTGCAACTGCCATGGTGCTGAACATATGATAAATTATGACACCAGCCTTTTGATGGTTTGACCGTTTTGTTAAGGACCCAAGCAACATGTGACAGTTAGCAATCCTGGCATTTCAGGAATGTAACTATTTTTTGAAGTCATTAAATCGATGGGTTTAGTTCCGCTTTATGATTTACTGCTGTTCAGGGGCCCTGGGCTTCAGCAAAATGGCAGTCTCCACTCTCCAGCAAGAAGAAAAAGGAGCAATGCTGGAGGCAAATTACAGCACACACTAATTTTGGTAGCATAATTATTGATGTGGAATGTATGTTCCTTGCTAAAGAGCATTATTTTTTTATCAAGTTGTTATGGGTACAGTACAGTTCCACTTTAAACAACACGTACAGTTGAAGTGACTAACTACTACTAGCTATACCATGGCCTGGATACATGCGATCATCTACATACATACATTTGACCTACTTAAACCTCACCCTGATGCGTATAATCATGTCAGTATTTATGACAGATCATTCCTATTTTTAGGTGCCATCTCTCTTAAACTTGTGAGCCACAATTGTAATGGACATTTGAACAGTTAGGTGACCAGAACATGATCCTGGTGATCAGCACTGCCTAGAAATTGTATTTTTAAAGTGGTTACAATATCAAGATAAGTGTCTGATAATAAGCTGTGTATTTTCAGATAGAGGAATTGTTGTGTTTTTTCCTACAGTAAAATTTTTACAACTCTCTAATTTTTGTACCAGCTTGCTGTTTTATATTTTTTAATAAAGATAATTGTATTAGACACTTGATGATACTATTAGTGGCTCAGTGCAATTACTTTAACAAGTGTCTGGTATAATAAGCCGCCTGTTGAAAGAAATATAGAGGATGCCATTGCTGCCCTACTTCTGAAAGTGCTAGCTGCTTGGCTGTCTCTTGCTTGAACACCTGGAATCACTTTGTACGGGGGTTACCCTACAGCAGGGGTACCCGTCTTTAGAATGTTTTGAATCATATGGAATTAGACATAGGGGCTCCCCACTCACCCGATGTATTGCCTTGCCTGGTTGTTTTTTATTGGCACTTTTCTGTGTTTCATACTTTTGAACGCTCTTTATTACCCCTGCCTGGGCAACTCTGGTGCTTATTTTGTTATTTTCACTAAAACCTTTAAAAATGATTGAACCGAACACCTGGAATCACTGACAAGGAAGGGCAGTGGAACAGCCAAAGTCAGAACTTCTTATCTATGTACTTGTTGCAGACAATTGATCAGCATAAAAGCCAAAGTACTTGAAATGATCAATAGAAATAAAATGTTAAACATCCATTATTTGTGATAACCCAGAGTAACCAATCAATCTTTGGTTTATTTATACCAGATTACTGAATGATGACTTTTATGGGAACCTCACATTGTATATTTTTTGCTTGATTTAATAGGACATTGGTATATTAGCAATGAGCAATATTATACGCAATAGAACAGTTCCACCTAGTGGCCAAAAAGTATTATGCACAGAAGCTATTTTGTAATACCTCTAAAGGAAATGTAACAGTACTTTTCTCTTTCAAGACTACACATTGATGCAATAGTGAGTTTGGAGAGAATTTGAAATCCAATAGTTACATAACATAATTGTATTGATTAGCAGGGCACAGTGACTTTTAGATATGTATTTTTGTCTTTCGTATACCAAAAGAGAATCTTGCCATATGGTCATGTTAAAAAAAAGAGAGATTTTACCTGTAAATTTCACATTTCAAATGCTTTAGAGCACCACTCAAAGCAGGAGGATAATCAGTGTCCCTACCGGTATACAGAAAGTGGAAGCAGGTGTCAGGCACTAATTAAGAGGCGTGGACATATATGTGGTAAGATGCCACTCAAAACTGACCCTGTGCTTCAGATATGCATATGGCTGTGCATGGCCTCAGCAAGTGCTGCTCACCTCTGTGACTAAGCCCCGGTAGGCGGGGCAGAACAGGTCAGGGTGCATGGCCGGAGCAGCACTAGCTGAGACCATTGTCACGTCTACCCCAACGCATGTGATCAGACACTATAGCTGGCTACTGTGTTCTTCACCTATAGCAACCCCCTTTCCCATAAGGCAAGCAGGCCTACCGGTACTCGGTTGCCCCCAGGACTTCTACACAATGCTATAGTGCCTGGCCACCATGCCCCCAGGACTTCTACACAATGCTATAGTGCCTGGCCACCATGCCAGAGCAGGTACGAATTGAGCAAAACAAACAGGTACTTGCGGTTGGCACACAGGTAGCGTGGCTCTATGACATTCCAGGTAAAAGGTAAGCTGAGTTCAGGGAATAGTTCAAAATCCGGTCCAAGGTCATACACAGGGAAATCCAATCTAGCAAAGCAGAGCAGACAGACAGGGGGCTTGATCAGGAATAACACACGTATCACTCTTTATTACAAGCATGTGAGTGAGGGTTTGGCTGGCTTATAACAGGTTTGGTTTCCACCCAGAGACTGATCACATTAATCACCTTGCAGGTGGACATACAGACAAGGAGAGTGCCATAGCCAAAACCCTGGATGCTGGAAAGCATCAGCCATACACAGCCATATCCACATCTGAATCATGGGGTCTGTCTTACCCACATTGTTTCTAGCAAAATTGTTAATACTACTTTTAATTCTATATATTCCTTCCAATGTAAACGTATTCAGACACATTTGCATATCAACATCCCAAATAGAAAGAGCCCCTATTGCAAATGGTGAAACTTCAGACCCACAGACAACTAGGTGAGGATACACACGGGCCGAATGTCAGGAAAAAAACCCATCTGACAATTGTGTGTATGTCAGTCTGTCCAACAGAAGCCGGTCTTTGGAAAACCAGCAGCTGACCGACTCCCGATCAGCGCTCTCAGCCAATGGCAGGGATCATAGTGTTCTTGCGGAGAACACAATACCTTAGCAGGGGAGATCGCTGTATGTACTTCGCATAGTGTGTACAGCGACTCCAACCGGAGCTGACGTTTTTTTTTTTTTTTTTCGTTCAACCAGAAAAAAGCAAATAGTGTACCAGGCTTAAGCAACATTTCTGATATCACCTGCCCTGGCATTATTGGCAATGGACTGTCCCATCAATTCATTTTTTTTTCTTTTTCAGTGCAGTCAAATTGACGCTTTTTACACTCAACCATACGCACAGCTAATGTTTTAAAAAATGTAACTTCTCTTACAAAAGCTGAGTGGCAAAAGTTGGTTATAATGTTAAATTATGGTCTGCCTTAAGGAATTTCCTTAGAATACTACATAGTGCACATAAAGAAAACCTCTCTAAAATTCCTCCTAAATATGAAAGACAAAAAAATATGGACTGACTCCGTAAAAAACAAATATGCCCAAAAGTAAAATCACAGGTTTGTGTGAAACCGTGAAAATGAAATGTACACTAAATTACAAATACTTGACTTCCATTAACCCCTTCCCACCTACAGTACGCCTATACAGAATGGGATCTCACTGGACTGGGCTTTTTTTCTATGGGGCCACATATATGCGCATTTGTCTTTGTGCTGGGACCACGCTGCATAGTGCACTCCCAGCACAGAGAACAGGGTCTCACAGGGAGCCCTGGGTCCCACATTAATGATCGGGACCTGGAACTCCCGGTCCTGGGTCACCTGATCCCTGTGATAGCTTCTAATTGGCTATCACAGTGATCAGTAATGCTAAGTGCATTGCATTGCGTGTATAATGCGTTTGCAGTCATATCTGTGCAAAACACTTTGGCAAAGTGTGGTTCCAACTTGAAAGTCGTTCCTTTGTCCCACCCCCTTTTGCTGGAGCTGTCACACCTTCTTCTGATAGTTTACTGTGTATTCAGATATTGGCAATAAGTAAATTAATTTTTTTTTTTTATCTTGTTTTAGAGCGAGAACATGGTGACAAGAAGGATGTGGATCCCAACGCAGGTAGATTTGTCAGGTACCAGTTCACACCTGCTTTCCTCAGACTGCGCCAAGTTGGGGCAACGTAAGTAAATATAATCTCAATTAGGCCTTTTTACACCAGGCAGATATAAAACATCAATTCATACCATTATATATTCATTGAAAAAATAATTCAGACATATTTTTCAGTGGAGCTAATAAAACTAACTGAACATTAGCCTTCTGTAATCCCCTGTACAACAGCACAGAAAGAGGGAGACCGTGCACCCATACTGATATGGAGCATGCTGACAGGAGGAGAAATCAGTGAACGGATGGCTGATTTCATTAATGTGCCGCTGCTCCTGATTCCGCTCTTGATAACGTTTAATTGTTGCTACTGCAGTGGAGGCTGAGAACCTCGCTGTGTTATCTGGCATGTGTGCCCGGATCACAAAACTGGTTGTACACAATTATAAAACCTTTATCAAGTTAATTATAACTTTATACTACCTTTCTTACTTTTCTATTGTCACCGTAAGGTCAAATTAAACCATTTACAATACATCAGCCCACCCCCCTTCAAGGTCTTAATGCAATTCTGTCTTTCCACCTTTGGGTGCCAGCACAGGTCATCCTCCCCAACCAAAATATGTGGATGTAAACCCCATTCATGAAATCTGACCTAGGCACATATATCTGTAGTGTTTTCTTATGTCTCGCCAAAGCACTAAGTCCCACTAAGTCCCATGTTTCTCCTGCTCGGTTCTTCTGTTACCAGCATGATAACTTTTGACAAGTTCTCTGTCGCAGGAGATGAAACCAGCCTGAATTTTGTTTCGGGGAGGGAGCTACAAATAAATGAGCACAGAGCTAGACTATTCACAGAACAGCTCTGAGAGTCTTTGCCTATGTGGAGGGGGGCGTGTGCCTTTCCTCCAATCAGCTGTCTTGGCTGTATGCCAATAATCCACGCCCAGTGCTAAACAGGAAGAGAAAATCTGTAACACAATCTGAACTTTCTAAAGGATATAGAAAGATGAAGACAGCAGATATACATATAAAACTTATGTAGGAGGATTTGTTTAATCATCTGAGGCTGTTCACTTCACTGGTTATATGTGAGGGTTTATATCCACTTTAAGGAAAAATACATGTCCTGAGAAGCTCAGGCAGGTGATGGGACTTATTGAGGGGCTGTGGGGGCACTTAAAAAATTAGACTTTAGTACCACTTTGAGCCTAGGTTCACATTGGTGCAGGAATGAAATGGTGCGAGTTCAGCTGAACTCACACCATTTAATTTCCGCATGTCAGTCCCGACTTCAGGTGCAATTTCAGAGACTTCTGTGCGGGTTGCTGCACAGATGTCTATGGAAATTGGTAAAAGTAGTACAGAAACTGGCAATGGTACCGTCCAAATCAGTGCGACGCTGAATTTGTGGCGTCGCACCGATTCGGACGGTACCATTACCAGCAATGGCCGCCGATTTGGCATGCAATTTGACATGTCAAATCGCATGCCAAATCGCACTAATGTGAACCAGGGCTAAGGTAGTGAAACAGTAGTAATAATGTCCTAAATGCATCTAGCAATCTATTTTAGTTCACTTTAGTCATATTCGTGAAACAAGACCAATCAGCTATTATACTGTATGTTGTTGCATTTTGCACATTGCTTTTTCCTTATTGAATTGGGTTGTTTGGTTGAAACTCCTATACAAGTTTAATAACCAAGCATGATAGCTCGGTGGTAGTGATGCCAATATACATGAGATGTTCGATGCTGAGCTGATCAGGTGGCAGTCATCATGGATTTGGGTATTTAGTATTGCTCTTGCATCTATAATAGTCACTAGTAAATTAAGCTGTAATCTATGAATCACGATAGACCATACATGCACAGAAATCTATATTAAAGCCAAACTCTAGGCAAACCACTAAAGACTAAATAGTTATAATACATATATGGGAACTATTTTACCTGCCAAACACTTACAGGTCTTGTTCCTCCTTCAGCCTGTACCTGGGCAGTTTAAGGAGAAGCAGCAGACTGATGAGGTCATGGTGTTTGATGCTCTCTCCTCCCATCAGCATATTCTTTGTTCGCACATACAGTTGTGCTCATAAGTTCATACCCTGGCAGAATTTATGACTTCTTGGCCATTTTTCAGAAAATATGAATTATAACACAAAAACATTTCTTTCGTTCATGGTTAGTGTTTGGCTGAAGCCATTTATTATCAATCAACTATGTTTACTCTTTTTAAATCATAATGACAACATAAACTACCCACATGACCCTGATCAAAAGTTTACATACCCTGGTGATTTTGGCCTGATAACATGCACACAAGGGGTTTGAATGGCTATTAAAGGTAACCATCCTCACCTGTAGGATCTGTTTGCTTGTAATTAGTGCGTGTGTATCAAAAGCCAATGAGTTTCTGGACTCCTGACAAACCCTTGCATCTTTCATCCAGTGCTGCACTGGCGTTTCTGGATTCTGAGTCATGGGGAAAGCAAAATAATTGTCAAAGGATCTGTGGGAAAAGGTAGTTGAACTGTATAAAACTGGATATAAAACTGGAAAGGAATATAAACAGATATCCAAGGAATTGAGAATGCCAATCAGCAGTGTTCAAACTCTAATCAAGAAGTGGAAAATTAGGGTTTCTGTTGAAACCAAACCACGGGCAGGTAGACCAACCAAAATTTCAGCCACAACTACTGCCAGGAAAATTGTTCGGGATGCAAAAAAAAAAAACCCATAAATAACTTCAGGACCCTCTGAAATTATGTGGTGTGGCTGTTTCAAGATGCACAATAAGGAGGCACTTGAAGAAAGATGGGCTGCATGGTCAAGTCGCCAGAAGAAAGCAATTTCTATGCAAATGCCACAAATGATCCCACTTACAATATGCCAAACAGCACAGAGACAAGCCTCAAACCTTCTGGCATTTGGAGTGATGAGACCAAAATTGAGCTTTTTGGCCACAACCATAAACCCTACATTTAGAGAGGAGTCAACAAGGCCTGTGAAAGACAAAGGTGGATCGTTGATGTTTTGGGGATGTGTGAGCTACAAAGGCACAGGAAATTTGGTCAAAATTGATGGCAAGATGAATGCAGTATGTTATCAAAAAATACTGGAGGAACATTTGCATTCATCAGACAGGAAGTTGCTCATGGGACGTACTTGGACATTCCAACATGACAATGATCCAAAACACAAGGCCAAGTCGACCTGCCATTGGCTACAGCAGAATAAAGTGAAGGTTCTGGAGTGGCCATCTCAGTCTCCTGACCTCAATATCATTGAGCCCCTCTGGGGAGATCTCAAACGTGCAGTTCTTGCAAGACAGCCCAAGAATTTGCAGGAACTGGAGGCTTTTTGCCAAGAGGAATGGGCAGCTTTACCATCTGAGAAGATAAAGAGCCTCATCCACAAATACCACAAAAGACTTCACGCTGTCATTCATGTTAAAGGGGGCAATACACAGTATGTAAACTTTTGATCAGGGTCATTTGGGTAGTTTCTGTTGTCATTATGATTTAAAAAGAGTAAATACACTTGACTGATAATAAATGGCTTCAGCCAAACACTAACCAAGAGTGAAAGAAATGTTTCTGTGTTATCATTCATATTCTCTGAAAAATGGCCAAGAAATCAAAAATTCTGCAAGGTTATGTAAACTTATGAGCACAACTGTAAGCACTGCAGCGCAACTGACTGACTCCTTGTGTTGCCTCCGCCAGCCTTAGTCTGAGCTCTGCATACAGAGCTGCTATAATTTAGTCTTTTAAATCTTCCTGGTGTTCAGCATTAAAAATAAATATACTTCGTAATCCGAAAGCATTAGAAGGTAGCAATAATATATCTCTAGGTTTGGAGGCCCACTTGCGTTCATTTCCCACTAGGATTAATCCACAGACATCCCTAGCTATTGGTTCCATTGAAAGTGGTGTTTTTTGTAGGATTGTGTTCTTTCCATTGCTGTTGCTTCCATTGCTTGGAATAAGGTAACACTGGTGTCCTGCTATGCTCCACAATTATATTAGAATGCCTGCATGGGTGATAATTGCATAATACTGACGTCACAATCCTTAAAGTGGGAGTAAACTCCTATCTCTGACTTTTACCTATAGGTAAGCCTATAATAAGACTTACCTATAGGTAGTGTACATATCTCCTAAACGTGCACCGTGTAGGAGCTTTTTACGGTACATACAGCCAGTGACATCGGGTGGCCATTCCTTCAGAGTCCTGTACTGTGAACTGCGCACATGTGCGGGAGTGATGTCATTGCGGCTCCGGCCAGTCACAAAGCCAGAGTCCCCTAAGATGGGTGAAGATGGAAGCGTCTGCAGCTCTGACATCTCAGCGCTGGAAGGGCTTTGTTTTAAGGTAAGTTTAACATAATGTGCTAGTATGTGATGCATACTAGCACATTATGACATTACTTTGCACGTTACAAAAAAGAAAAATAGTCCAGCAGTTTACTACCGCTTTAAAGGGACCATTCTACCATGCCTGCATATCTTCCACCTATAGCTTGCCTAAGATCTTTAGATTCAAGCAAATGTAAATCATAAAAAGCGAGTCAAATGTCATTGCATGTGATATAATGCAGCAAATTTATTTTCTTTTTTAATAAAAAGTGCTTGAATGCTCCACCTGTCCACGCCCATACACCTCTTTGGGGTAATTCCTGCTTGCTGGAACTACTTTCTGTGACTGATTTTGAGTTGTGGTTTAATGGAGGGGTCATATGTCTCCCATGTACTGCACATTCCAGCAGAGCTATTAAATCCTTTCAGGATCTTAAGACTGGATTTCGGTTACCCAACTCCATGTTTTCTCCGTTACCTCCAGTGCTGCCACGTGCTATACCCCTCATTTTGGGACTCTGCCTCCAGTCTCTATTCCCTATACCTGTTGAACGTACTCCTGGATACGGATTGCAGAAAACGAATGTCCACTTTTTATAATAGCCTCCTATTACCGGCGGCTATTGATCTAGCTTATCAATTGAACACCTGCTGATTGGCGGACGTGCGGAAGCTGGAGGATGAAGACAGGGATGATGTGTTGGAATCCTGCAAACTGGACTACCCAAAACTTTCTGATCGCCTCACCCACCTATATATTTTGCATAGAACCCATCTAACTTCCATTCATCTACCTAGGTACTGGCCGCATCATCTTGTGCCCCAGATGTGGTGAGACCAGCGCTACTTTTTACCACCGGATATGTTAATGCACTGTTATCCAAGGCTTCGAGTCACGGGCAGTATGGTTTCTACAGGATCAAATGGACTCCCCATTAACCCTTTGCCCTAAGCAATGTCTTCTGTGCTCCCTCCCCAATCCAGATAGTGTCAAACATCTCCATATTTTCTTGCAAAAAACACTTTTCATTGCTAGAATGTTGATTGCTTGCTTGGGTTTGGCTCAGGGCATCACCAAAGATTGGGTGGCTGACATTAATCTTACATTGCCATATAAGAAAGTCATTTAAATTCATTGAGGATGCCCAGCTAAATATCACAAGATTGTGACAAATTAAGCCTCTACATGCATGGGCTACTAATTTGTAGATAGGTGAGTGTTAACTCTCTGTTTATGTTGCACTACCTGCTGCATATACTTAACCACTTCACCACCAGGCCAGTTCTGACATTTCTCTCCTACATGTAATAATCGTTTTTTTGCTAGAAAATTACTCAGAACCCCCAAACATTATATATATATATATATATATATATATATATTTTAGCAGAGATCTTAGGGAATAAAATGGTGGTCATTGCAACTTTTTATGTCACACGGTATTTGCGCAGCAATTTTTCAAAAGCGTTTTTTTGGGAAAAAAAAGTTTCATGAATTAAAAAAAAAACAGAACAGTAAAGTTAGCCCAATTTTTTTTATATTGTGAAAGATGATGTTACGCCAAGTAAATAGATACCCAACATGTCACGCTTTAAAATTGCGCCCACTCAGGAAATGGCGCCAAACTTTGGTACTTAAAAATCTCCGTAGGCGATGCTTTAAAATTTTTTTACTGGTTACATTTTTAGAGTTACATTGGAGGTCTTGGGCTAGAATTATTGCTCTCGCTCTAACGCACGCGGCGATACCTCACATGTGTGATTTGATTTGATGTTCACATATGCGGGCGCGACTTGCGTGTGCGTTCGCTTCTGTGCGCAAGCTCACGGGGCGCTTTCATTATTTTATTTTCATTATTTATTTTACCTTTATTTTTTTATTTTTTACACTTTCTCTTTAATTTTTTTTTTGATCACTTTTATTCTTATTACAAGGAATGTAAACATCCCCTGTAATAGGAATCTTGCGTGACAGGTCCTCTTTATGGGGAGATATGGGGTCAATAAGACCCCACACCTCCCCTCTAGGCTGGAAAGACCGAGATCAGAAAAAAAAACAACGATCTCTGTCTTTTCTGCCGAGTTCACGGCATTATTTACATGCCGTTACCCCGGATGTGACGTCCTACGTCGCGCCCGGGCCTCCGGGTCATCAGTCATCACTACGCTTGTCAGAGCGACATCTGTTCTCCGGGCCGCCAATGGCACGAGCGACCTGGGAGAAGCACCGGAGGGCGGCGGGAGGGGAGGACGTCCCCTCCCACTGCCGATAAGAATGATCAAGCAGCTGAACTGCCGCTATGATCGTTCTTATGGTGCAGGGAATTGCCGGCGGATAAAAATGATACCTGAATGATGCTGGTAGGTGCCGGCATCATTCAGATATCCCTACTCAAAGACCAGGACGTCTATAGACGTCCGGCGGTCGGGAAGTGGTTAAAGTGGATGTAAACCTACCACCCACCCAGTATAAACTAATGACAGAGTATTAATGTATATATACATGCAAGCCTCCTGCATCTACCCCTACCTTGCAAATGTCCTTCCTGTAAGCACTAGCAGCTCTGTAAAACTCTGAAATCAGAGGGTGTCTGTGTTTGCTGGAGTTTGGTGGGTGGAGTTGTGATGTCACAGGCCTCCCCACCCACCTCTATACTGAGATATTGAGGAGGGAGGGGGGAGTGTAAAACTTTCTCTGCTGTGTGAAGGAGATAAGCAAATTGCTTGTCACTCACAGAGCAAGGGGTGGATGGATTGTGTATTTCCCTGTTAGTCGGACTTTCTCTTCCTGAAAAAAGATAAGCTGATTACTCACAGTTGGATTAACTCTTTGTGGCAAGACTGGGTACAGATGACATAACATGCTATACTCTACCAGGCAGAATTATTAATTACATTTTTTTTTTCGGGTGTACATCCACTTTAATGTAAAGCAGGCCTCGACAATCCCAAGGTGCCAGGTCGCCATGGCAACCAGAAATCGCATCCTGGCGAGTGACAGCCATTCCTTCTCTCCCCTCATTATCTTAAAACAGTGTCTCCGATTCAGCGAGAGAGATGTTCTCTTCTTAATCTAACAGCTGTTAAACTTGGCAAGCTGCCCTGGATATTTGTTTATAGTTGGGAAGAAAAAAAGTACAACAATGTATCTTCTTCTTTTATCAAAGGAATTATCTCCGGGCTGTATGAGGGAAGTTTAACCATTTAAAGATTAAACCTTTTCTGACATATGTGGTTTATAAGTAAAAATCCAGTATTTTCTGTCAGAAAATGACTTGGAACCCCCAAACATTATATATATATTTTTTTAGCAGAGCCCTTAGAGAATAAAATGGCGGTTGTTGCAATATTTTATGCCACACGGTATTTGCGCAGCGGTCTTTCAAACGCAATTTTTTGGAAAAAAATACACTTTAATGAATAATAATAATAATAAAAAAAATTAAACAGTAAAGTTAGCCCATTTTTTTGTTGTTGTATAAAGATGATGTTACACCGCAAGAATCGTGATCTTTATTCTAAGCAACAAAATTGTGATAAAGCCCTGTGTACCATCAACAATTACCACTCTTTGTGTGCAGCTAGGCTCTAGTATTTCATGGTGACCAGAAACCCACCAGAGCAATGAATAGTCACCATGGGGGACACACATGTAGGCAGGAAGTGTCTGCAAAGAGGCAGCAGAAGATCAGCAGTGCTGGAATACTTTTTCACCTTTTTTTTTTTGTATTTTATTTAAAATGTCCCTAAGGCTTCGTTTAGATGTGCAGTTGGGTGGTAAAAATGTGCAGTAGAGATGTGTTTTTGCCACCCACCAATGGCCTCCCTTAAGCTCCATTAGGCAGCAGATGAGGGTGTTTTACATGCCGCAGTCATGATGCATTAGGCATAATAAGGAATTTCCCCCTAGAACAGATTTTTAGTGTCACTCTTTCTGGCCAGCCGATAACCCTGATGTATCGATGTTACGTTGGAGTTATTGACTGGCTGCTCTGCTGTGAGTAAGTTAGGGTTAGGGGGGGCGCATATTACTTGCCTTACCCCGGGGGGCGCTGACAACCCAACACTATGGTAAAAAAACTGGCTCCTAACTTTTTTTTGGATTCAAAGCAAATTTGTCAAGCCCTGATTTAAAGTATTTCGAGTCATGGGCTGTGTATCAAATGGTAACATTGCTGACTGTTTGAATGCCAATTTACTACTGTAATATATGGATATAGGTTTTGCATGCTAAGTCCTCTTTTACTTGATTGTATTGCTGGAGTACAATACTGTTTTTTCAATAATTCTCTGTTTCTATATGGGAATCATCCTTTCTTTTGTAGTAATTTATAGTGGTGTTTATTGCACAGTTTTTTCTATTGTTTCTCTCTTAATAAAAAGTTTGTTTGATTAATAAAAAGTGTCATTACAATTTTCCAGGGTTGAATTTACAGTCGGTGACAAGCCCATTAATAACTTTCGAATGATTGAGAGACATTACTTCCGTGACCAGCTCTTGAAGAGCTTCGACTTTGAGTTTGGCTTCTGTATCCCCAGCAGTAAAAACACATGTGAACATATTTATGAATTCCCACAGCTTTCAGAGGATCTTAGTAAGTGTCTTTTCCTTCTTCGTGATAAACATTGATGACTACGTTTCCGTCATTACCACAATGGGACTTAAAGCACATTATACTATTGTGAGAGAGACTTTGGGAACAATTGGAAATTTCTGTGAAAATAGACCCTAAATGTAATGGGATCTTCATCTAAGTTATTAGTGCTGCTTTTAAGGAGTCTCTCTTTATTATAAAGTTTTTTTTTCAAACAAATACTCTGAAATTGCAAGGTAGAAATTGTGAATGCATGCATACCTGCAATACTATGAATCTATTTATTAAAAAAATAGTGTCAATCATATGCAGAGCTGTCACAAATCTTTACCATAACTTCCTAATATGTTTATTTCCTCAGGTGGTCACTGCCATCTACTGGCAAGAATGCAGTGTTTTCCTGACTTGAGGTATTTGAGGAAAATACTTTATTATGGCCACTAGATGGCGTTGACAATACTAGGAGAAAAACATATTAGACAAATCATGGAGAAGATTTGTAACAACTGTGTAATAATTGTATTTAAAGCCAAAATTTTTAATTTTGAAAAGAGTAGAGAAGGGTTAACATCAGTGACCCGTTGGGTAGATTTTCTTTTGCTTCCTGTTGTGTAGACTCAACAGGAAGTAAGAGGAAATTCTTTATTAGACAACCGATTGGATGGTTTCTCTTCTATTTAAATGCTATATCCAAAACTAAAAGATAAAGAAAAAAAATGGCTTCTGACACTTTTAAAGTGGTAGTAAACTCTCCTTTTTTATTTTTTAACTACTGGTAAGCTTATAATAAAGCTTACCTGTAGGTTAAATGAATATCTCCTAAACATGCACTGTTTAAAAAGATATTCTAGAAAGCAGCCGGCAGTGATGTCACTGGCGCATTCGCTGTGAAGGAATGGCATACCTGTGCCATTCCTTCAGAGCTCTGTGCCGCAACATTATCGCAACTTGGTCATTCAAGCAGCTGCAGCCCGTGAACCTGGAAGAAGACCGGGTGAAGATGGGAACCCGCATCCAATTCACAATAGTGTGAACCAAGCCTAAAAGTCCCATTCATATGGAATTAGAACACCTCTCAGGTTTTTAGTGTTGCTTGTGCCCCCCAAGAGATTCACCCTCTCTATTTGTCCTAAATAAAATCCCAAATTTAGAGTGGTTACCAGTACAGCGGTAGAGGGGAAATCTTCCAGTGTGGATTCACTCACAAAAAAGGCAATTAAAAGCTACGAAAAAATGGTTTCACAGTAGCATGCAGAAATGCATGCTGATGTGAATTTTATGGAAAGTGGGGAAAGGTAGCTTCTTGTAATCCAGGGCAGTGCACTACTGCATTACACAGTGCTCCTTCATTGCCAGTCACACAATGGGGCTGGTGCTAGATTAGATTATATGGCTCAATTGCTGCATAGTCTGCAGGAAGGCCTAAGGGAGAGCAGGATCTGGAAGGTAAGGTGGTTCCCATATATGCAGTTCAACTGTTTATCTGGAGTTTAGCCCAGCCCAGTACAAGCAAAGGCACAAAACAAAATAGACTTTGTCTTGTTTTTAAAGTACTGTGCATACATTTCCTGACCTGCAGCATTCACTTATGCTGGCATTACATTCCAAAACTGATTTTCCACTTTTTTTCAGAATCATGACAAATAGTACCAAGAGATCAGCATTATGTAAACAATACAGAAAGCTAAAGATGGAGCACTCAACCCCAATAAGATGTCCAGCCAAACAATAGAATTGGCTAGGTTAAGTGTTAGATGAATTTCTGATCCTTCTGTACTGCCTCTAGGCGGGACCTTTGGATCGTAAGCCCTTAAGAAGAAAGATACAAGACAGCAAAGGTAGAAGTAGGGAGAAGAGAATAATGGAAGGTAAGAGGGATTCCCAGGGGTCGCTAGAAACAGAGGAAGAAAAGAATGGCGGTTCCATTGGGTATAACTAATCTCCAAGCAAGGTTCAAGTAAAGATGTTGGAGGGAGGAAATAGCAGACCAAAGGTTGCATTATTTGTCTGTATTTCAAAACTCAATTTTGCTGTGTATTATAGCTTATAATATTAATAAAGGTTTTTGTTTCAGCTATGCTTAGAGAGGGTGATCTCCAGGCCCTGGATATTGTTTGCCTAGATTGTAACCTAGAATAGTAATTTAAATTGGGATTGAGTAAGGGCTTCAGGCTGCTTATTTAATAGTTATCAGAGGGTCTGTGGTCATTGTGATCTGTTCCACCCTATTTCAAGTCACTAACATTTTGGTCCAGTATTTTTGGACTATGGGACATGTCCACCAGATATGAAGGTGAGTCCCTAGGTCCAGAAAGCTAAATATGTACCAAACTACTCCCCGTTGTGCTTTTGCAGCTATGTGTGCTGGAACTAGGTATCAGCGAGGGAACACCTTATAATTGGCCTCCTGCTCTAAGACATGATGGGTAGCTCATTTAGTCCATGACCAAATATCTGCCCAATCCTCCTCCTCTAGAAAATGACCCCAAGGTCAACCTCCCAACACTTTGCGTAGGAAGGTGCACCTTTAGTAGGGTAAGACACTAGATGTCTGTATAATTTAGATATTTGCCCCAGGGCATGAGTATCGGAGTCACACATCTTCAAACACTGTCATCTGATCGAGAGTCACAGGAGGTCGAAGTTGTGAGTTGAAGAAATATTTGATTTAGAGATAATTAAATATTTCAGAACTGGGCAAATTGTGTTGGTCGCGTAGTGGTGAAGGGGTTCAGGGCAGTGGATGCAGCCAAATTAAATGTAATTTTGTCCAAATCTGAAACGACTTAGGTGCAACAAACGCAGGGTAAAATGACAGATTATTAAGGAAGGAGAGGAGTGGTACGTGATGAGAGACCAACTCATAGTCCGTTTAGATTTGGCGCTTTTAAACTCGCCAGTGCAGGTGTTTATTTATAGGGAGGGACACTTTTCTGAAATTGTATTGGGGTTTTCTTGTATGACAAGTTTACCTGCAAAAGTCACTTGGTGAAAATGAAACCATCCAACACTTTAGCACCAGTGCTGGCTTTCTCCTACTACTAGAATACACTCTTTTATTACTACATTTTAAAGCATTCAACTAAATAATTTTTTTTTTTGTTTCTATGCCTTAATTCTTTCTTCTTTTCTTGCCCTGCAGTTCGTGAAATGATCATCCATCCCTACGAGACTCAATCAGACAGTTTCTACTTTGTGGACAACAAGCTAGTGATGCACAACAAGGCAGATTATTCATATAGTGGAGGCCCTTGATCCTGTTGTAGGAGGAAACCAACCACAGAGCATTGAAAACAATCCCCTTTCCCCTAGCAGTTATTAAAGGGATTGTGCCCAACTTCCTGTAGGAGAATCCATCCGGGATCCAATATTCTGTTTGCTAGTAGGAGTTCTAAGACTGAGCCTAAATCTGCCCCTACCTGCCCTAGAGCCTTTTTAGCACATCAAAACAGTGCAAGGATCTTAATGCGTCTTCACATGTTGGCAAGGATGCCTTTGAAATGATCTGAGTCCTCTAAATAAGAACGTGGTCTTTGTACCAGAACGTCTGAGCAATGCCACTAGTTTTATAACCATCAGAATTGCATTGAGTTTAACAAATGTTTTCCTGGAACAAGGACTGTTGTGAAACATTATTACTTTTTTTTTTAAGACCATCCTTGCTGATATCTCATGGGCCATTCATTTTAGGAACAACCATTCTCATGTTACTTGGACCAAATCATCTTAGGAACAAGTTTTCTTGTATACCTTGGGCTACACCAGGTCTCTTCTGTGTCAAGCACCAACCGCACATGGAGCTAAAAAAGGTTTTGTAAGCTTGGACCAGACCATAGTAAAGGGAATCCAAGCCAAAGATCTAATCGGTTCTTCCTTAATAGCTTCTTCTTCTTAACAGTCTGTTTAACTAATTGTGATACTAGGGTTTTTGTCAGGCTTTTCTGTACTGATTTAACAGAAGTGTAAACTAGGCATTTTGAAGCGTATATAGTGATGCAAAATATTAAATAAAATGGGAAACTGACATTTTTTTTAAAAAAAGGTCAACTGTATTATTTAAAAGGTATAATCAGCATCAGTGGTGTATTTTCAAAGGGCAATGCAGCCAAACAGCTAGATACACTGTTGCAAGGTGTAGAGACTACTATACCTGCCAAATGACTCGAAACGTAATGAATGTACACTTTGCTGTGCTACATGGCTGCTTAGCATAAGGAGTTATTGTCCAGTCTGCTGTGTGGACTACAAGTAACAGCTGGTAATGCTCTTGTTGAAAACATAAGCACAACCCCCCAACCCTACTGCAGTCCTATTTATAATTTACATTTTGCAGCTTAATGGAAGGATAGATTTTACATATTCACTCCAGAATAAAGAATATGTAACCCTAGACCACAGAATATTAACCAAAAGGTAATTATATTTAATCCCCTGCAGATGCCCTTTAAGGCCTCATACACACGGGCGTTTTTTGACGCCATGTTTTTTGGCGGTTTTTTCAGCTCTCCATGTTAGTCAATGGCCCCATAAAAACGCCAATGTTTTTGAGCTGTAGATGGCGTCGGCATTAGTGAGCTGAAAGTAGAATCCACGGCCAGCGCGTTCCAAGGCTGTAACGTTTTGGCATTTTTGACGCAGATGCTGCAGAACGCTCACTAGTGCCGTGACTGCTTTAACCGGCGTTTTTTGACGCTAACGTTTTTAGGTTAAAAAAATAGCAGAGGGATGTTTTTTTTTCTTCTTAAAAAACGCCTATTGGCGCCGACGCTCACTAACGCGCATTAGCGCTCATTAACGCCGATGGAAAACTCAGAAAAAAACACTGATTTTTTCCCTGACGTTGGGCCCCACGTTTTGCTTATTTTTTTACATATGCCCGTGTGTATGAGGCCTAATACTGAAAAAGTCGAGCCCACATCAACCTATCAGCAAATGCCTTTTTTCAGGTGTACTAATGAAAATTGGGACTTCAGTTGCTCTGAGTTGCTGTACCTCGCTGGTCTAGATAATACTAAAAAGTGAAATGTAATAAAATTAGTCTTTTTGATTTAAAAAGAAAACGGCTTTCACTGATACCTATGTAAAAGTTCCAAAACTGCTCAGGAATATTATAAACTGTCATAGAATATTGCCAATTGTCAGTTAAAATACGCAGTTGAGGGTCTCTGCAAAGTATGTGTTCATTTACTCATAAAGAAGCGCAGGATGTCTCGCTTTTAATTCATGATTCATTTTTAACCCATGTCTAAAATGTCTTCAGAAAAATGACTGCAGTCTACTCAGTCTTTATTTTCTTTATAGCCATGAACTGCAAAAGATGAGTTGAAAATGGAATTAGAAGGGCTTACCAGATGTCTGCTTTGTACAGACTTTAATGTCAAAAATATGGAAACCAGCAGGACATATTTTTAAAGCAGATTTATTGTCTCATTAAGTACATGCATGTAATGTGTAAACCTAGTGCAGCACAGTACTCCTCTTGACAATGCCACATCTGTGACATATGATCATGCAATAGGCTCTGAGCTTGTGTAGACACATGCTGGGTTTTTTTTTTTTTGCATTGGATGTGCGTTTAAATTGCACATTAAACACATGTCAGCAGATTTTCATTTTCTTCAATGGTGAAGTGTGGATGACAGATTTAAGGCCCTATTAAGATGTTTTTGCATTGCAGGCAAAGCAGGGCAAAGGCAGCCTATTTCTGTGCTTTATATTCTAAAGCATGCATTTAAAGGATGCCATATTTTTACATTGTCTACATGAGCCATTTCTGTTGTTGGCTTTGTTTATGCATATTTTCTTGCACAGTTCTACCCCTTGCTGATGCCTCACTCTATGACCAGGCAGTGTAAAAATCAAGTACACTTTTTTATGCCTCTAACCATCTGACCTGCTAGTGTAGAAATCTTTCAGTCTTACATGGGTCAACCCTTTGCTGTCTTTCACCTTATGACCAGGCAGTGTTAAAATCTATACATGGCTCAGTCCCTCTTTTGCCTCTCGACCTATCACAAGTGTAAAAATCTATCTCTGTCTCAATCAGATCAGCCCTCCCTGCTGTTCCTAAACCTTTGACTTGGCAGAAAGTTAGAATGAACAGTTCCAGTGATTGTAAATGATCACCTTCTAAAACAATCTGTTCAGTTTAAAATAGAAATGAAAGGCTAAACATTTTTATATACACAGTATATATATAAAAAAACATTATAAATATCTTTTTTTCCCCTTTTTTATAAGTGATCACATTCCCTCTGTTCTTAGCTGCATAAGAGCTGGGGGGAGGAGAAGCAGCAGCACACTGAGCTTCCCAGGGAATGGCTGTGCAGCGGGGACGTGTCAAGACAAGGCTGATCATTCGAGAAGAGTACAGTGAGTTCCTAGCAGTGGCCGCTGGTGGTTTGTTTTTTTGGGGGGAGGCAGCAAACAACCACCCCCCCCCCGTTGGTTGGTCAGTGGCACCCCCCCGGCACTTAGCCAGCGGTTGCGGGCGGCAGCCGGGTTCCTGAGGGCAGCTGGCGGGTTGCGGGCTTCAGTGGGCAGCAGGTGGGCTTCAGCGGGAGGCTTTCGGGCCTTAGAGGGCAGCGGGCGGGCTCCTGTGTTCTCCTATGTAACATGTGCGGCTCCTCCCTCCTTCTCCTAGGCATCCAATAGGATCACCTTCCCTTTCAACCAATTGGGTGATGGGTCTCAGACCCGCTTCCTGATTGGCTGGGAGGAGGATCAGTGTGGCAATAGCAAATATTCATTTGCTAGTGTCACACAACTGGGTGTGATCGGGGCGCAGTGCTCTGTGTCCCGATCCCACCCTTTTTTGAAGCATATTAGAGCCTCTGGCTCTAATCACGTGCTTCAAAAAAACACCCCCCCCCCAATGGAATCCATATTCCGGCTCCCTGTTATGTAGATCAGGGGGCCGGACGCATGAATAGGTGGGGTGGCGCCCGTGCGCCCCTAATGGATGGGTCGCCGCTTGTTCCCAGTTAGAGAACTGACCACATTGTGCTCTCCTCCTTAGTGTGGTCAGTTTTTAATAGGAAAGCAGGGGGACTAACAGGATCACCAGGGATTTCACATACAGGAAGCAATACAAAGAGGACAGGATATTTTCTCATACAAGTACATAGCACAGCAGGCTCATATCAGGAATATGAAGTTTTGGGGTAACAAACGCTTTAACTTGTTTAGGGGGTGGGGACTGAGAAGTTGCTGGTTGCTACAGACTCAGATGACCATTCCCCAAGAATCCTTATTGCTTAGGCAGTTCAGGGACCCTATACTAATAAGAAGTGGGATATATATATATATATATATATATATATATATATATATATATACACTCACATATTTTTGGGGGGGAAATGTACTGCTTTTGTATACTGTGAAATGTCAGGAATTTAGACTTTTAAGTTACTGATAGGTTTGCTTAAAGCGGAGGTCCGTCCGCCCCTTTAAAAGTTAAGTCAGCAGCTACACATACTGTAGCCGCTGACTTTTAACATTAGGACACTTACCTGTCCTGGAGTCCAGCGATGTGGGCACTGCAGCTGATGTTTCCATCAGCTGTTGGGTGCTGCTGCCGCCATTGCCGGTAAGGTAACCTGGCAGTGTAGCCTTTCGGCTTCACAGCCGGGTCCCTACTGCGCATGCGTAAAGTACGCTGCGCTCTCTCACTGGCCCGGCAGAATGGGAGGTAGGAGGGAGAAGGAGGGGGACCGAGCTGCTGACGTACTTCACCACGGCCCGATCTCCCGGAAGTGGGGACAGGGAACCTGTCAAAGACAGGTATCCACTCCCCCCAAAAGGTGCCAAATCTGGCACTGGAGGGAAAGAGGAATCAGAAAAGTGGAAGTTCCACTTTTGGATGGAACTTCGCTTTAAAAACAAAGAAAAATGAAAGAGAACCTAATGCAGAATCATGTGGGCAAACAGGCAATGAAAAAAAGGATCAAAAACTGAAAGTGATATTAAAGGCTTTTTTTTTTTTTATTAGATACTGTCATACTCACCTGCTCTGTGCAGTGGTTTTGCACAGAGCAGCCCCGATCCTCCTTTTCTCAGGTCCCTCACTCACGCTCTTGGCCCCTCCCTCCTGCCTCCAGAGCAAGTAGCTTGCAATGGGAGCACCCAAGCAGTCTAGTTTCCAAGCCATGGCTCTGCTTGTCCATTCACACACAGCTGTGGCTTGGCCTTGCCCCCTCTCTCTCCTCATCGTCTCACTGGCTGTGATTGACAGCAGTTTGAGCCACTGGCTCCCGCTGCTGTCTCGGTCAATGAGGAGGGAGAGTCCCCTGAGCGCTGAGGCTCTCTTGCACATCGCTGGATCAAGATGGGGCTCAGGTAAGTATTAGGGGGGCTGCAGCACAGAGAAGGTTTTTTATTTTCATGCTCAGAATGCATGAGGGTAAAAAACTTGAGCCTTTAAACCACTTGAAGTACAAGATGCCTTTGTCCATGCTCTTATAGATAACCGCAAAGTTACTTAGATAGCAAACATTTCATTTTCTGTGCAGATGTGGTACCTTCTACATACAGAGTTGTGAATGTCAATTGTAACTCTTTCTTAATGTAACTTTTTTGTTTCAGATCTACCAATTCTTCGAACATGAGTTGTGTTAATTTAGGATACAACTTGATACAATACATCTTCATTATATACCGTTACACAAGTTGTTGTTTTTAAAAAATGAATGGAACATTTACACACTGTGGAGCAACTATATTTTAGGCTGGACCAAAATTCATCCTGTGAGAGTATCAACCATTGGTATTACCAAGGCACAAAATGAGCCCAGGTTCATAATAAATATTCACAGTTCAACCAGCAACATGGCGTTCCCAAGCTGGAGTTCTTAGACATGTATTCATTGCATACACAGTGTATGCTCACTGCCCATTAACTATGTGTAATGCGGTGTAGATATCTTGAGTTGTATAAGAGACTTCCAGTAAGTTGCTAAATCTGAGGTATGCCAACCTTTCTAATACTTGGTTAATGTCTGTCTGTTGTATATTTGTTCTGTTGGTTAATGGCCTAGCCAAATGTTTATTGGCTAGGCCATAATAGGATACCTGTGTTACTAAATGAATCCAGTTTCTCAATAGATTGTTGGGTATCACTGTGTGGTACAATATCACTAATAAAATATGGACAGTGTCACGTGAATTAATGTGACTAACTTGTGGTGATCAGAGTTGTTGCTTTGTTTTAGGCATTCTATTGTATTGTAACATTTTGGCCACTAAAGAGAGAAGTTAAACCATTTTTTTTCTGGTTGAGGAAGCTCCCTTCCCAGTAGGGACTTAGTCAAGAATACAATCTTGCCATTGGGGTTTATTTACTAAAGGCAAATCCACTGAGCACTGCAAGTGCACTTGGAAGCGAGGTTGCTGTAGATCTAAGGGGGGACATGCAAGGAAAATAAAAAACAGCATTTTTGGTTGGACATGATTGGATGATAGAACTCAGCAGATCTCCCCCTCAAGTCAGATCTTCCCCTCATGTCAGATCTTCCCCTCATGTCAGCTCTTCCCCTCATGTCAGCTCTTCCCCTCACGTCAGCTCTTCCCCTCAAGTCAGCTCTTCCCCTCACGTCAGCTCTTCCCCTCAGGTCAGCTCTTCCCCTCACGTCAGCTCTTCCCCTCAAGTCAGCTCTTCCCCTCAAGTCAGCTCTTCCCCTCAAGTCAGCTCTTCCCCTCAAGTCAGCTCTTCCCCTCACGTCAGCTCTTCCCCTCACGTCAGCTCTTCCCCTCAGGTCAGCTCTTCCCCTCACGTCAGCTCTTCCCCTCACGTCAGCTCTTCCCCTCACGTCAGCTCTTCCCCTCACTTCAGCTCTACCCCTCAGGTCAGCTCTTCCCCTCACGTCAGCTCTTCCCCTCATGTCAGCTCTTCCCCTCACGTCAGCTCTTCCCCTCACGTCAGCTCTTCCCCTCAGTTCAGCTCTTCCCCTCAGTTCAGCTCTTCCCCTCAGTTCAGATCTTCCCCTTACATCAGCTCTTCCCCTCAAGTCAGCTCTTCCCCTCACGTCAGCTCTTCCCCTCACGTCAGCTCTTCCCCTCAGGTCAGCTCTTCCCCTCACGTCAGCTCTTCCCCTCACGTCAGCTCTTCCCCTCACGTCAGCTCTACCCCTCACGTCAGCTCTTCCCCTCACGTCAGCTCTTCCCCTCAGTTCAGATCTTCCCCTCAGTTCAGATCATCCCCTCACATCAGCTCTTCTCTCGACTGCACTCCCCTTCTCGACT
>BLSH010215273.1:383414-419558 GCA_018402905.1 Glandirana rugosa | reverse complement strand
CCCCAACTAAATGATTTCCGTTTGGGTGACACGTTCACGTCAGTGACTTCTCGACTGCACTCCCTGCACTTGCACAGTGGGTTTGCCTTTAGTAAATCAACCCCAATGATTCTAATCTCCCCCCCCCCCCCATACTAAAAAAAACATTTTTTTATTGCATTTTCTCTTATTGGAGAAATGTATCATTTCCTTTGTTACCACCATCACTGCCAAAAACGTCTCCACAATGCAGACACAGACAACAATACAAAACTTGATACATTCTGTCCCCAAGCAGGGGTTAAAAAAACACCACCTGGTTACAAAACTCATCTCCTCTCCAGTGTTGTTCTTTGCAATAATTCCTTCCTGTTACCAAATGGTCCTTAGTCTAACAGATTGAGTAACGTCAAGTGTCTTTCAACCCCAAAAAGGACATACTGTGAATATCAGGCCCAGAGGGGGTGTCACCGCAGTGAGCCACACTGCATCAGTAAAAAAATGCCCACTGCCTGAAGAAGATCTGAAGAAAAAGAGTTGAGGAAAGTGGAAAAATAGCGCCGGACTTGTACAGTTTTCTAATTGGTATTGATATCTTAACCACTTCAGCCCCAGAAGGATTTGCCCCCTTCATGACCAGGCCATTTTTTTTCCAAACGGCACTGCGTCGCTTTAACTGGCAATTACGCGGTCGTACGACATTGTACCCAAACAAAATTTATGTCTTTTTTTCCCACAAGTAGAGCTTTCTTTTGGAGGTATTTGGTCACCTCTGCGTTTTTTTTTTGCGTTATAAACAAACAAAAAGTGACAATTTTGAAACAAAAATTTTTTTTTTTTTTACTTTTTGCTATAAAACATATCCAAAATAAAAAACAAATTTATTCATCAGTTTAGGCCGACATATATATGTTCTTCTATATATTTTTGGTAAAAACATCGCAATAAGCGTATATTGATTGGTTTGCGCAAAAGTTAGCACGTTTATAAACTATGGGACAGATTTAGGGACTTTTTTTTTTTATTGTTTTTACTGCTAATGGTGGCAATCTGCGATTTTTAGCAGGGCTGCGACATTGTGGCGGACAAATCTGACCCCAAATGACACTTTTGGGGGCCAGTGACTTTATTACATTGATTAGTGCTATAAAAATGCAGTGATCAATGTAAAAATGACACTGACAGGGAAGGGGTTAACTCTAGGGGTTAAGTGTGTTCCCTCAGTGTGTTTTAACTGTACGGGGGAATGGGCAGGCAGGGACATGACAGAGATCACTGCTCCAGATGACTGGGAACAGTAGATCTCTGCCATGTCATCTGTCAGTATGGGGATCCGCCTTGTTTATAAAGGCAGATCCCCGTTCTGCCTCTGTACAAGGTGATCGCGGGTCGCCGGTGGATATCGAGTCTATGGGACCCGCGGGCGTGCTCCCGCAGCATGAGCGCGTCCACAATAGCTCGCGCACAGACCACCGTACAGCTACGGCGATTAGCGCAGGGGAGCCAACCTGCCACGGTATAGCGACGGCTGCTCAGCAAGTGGTTAAAGATGATCTTCAGCTTTTCCTCCCCAAAACAGATGCATTGTGTATGTGAATGAATCACGTCCACACTGTCAGTTTGTATGTAACGTACCACCTTTAGCTGTACACAGCAAGTTTCTGTTTCTGTGATGTCATTCTTCCTCCTGGTTGCATTTCAAAGTGATCTGACTTCCTACTTCCTTCCTATGCCAGTCCTGATACTATGGGGTTGATTTACTAAATCTAGAGAGTGCAAAAAACGGTGCAGCTGTGCATGCTAGCCAATCAGCTTCTAACCTCAGCTTGTTCAATCAAGCTTTGACAATAAAACCTTGTAGCTGATTGGTTTCTGTGTGGAGCTGCACCAAATTTTGCACTTTCAAGCTTTAGTAAATCAACCCCTATATCTCCCATGATCCTTTGCACCACTGTAGTTTCAGGAAGGCTATGGGAGTCACTTGTACCAGCTGTGGCAGTTTAGGTGGGTGGGTCTTCATGGGTGGAGAAAGGGTGGAATTGAATTGTGTTGTCACCGTCCACACTCCATTCCTCTCTGCTGTGAATAGTGTGCTGTACAGCAGGTAGGGAACACACAGGAAATGTAACTGCTTTAAAAACCACTTGACCTCCAGAAGATTTACCCCCTTCATGAAGATTTACCCCCCTTCAGGCCATTTTATGCGATACACCACTGCTTTACTTTAACTGACATTTACGTGGTCATGCAACACTGTACCCAAATAAAATTTGTCATTTTATTTCCCACAAATATCAAATAGATCTTTCTTTTGGTATTATTTGATCACCTCTTCGTTTTGCACTTTAACCACTTCAATACAGGGCACTTTCACCTCCCCTCCTTCCCGGACCAATTTTCTGCTTTCAGCTTATCATTTTTTTTACACAAATAGAGCTTTCTTTTGGTGGTATTTAATCACCATTGGGGGTTTTATTTTTTACGCTACAAATTAAAAAAAAAACTAACATTTAAAAAAAAAATGATTTTTTTTTTGTTTCTGTTATAAAATTTTGCAAATAAGTAAATTTTCTTCATAAATCTTGACCAAAAATGATACTGCTATATTTCTTTGGTAAAAAAATAACCCAAATCTGGGTTTATTTGGTGTTGGGGGTGATGGGGGACATACAGATGTTTTGTACACTGTGACAGATGTGATGGGGACAGCCAGATGTTTTGTGCACTGTGACAGATGTGATGGGGACATACAGATGTTTTGGGGACTGTGACAGATGTGATGGGGGACAGACAGATGTGTTCTGCATGGTGACAGATGTGATGGGGACATACAGATGTTTTGTCCACTGTGACAGATGTGATGGGGACAGATAGATGTTATAGGGACTGGTACAGATGTATTTATGGGGACACTGACGTGTATGGGGATAGGGTTATCAGTGGTGCTTTTTGTACTGTGCATGGGGCAATCTGTGACAGCTCTCTGTATAAAATCATCTTCATACAGAGAGCTGTCACAGAGCTGCAGATTCCCCCCACCCCACACTGAGCTCGACGGGGGGGGGGGGGGGAGAACTGTCATAGAGACACGTGTCTCTGTTTACATTGTGACAGCTGTGATTGGACATGTCACGTGATCGGGAGGGCCAATCACAGCGCCCATATCCCGATCTCTGCTCGGCCGGGTCCTGTGATCATAATGATCTCAGGATCGAGCCGCAGCATGCCTCGTGGCTGCGCTGCGAGTACTTCTGAGGGACGTTCCTGAATGTCCACTCAGAACGGTGAGGCACTCACCCTGCCATATATGTACAGTGGCCAGGTGGGAGGTGGTTAAACCAAAAAAGACTGACAATTTTGAAAAACAATATATTTACTTTCTGTTATAAAACAAATCCAAATTTTTTTTTTTTTTTTTAATTTAATTTCTTCATAAATTTAGGCCAATATGTATTCTACTACATATTTTTGATTAAAAAAAAATCTCAATAAGCTTATTTTGATTGGTTTGCGCAAAAGTTATAGCATCTACAAACTATATTTATTTTTATACTAGTAATGGCAGAGATCGGCGACTTATAGCGGGACTGCGATATTGTGGTGGACAATCAGACACAAACTGACACTTTGTTGGAACCAGTGACACTAAGGGTCCTTTCACACGAGCGGATTGTTCAGGTCCGCCTGTCAGTTTTTATTGTTCTCAATGGAGCGACGGATGTCAGCAGTGACATGTCCGCTGACATCCAATCCGCTCCGATCAGCCAAGTACAGACGGATGGAAACCCTATTTTCCATCCTTCTGGCGGATCAGATGAACACGGACAGACGGTCCGTGTTCATCCGATCCTCCATAGGGGAGAACAGAGCTCTGACAGGTCTGTTTCTGCACGGAGTGCAGAGATGGTCCTGTCATCCACCGGCTCAGCGGGGAGCCCATCCCCTAGTGTGAAAGGACCCTAATACAATGATCAGTGCTAAAAATATGCATGGTCACTGTACTAATGACACTGGCTCGGAAGGGGTTAAACATCTATGGAGATCAAAGAGTTAAATGTGTGCCTAGCTAGTGTTTTTGTGTATTGTGGGAGGTGCTTTTACTAAGGAAAGTCATAGATTTTCTTTCCCTGATTTCCAGGGAAAGAAAATTCATCACTTCCCCCCATCAGAACGAAGCTCTGCTTTGTTTACATAGGCAGAGCTCCATCCTGTGCGTCTTCCCAGCGATCAGCGAGTGCCGGCGGACATCCATTGGCCAGCACCTGCTGATCGGCTTCTGCCGTGACAAATCACAGCAGAAGCACTGCGCTGGCACCCCCTACCCAGAGGTGCAGGATCATATGTATATACAGTATCTCACAAAAATGAGTACACCCCTCACATTTTTGTAAATATTTTATTATGTCTTTTCATGTGACAACACTGAAGAAATGACATTTTGCTACAATGTAAAGTAGTGAGTGTACAGCTTGTATAACAGTGTAAATTTGCTGTACCCTCAAAATAACTCAACACACAGTCATTCATGTCTAAACCGCTGGCAACAAGAGTTAGAGTACACCTCTAAGTGAAAATGTCCAAATTGGGCTCCAAGTGTCAATATTTTGTGTGGCTACCATTATTTTCCAGCACTGCCTTAACCCTCTTGGGCATGGAGCTCACCAGAGCTTCACAGGTTGCCACTGAAGTCCTCTTCCACTCCTCCATGACGACATCACAGAGCTGGTGGATGTTAGAGACCTTGCTCTCCTCCACCTTCGGTTTGAGAATCCCCCACAGATGTTCAATATGGTTTAAGTCTGCAGATATGCTTGGCCAATCCATCACCTTTACCCTCAGCTTCTTTAGCAAGGCAGTGGTCATCTTGGAGGTGTGTTTGGGGTCGTTATCATGTTGGAATACTGCCCTGCGGCCCAGTTTCTGAAGGGAGTGGATCATGCTCTGCTTCAGTATGTCACAGTACATGTTGGCATTCATGGTTCCCTCAATGAACTGTAGCTCCCCAGTGCCAGCAGCACTCATGCAGCCCCAGACCATGACACTCCCACCTCCATGCTTGACTGTAGGCAAAACACACTTGTCTCTACTCCTCACCTGGTTGCCGCCACACACGCTTGACATCATCTGAACCAAATAAGTTTATCTTGGTCTCATCAGACCACAGGCCATGGTTCCAGTAATCCATGTGCTTAGTCTGCTGTCTTCAGCAGGTTTCTTGTGCATCATCTTTAGAAGAGGCTTCCTTTATGGTCTGAGCATTGATAGGCTGACCCCCCACCCTTCAACCTTTTGCAGCATTGCTGGCAGCACTCATACGTCTATTTCCCAAAGGCAAACTCTGGATATGATTCTGAGCACATGCACTCAACTTCTTTGGTCGACCAGTTCTGAGTGGAACCTGTCCTGTTGAACCGCTGTATGGTCTTGGCCACTGTGCTGCAGCTCAGGATAAAATCTCTGGCACAGCCTGTAAAAACAAATTTGTCACAGTACTAATTAACCTTAGCAATTTAATACAGGACAAAATCTCTGGCACAGCTTGCTACATCCCTGCATAGAGGGAACCTACGCATGACCCCCTACAGGCCTTTGCTCTGGTTTCTGGGACTGGTGCCTCAAAGTCAATGCCCAGTGATAAATGTAAGTTATACATGTGTACAAATGTGATATCTACTTGATCTTGGAGTTAATACTTAAGTTTTTCTTTTTTTGAAACTTTTGTAGCAAAGGGCTCTTCCCCCTGAGTAAGACCTACAAACCTTTTAAAGGTCGAAACGCGTTGGAGAATCGACGCAGCCCTGGCTGTATCATATGTGATCCTTTGTGTTTGACACTGTAACATTGTATAATGATGCATAGGTCCCTTATTTGCACAACCAGAGCTCATGTTTTTATTGTACAAATTCTCTATGGAAACGCACAATTTTGAACAAAAGAAATTGGTATGTTATTCTAATTATACTCTCTATTAAAAAGCTTGCTGCCACTAAATCCTTGTTGGGGGGGCACTCCCATTGTATATGTTAACTTAGGGGAGGGCAGAATATTCTATCTCTCCATTAGTACCCACCTATCCTTGGCAGTCTTCTTATAGCCTAGGCCATCTTTATGTAGAGCAACAATTCTTTTTTTCAGATCCTCAGAGATTTCTTTGCCATGAGGTGCCATGTTGAACTTCCAGTGACCAGTATGAGAGAGTGAGGGCAATAATACCTAATTTAATACACCTGCTCCCCATTCACACCTGAAACCTTGTAACACTAACAAGTCACATGACAACGGGGAGGGAAAATGGCTAATTGGGCTCAATTTGGACATTTTCACTTAGGGGTGTACTCACTTTTGTTGCCAGCTTCTTAGACATTATTGGCTGTTTGCCGAGTTATTTTGAGGGGACAGCAAATTTACACTGTTATACAAGCTGTACACTCACTAATTTGCATTGTAGCAAAGTGTTATTTCTTCAGTGTTGTCACATGAAAAGATATAATAAAATATTTACAAAAATGTGAGGGGTGTACTTACTTTTGTGAGATACTGTATATATGTGATTCTGCACAGCGTGACCACCCTGTAGCAGTGAATCTGCTATGGGGCAGTTGGCAAGTGGTAAAAGTGGAACTCCATCGGTGCGCCTGCTGAGTGCCCCATAGCAAGTCACATCCTATGAGGGCACTTGTGCGTGCTTGCTCCCAAGTCAGCTCTGTGTGTCCCTTCTCAAAGGCTATGATTGACAGCAGCAGGAGAATTCCCCTCTATGATCATAGTGGACCCTAATTCTGCATAAGGGCCTGGCATGAATATTATAGGGGATCCCCACAATTTAGTTTTTTACCCTTTATATTCATATCAGACAATATTCCTGGATGAGGGTCTGGTATGATATTAAAAGGGAACCACACACAGTTTTTTAATTTTAGATACAGAGTTCCTTTTTACAATCATAGCAGACCATAATCTTAGATGATTGGTCGAGTATGAATATTAAATCTTCTCCAAGACTTTTGAGCAGCACATGAACCACCTGGACCAGGTGTTCTCCTATTTGGCGCATTACAGGCCTACCTCACGGGAGTGTCAAAAATTGTCTCTCGTTGTTCAGGCAATCCTGAGACAATGGGATTGGCTGGAATTGCGAGACAAGGTACTCTACCAGCAGGCCTGAATTTCTTCAGAACAGCGGGACATCCTGCAAGCTGTGGTCCACCAGTCGCATATCTTGGAAGTCTGTCAAGCAGTCAACATAACGGGTGGCCATTTTGGGGCAGATCTGACTGAACCCTGGTCCAGAGGTACTTCTTTTACCCGCATTTGTCACACTGGGTACACAAAGCCTGGCAAGAGTGCGGAAGCTGTATTATCCATAAGGCCTTCCCTGAGAAGGTAGCACCTATAACCATCATTTACCTGAGCCGTTTGAGCTAGTGACCATGGACTTCATGACAATCTCCAGCACATCCTCTGGGTACCAGTACACAGTGGTCTTTATTGACCACTTAATTAAATTCACAGTTGTAGTACTGACCAAGGACCAGACAGCTGTCGCAACTGCAAAACTCTTCTGGGAGCACATTGTCCAACAGTATGGCTACCTGAAATTATCACGTCGGACCAAGGCCAGAACTTTGAGTCCGTGATAATGAATGGAAGTCTCATACCACTCCCTATCATCCTCAAGGCAATGGCGCTGTGACTGGTTTACCCACACCTTTCTGGGGATCCTGCGGACTTTAGAGCTGACTCACCGGGATCGGCGGCACCAACATGTGGGGCTGTGGTGTGGACTTTTAACAACACTATCCACAAATCCACTAGCCACATACTCTATTTTCCTGGTGTTTGGGCAATATGGCCGAATGCCTGTGGACCTCCTGATGGGAACACCTCCCGCCCCGAACACCCAGCTCTTGAGTACAGGAGCGTTGGGAGCAGGTGCAAAAAGCCAAACAGTATGTGTTGGACAAGTACATAGAGATGGCTTCTGACCAATTGGAAGAACTGCCACTGCAACTGGGGCACTGGGTGTTGGTAAAAAACACCAAAGAAACCAGAGGGAGCAAGCTAGACCCCAAGTGGGAGACCACCCTGCACCGGGTGGTGGGGCTGCCTTTCCCACCTACCCCGGCCTGTGACCTGGTCTTGGAGGGACCAGACCCCGTGAAAAAGAGACTGCATCAAAACATGCTGAGACCTTGTGTGCTGGGCAGTGACTACCCCAGGAAGCCTATCGACCTCTGGGAGGCTTACGGCGCTGTGGATCTTCTCCTGGTTTATGAAGCCCCAACTGACTGGTTCTTGCTTCCCCTTGTAGCTCTGGAGCTTGGAGTCCAGAAGACCCAGTAACTCTATCCAGCACAATGGACTGTACTGACATGTCTGAGGATGCAACCTTGGGCCCAGGTGAGGGGTAAACAGAAGATGTGTGTGACCCCTTGCCACGTGCGGCCCATGAGCCACTACCTGAAGTCAAACCTTTGCCAAGTGGCTGAGCTAAAAATCAAGAGAACCAGCGCACTTTGCGGGCTAACTGCGGGCAACTCCCTGCAAGATGTTTGGACTATGTTGTTTGAAATTGTTTATTGCTCTGCTTAACTATACTCTGTTGTGTTACGGTGATTTCATGTTGCTGTGATGCTAAGGACAGCATCTTTTAAAGAGTAGTAAGTGTAGTCAGGTGCAGTCTGCAGATGGAGTTCAACCGCAGTGGCATTGTAAAGGGAGAAGAGTCATGGCAAACAGGGTTCCTCTATGCTTTCCTGAATCACTGGGGCAGGGATCCGATTGTATGCTGGCCGTCCATGTGACTCTGGTGGCCATCTTAGGTGTGGCAGAGTCTATTTAAAGTATAACTAAAGGCAATTTTTTTTTCAGTTTTGGAGTGGAGAGGGATTAGAACACCTGTCAGTTTTTATCGCTGACTGTGCCCCCATTAAGGAGATTCACCCTCTATCTAAAACCCTGGTCTTTGGGTTTGGCACAGTTTATGCAAGTAGGTAGTGTAGGGAAAGGTATCCATTCTGTTAGGGACAGCACTATCGATAGGGAAAGGTTCCTGACAAGGAAAGAAAGCATAGCATAGCAAACAATGCAATGTGCAAAATTAAAAAGTCCAATTCATGTAGTAAGGACAAATCGAAAGCGGAGAGAAGTCCCAGTGCAATCAGAGTGGTTATGGGTGGCAGTGATGACAATCCATATATAAATCAGCCATAATCCACCACCAATGGGTATTGCACTTGCCAGAAAGTGTGAACCCAGATACCATGGTACTGAGTCAACAAAGCATGTATAAATCCAGACAATAGTTGTGGGAAGGTGGCTCTGAAGGTCTCACATCACAGCCTCAGGACAGAATCGCCACTCAATATGATGGGTTTGATTACAGGTTCATCATTCAAATGGACACAGACAATTAATCAAAGCAAACGTCAGAAGGCTGTTTCAGATATGACCATTACAATAAAAAGGAGAGGTCTATAGTTCAGCCAAAGGTAAAATGAAATGGACTTTCTTCTTGGAGTTAGGCAGCTTGTTCCAGCATTTTTTTCTGCCATTCAAGTCATCACAAATCTAAAAACATTACTAATTATTGGAGAGCAGCAATACTTTATAGGATGTCTTATGATGTTACAACTTCACTATGGATGGTCACAAAATGGTCATCAGACAGTCCAGCCTTCTTGGGTTGTTCCAGGTTTTTTCAGTGTTGGGTAGCTTATGAACATCTTGCCTTGAATTGGGTTTGGTAATTCCTGCAGAGGTCTAGTGATGACCCGTATTCTTTGGTGACCTGAGTCCTGGCTCTGTGCAAGCTGGAGGAGGCACAGCAATGAGCAGCACTCTGCACACTACCCACACAGCACTGTGAATGAAATGAGTGCATCATATCCCTGATGGGTTCACACTGTAGGCGTGGACTGGACATCAAGTTGAACGGAAGATGTATCAACATTAGGCACAAAAGGTAAAACAAGATGGTATACTACACCAAAATAGAACTCATATGAAGACTGAGGGTACTTTAAACTTAAGAACATTGCTGAAGATAATACTCCTTTAAGTATTTAGAAGCTCTAGGGTAAGATAACCAGGTATGCCATTTTTTTTAAGGTAATGGTGGAGTAGATCTTATATGCTAGCAAATAATTTGTATTGTGCTTGGATGTTTAGTCTGGAAATGACAGACGACAAGTTAGGTGCATCAGTGGGTTTCCACAGACTGGTTATAGTAAGTCTTGCTGCTATCAATATATGAACCACAATTATTCTATATATTGTGGGATAGATATCCAGATGTATAAAGCTGTAGCAGGAGTAAGCTTGGCTAGGTTTCCTCTAAAATCCGCTATGAAAGAGGATACTGATTTCCAAAAACTCTGCAGACTTTTACATCTCTATAAAATATTTGGTAGGTTTCCAGTTTTTTCATTGCAATTCCAACATGTGGGGGATGTGGAAGGGTACATTTTTGATCATTTGTATGGAGTCAGGTACCATCTATTTAATATCTTTTGTGAATTTTCCCAGTGTTCAATGCACAAGGAGGTTTTGCTAAATATGAACCTTGTTCATTATTGATCATTGTTCATTATTTGTAGTAAATAATGTCCACAATGCTGAAGGGATTTCTATATAATTGTTGGGGTCAAAATATTTTAAGCGGGTGTACTTGCCAAGCTTACTCATGACATGATGGTCTTGTAGTGCAAAGGTTGATTTTTGTATAGGTGGTGGCCATGCTTAATCCAATCATCCACAGATAAGCAAATTTTACAATGATTTATTGTTCCTGTTGGAATTTATATTTTATCCCCATTTTCCATATCTTTAGTTTTAGAAAGGATATGCTTCCATACTATTAAAGTAGATCTGATACTAAGTAGATTGGGAGTGTTATGTGAAGTTGTACTTTGGACTGAACTATAGGCCTCTCCTTTTTATAGTAATGGTCACATCTGAGACAGCCATCTGAAGAAGTTTCCTTTGATTAATTGTTTGATGATGAACCTGCAATCAAACCCATCATATTGAGTGGCGATCCTGTCATGAGGCTGTGGTGTGAGACCTTCGGAGCCACCTTCCCACAACTATTATCTAGATTTATACATACTTTGTTGACTCAGTACCATGGTATATTCACTTGTGGGTGATTTATATATGGATTGTCATTACTGCCATCCATAACCACATGATTGCACTGGGACTTTTCCATTTTGGATTTTTCCTTACTGCATGAATTGGACTTTGAAATTTTGCACATTGAACTTTATTATTTATATAAGATATGATTTTTGAAATTATCACCGTTCTTTCACATACTGCTGCTTTCAGCGCTGCACTTTTAATCATTTTCTCTCAATGGTTTGTCAATTGTAGTGCTAGCAGCTATTGAGTTTTGAATTTATTTAGCGCGGTATCCCATCCTATAGCTAAGTATGATTGGTAACTTTTATGAACATTGTGCATCATATGAAATCTTTGAAGTTATTTTTCTTTTACAGTAAGATGTATTGTATTCCTCTTAATACATTTTCAAAAAGACCTGTAATTTTGGCAAGGCTTCAAAAGTAGAAGAAACTGCAACATCACCACCAGGGCGCCACCAGTCGTGATGGCAGGCTTCATAGTTTTTGGCCAAAATATAATTATTCACTATTAAATCTTCAAAGCACTGATGCCTTGGAATACGCTTTTCATTTTCATATATTAAGTTGTAAAGGTGCTAAAATAAAAGTGGATACACTGAAGGACTTGGTGGGATGACTGGCCAGTGGACAGGCCCTGGCGAATGTTGGTGATCAGGCCCGGGGGGCGAAAGGGAAGGGGGCAGGCCTAAAGCTGTGTAAGGGGCCCCAACATTTCTGATGGCCGCCCTAGCTCCTTGTGCTGCTTCTTCGTCTCCTAGTTTGCACTTTGCTGTACACAGTTTGCAGATGTTCGTGCAAAGTAGAATTCAGGTATTTACACTGTACATTCCTAATATTCAAAATATATTTAATTATATTTTATTGAATACAGAGCTGAATTCATTCTGTCCTTTATATCTGCCTGGAGTTCAAGTTTAATGTACTTTTAAGAGATGCAGTATGGAGTATTTTTCATACTATAGAGCTATAGCATAAATGACTCTGATCACAATATTGGTACATGTGATATCAAATGATGTCCAAATCAAAGCTATATTTTACATGTCTTTTAAGGAGGTGCGTTCACCAGTTCAAATATAAGCTATGGCATCACTACTTACTAATCATAAACATATATTTACAAAATAGCTTTTTGTGCTCCTTGTGTAATGTAAAAACACGACACATCATTTTTGTAACCCATATATTGTCCATTTTCAGAAATATAAGGTGGGTTTATAATACTGCACAAACATAATAGAGTGATAGCAATACATTCAATGAGATGTTATGGTATAGAGACAATAAAAATCATGTTATTTGAAATTATGACAAAGTAGTAATGACTAAAAAGTGCAATGGGAAATTCCACCAAAAAAGCCAGGGGTGCACAGCCCAAAGGAAAGCAGCATCTGCTTTATGAAAGCCATGCCTATTCACATGTTCCTAGACAAGCTGTAAGAAATATCTATTAATGCATGCATCTGAAATGTTTCCGAGTTCCTTGAATTTCCTTGTATATGGTAGGACTCTGAAATTTCCATTTCCATCTATAAGTGTCATCACTCTTCAGCTTGTTTCATTATCTCATGTGGCATCACTCATTAGCTTCTTCCATCACCTCCTCGAGCTGATTCAATCACTCATACGTTTCTTCCGCTTTCTTGTGTGACATCACTAATCAGCTTGTCCCAACACATCGTTCTTGCCATTTTAATGAAATGAGTCTAAAGTAGAAACTTTTTTTTCTTTTGTTCCCCTTATGATAAATCCTTATGAAATTTCGGGGATTAAACAATGCATAGGTGCCGTTGTGTCCTTTAGCATGTGTGCCAGCTGTCCAGAACACAGAATATGATAAATGCTTTGAAAAGCGTGTCTGACATATTTTAATAAAAGCTACAAATAAAACCTATATTGAAACAGTCCACTGAAACATAACACTTTTTATACTGTACACAATTATTCATTCTAAAAATTATAAACTTCAAAGTTATATCATTTTAAAGGACCTAATTAACATTTTTTTTAAATATATATATTTTAAATTCTTTTAGCCACTTAGACCTTTTAGGTAAGCATGTTATTAAAGTGGTGGCTTGACAAAGTGAAGGCCGGGGCACATAAATATTAGAAAAATCTAAATTAAAAAAAAAAAAAAAGCATAAACATCAGTTAAATTAAATTCTGTACAATGACATCAAACTAACAAAATCGAAATAATTCTTATGAATTTTAATATTTTACTTTAGTTAGATTAGGACACAGTGTTTAAAGAAGGGGTTCTTCAGTTTTAGCATAATCTCCTACTGTATTCTAATTCACACTGTAAATTAATGGGGATATATACTGTAACACAATGCTTAGATGGTGGTCAACTACAATTCCCATGAAATAAACAGGGCTTCTCATTTCCTGCAGTTTCCATTCCAGGGAGTTTGCGCAACCACTTACTGCTCTGTTTTTGTAGCCTGCTCCCATCATTTCTGCATGCTCTATGCCATCACTACATTCAAAACTATAAAAGACAAGAAAGGAAATAAAATTAAGGAGCCTTACTGGCTACAAATCCTTTAGAGACAGTAAATGTTTAATTTGTTTGTGTCTGGACTTTGTTTTACAGGCAGAGTTGCTAAAGCCTAGAATCCCCTTATATTACTGGTGCAGTTTCATATATTTATATGTTTTAGCTTGCATGGGTGTAGCTTGAGTATAGCATAGAAAAATGCTGAGCTAATAATAGTGTCAGTCACTAAACTATTGCAACATGTTTGGATCCTGCACTATTAATATATGAAGGAACAGCATTGTCCATCTCCAGGAATGAGGAATACACAGGTGTGAGATGGATGTCTCCTAATCCAATATGGGAGTTACTGTTCGGAGAGTGGATCTCGTTGTTGTTACTCTCACAGTTGCCATTGTGTAGGAAGTATTGTCGTGGAGGAGGGGTTGCTGGAGATGATATAAGATTGATAGGATCCAGATTGAGGCTGTCATCCTTTAGCTCCTCCCATAGATTTCCTGTTGCATAAAACATAAAGAAAAGTTATTTGTGTATTTTAACTATTTGCATCATGGAGTGGCATTTTAAAGTGGGCTAGTCACTTTGTCAGAAAAGACACAGAATGCATTGCTAGCTCAATAGCACCCATACAACTTATATCAATCATTTGACCGTCTTCCATTCGATAAGGGCCTGTGACAGCTCCCACAGTTCTATTAACCCCCTCCACACCAAAAAAATTACAGCGGCGGGAGCATGGGCGAAGGAGGATTTCACAGGTTTTTGTGTTTTTTTTATTTTGGCCACACTTAGGCTATAATAGATACCATATACAGTGGGTGAAATAATTATTGAACTCATCACCATTTTTCTAGTTAAATATATTTCTAAAGGTGCTATTGAAATATTCACCACATGTCAGTAACAACCAGTGCAATCCATACATACAAAGAAACCAAAACAAGTTCAGAAATTAAAGTGATACTAAAGTCTCATTTTTTTTTTCTTTAAAAGTAACAAACATGTTATACTTACCTGCTCTATGCAGTTGGTTTTGCACAGAGCAACCTAGATTTTCCTCTTCTTGGGTCCCTCGTATGTGCTCCTTTCCCCCTCCCTCCTGTCGAGTGCCCCCACAGCAAGCAGCTTGCTATGCGGGCACCCGAGTTGATCCACAGCTCCGTATGTCCATTCAGACATGGAGTCGGGGTTCGGCCCCGCCCCCTCTCTCCTGATTGGCTAACTGATTTTGACAGCAGCGGGAGCCAAAGGCGCCGCTGCTGTGTCTCAGCCAATCTGGAGGGAGAGTCCTGGAAGTGCCATCGCTGGATAAGGATGGGGCTCAGATAAGTATTAGGAGGGCTGGGGGACTGCTGCACACAGAAGGTTTTTTATATTAATGCATAGAATACATTAAGATAAAAACCTTCAGCCTTTACAACCACTTTAAGTTATGTGTAATAAAATGGAATGACACAGGGAAAAAGTATTGACACACGAAGAAAGGGAGATGCAAAAAGACATGGAAACCCAAGACAACAGCTAAAATCTATCAGTAATTAGAAAGCAATCCTGCTCCTTGTCAGTGCAAATTAATATCAGCTGGTTCAGTCTCAACTGATGGCCTATAAAAAGGTGTCTCATTAACAAGGTGTCACACAAGAAACATCTCATGATGGGTAAAAGCAAAGAGCTCTCTCAAGACCTTTGCAACCTTACTGTTGCAAAACACACTGATGGCATTGGTTACAGGGAGATTTTTAAACTTCTGAATGTTCTAGTGAGCACTGTTGGTGCCATAATCCCATAATTTGGAAGTGGAAAGAACATCACGACCTGGTGCTCCTCGCAAGATTTCTGACAGGAGTGAAAATAATTATCAGAAGAGTTGTTTAAGAGCTGTGCACCACTTGTGGAGAGCTTCAGAAAGACTTGGAATTAGTGGGTTATCATGTACTTGGTGCTGGAGGCCAATGGAGAGAGGGCTTGTTTGAGGCTAAGTTCCAGACTTCCCTGAAAGTGGAACAGGAGGAGCCTGGCCCAAAGTAGCACTGGTCACCTGCTGGGATGCTTGCAGGAAAGTTCTGACTAGGATGCTTGTCAGAGGAACACCCAGGAATACAGCTGATGCACTGGAGTGGTGTCTGCAGACAGGTGGTGCCCGTGAGACATAGCAGGTCTTTGGTAGCACAGAGAACAGGAGAGAAGTTGGTTTGAAGCCAAGATCAGGTGCCAAGTGGGATTCAGAGCAAGCGTGGTCAAGTGGATAACTGGGGTCATACACAGGTGAACAAGAAGAGAAGATACGTTAAATCAAGCTCAGGAGGCAGGCAGGAGACAGGTTCAGGACAAGCCAAGTCAGCAACAGGAAATCACAGCACAAGGGAATCACAGGAACAATGCACTGGAGGAGCCGGAGATCAACCAGCTACTGCAGAGACTGACTGGCTTCTTTATGAAGGCCGTTTGGAGCCAAACTAAGCTGGGGGCCTATGTAACTGTGCGCCAGTGCTCATACGTGTTCTGGCACACACCTGTTTGCCAGTGCATGTGAGTCAATGCACATCCGTGCGCGCTCCTGTGCATTTGTTACATGCCACTGCAAATTCTTGTGACCATGCAAGGTACTGGCAGGAATGCCAGGTCTTCGAGCACCTCTGACACAGGCACAATTTTTCAAAGAAAACAATATGTAATGCACTCAACCGCCATGGCCTGTATGCACGCTCACCACACAAGATTCCATTGCTGAAGAAAAAGCATGTTGAAGCTCGTTTAAAGCTTGTTGCACAACATTTAGACAAGCCGGTGAAATACTGGGAGAATATAGTCTGCTAAGATGAGACCAAAATTGAACTCTTTGGATGCCATAATACACACCATGTTTGGAGGTCAAATGGCATTGCACATCACCCCAAAAACACCATACCAACAGTGAAGTTTGAAGGTGGGAACATCATGGTGTGGGGCTGTTTTTCAGCATACGGTACTTGCAAACTTGTCATTGAAGGAAGGAGGAATGGAAAAATGTACCAAGACATTCTTAATAAAAATCTGCTGCCATCTACCAGCATGATGAGGGTGGACATTTCAGCAAGATAATGATCCCAAACACAAAGCCAAGGAAAATCTCAATTAGTTTCAAAGAAAAAAAAAAAATAAAGCTGCTAGAATCTCCCAGCCAATCACTTGACTTGACTCCAATAGAAAATCTATCCAATAGAAAATCTATGGATAGACCTAAAGATCAGAGTTCAAATAAGAGGCCCACGGGACCTTCAAGATTTGAAGACTGCATGGAAGAATGGGCCGAAATCACACCTGAGCAATGCATGCTACTAGTAGGAGGCATCTTGAAGCTGTAATTACCAACAAAGGATTTTGTACGAAGTATTAAATACATTTCAGTTAGCATGTTCAATACTTTTTCCCTGTGTCATTCCATTTTTATTACACATAACCTAATTTCTGAAATTATTTCTTTTGGTGTCTTTGTATGTATGGATTGCATGGGTTGTTACCGAAATGTGGTGACAACTTCATGTTAATAGCACCTTTACAAATATATTTACCTAAAAAATGGTAACATGTTCAATACTTATTTTACCCACTGTATGTGTATGTATGGACTGATTCTAAAGATCCCTAGATTAAATACTATATCCCAATTATGATAAAATATACAAAAAGAACTCTATATTGTAGGACTTTGAAGGTAGTATAATGAGGTATATCCCCTGAAGACGTGCATGTGCAACGCGTTTGGAGGGGCATTACGTGCTGACGTCACTCCGCCATTTCCGAGTTCCCGTTCGGCAGCCATCATAGTAGGTCCGGCTGTGATTCTTTGTTTTTATTTGAGATTTATATATATATGCTGCAGCTTTTTATATTTCATATGTGCATATAATTTTTTATTGGGAAACGAATAAATACCACACTATATATTCTCAAACTTCAACACAGAGGAACCCATGAAATAAAGTTCTGGTCTCTGGGAACCCCTAATAAAAATTACTACATCTACCACTCATGATACGCAAGTGTGATGGTCAGTGGGAAGAATGGGAATATCAGTGGTGTCAGTGGCAACTTATCTGATAAACAGTCATTGCTCATTGCTCAGGGAACCCTTAGAAACCTCTGGAGGAATCCTAGAGTTCCATGGAACCCTGGTTGAGAAATACTGCTATATACTATATTTCTGGCTCCATCTGATGAGCTTTTTTACACAGCATCTTGAGTTTTATGAGGCGCCTTGCATTGTGAAATGTGGAAGACTTGTTAGACCATTCAAGTATGAATTGTCTATGAGATGCGTGTACATTTTGTACCTCTGGTGAGTGCATAAATGGTGGAGGATTTATAACACCAGGTTATCTTCACGTGGTGGATATTCAGGAGTATGTATTTTTAATAGATGCATTCACATGTTTCATATCTGGTGAGTTCATGAGGGTGGAGGATGAGTATCACCTCTTCTGTTTCACAAGGAGGAATATTTCTCCCATTCAGAGGGATCTCCAAACCCTAATTTGCATTGAATTTTGAAAAAAAAAAATTTAGGCTATTGATTTAAAACTGTATATTTGAGCGCTGCACTTTATTTGTTTAGTATAATGAATTTGAACACATAGAATGATATATGTTAATTTTTACATTTAATTTGTACTGATTTGATTAAAATGTACAGAAAGCCAAAATTTTGTCTGGCCTTTACTGTTCAGATGTCATATTTTGGAATACAACAAAAATATATGTACCTGTCTAATATAACAGTGGTGGTGGGTGAGCACACTCTACATGTTTGGTTGAAGTACCATTCAGCTTCCTCAGGAATATAGTGGTAGGTGATTAATCCAAGATATTAATTATTTATACAGGTAAAATATACATATGGTCAAAATATGTTTGCCTTATTACCTGGCTGGAGGGCATCCAACCTTATTTTCCCCAGCCCACCCCTTTGTATCATTACATTCCAGTTCTTTTAATCAAAGAGGCTCTGCATCATATCAATAGTGACCTATAATGATGTCACTGGGTCATAAATAAGGTATTTAATTAAAACAAAAACAATAATTAAAAAAAAATACATTTGGAGGAACCAGTGAAGACAAAATATAAGCAGATTGCATTTCAGTTTTGAAATCAAATAAATATGTTTAGGTGCATCAAAACAAATGTGCAGAGTGTTATTTGTTAGTTTGACAAGCCTGTCCCTTGTCAGCATTGTGCAAAGAAATAACCTTGCTTTTTGTGTGGAATCAGTGGTCTCACTACAGAAGTTCAACAAACTGATTCAGCTATAGCTCTGCAATCAGCAAAACTCATGTTCCTGGCTAATAGGAGAGCTCAGCGAACTCTCTGACCTCAGAGAGTGTGTCAAACTTCTTCAGAGACACCACTTTCTCCACAAAGAGATCAAGGGTACTTTTCTGCACCATGCTGGCAGGGAACAGGCTTTTCTACTTGGGTTGTTGCTGATTTCTGATTAAAACAAACTATGATTTTACACTCATTCTGTTTTGATGAACCTATAACATATTTATCTGATGTAATCTGAAAGTTCAGTTGGGCTCTGAAAACTCTAAAAACACAGAACATAATATGGGGCACTTTTGAATTTCTTCACAACCTCTCTAACATTGCAAACAATGTTTAAAAGGGTTGTATCACTTGCAACTATTGACCTCTGCATGGCCACCCACCATGTGGAAGTAGACAACCACAGACCATGCATATGCTGTATTACGATGTATATTGCATAAGCAAGTGAAGAAATTTACCAAGCATATAGGATACAAATACAGTGCCTTGAAAAAGTATTCATACCTCTTGAAATTTTCCACATTTTGTCATGTTACAACCAAAAACCTAAATGTATTTTATTGGGATTTTATGTGATAGACCAACACAAAGTGGCACATAATTGTGAAGTGGAAGGAAAATGATAAATGGTTTTTATTTTTACAAATAAATATCTGAAAAGTGTGGCGTGCATTTGTATTCAAACCCCTTTACTCTGACACCCCTAACTAAAATCTAGTGGAATCAATTGCCTTCGGCAGTCACCTAATTAGTCACATAATTAGTAAATACAGTCCAACTGTGTGTCATTCATCTCAGCATAAATACAGCTGTTCTGTGAAGCCTTTAGAAGTTTGTTAGAGAACCTTAGTGAACAAACAGCATCGTGAGGGCCAAAGAACACACCAGACAGGTCAGGGATAAAGTTGTAGAGAAGTTTAAAGCAGGGTTAGGTTATAAAAAAAATATCCCAAGCTTTGAACATCTCACGGAGCACTGTTCAATCCATCATTCGAAAATGGAAAGAGTATGGTACAACTGCAAGCCTATTAAAACATGGCCGTCCACCTAAACTGACAGGCTGGGCAAGGAGAGCATTAATCAGAGAAGCAGCCAAGAGGCCCATGGTAACTCTGGAGAAGCTGCAGAGATCCACAGCTCAAGTGGTAGAACTATTAATCGTGCACTCCACAAATTTGGCCTTTATGGAAGAGTGGCAAGAAGAAAGCCATAAGAAGTCCTGTCTGCAGGACGCCATGCGGGGGGACAAAGCAAACATGTGGAAGAAGGTGCTCTGGTCAGATGAGACCAAAATTGAACTTTTTGGAATAAAAACAAAATGCTATGTGTGATGGAAAACTAACACTGCACATCACCATCAACACACCATCCACGCAGTGAAACATGGTGGTGGCAGCATCATCTTGTGGGGATGCTTTTCTTCAGCAGGGACAGGGAAGCTGGTCGGAGTTGATAGGACGATGGATGGAGCCAAATACAGGGCGATCTTAGAAGAAAACTTTTCTGCAAAAGACTGGTGCAGAGGTTCACCTTCCGCAGGACAACGACCCTAAACATACAGCCAGAGCTACAATGGAATGGATTAGATCAAAGCATATTCATGTGTTAGAATGGCCCAGTCAAAATCCAAACCTAATTCCAATTGAGAATCCGTAGCAAGACTTGAAAATTGCTGTTCGCTCTCCATCCAATCTGAGAGAGCTTGAGCTATTTTGCATGGGCAAAAATGTCACTCTCTAGATGTGCAAAGCTGGTAGAGACATCCCCAAAAAGACTTGCAGCTGTAATTGCAGCGAAAGGTGGTTCTACAAAGTATTGACTCAGGGGGGCTGAATACAAATGCAAGCTACCCTTTTCAGATATTTATTTGTAAAAAAATTTGAAAACCATTTATCATTTTCCTTCCAGTTCACAATTATGTGCCACTTTGTGTTGGTCTATCACATAAAATCCCCAAATAATAAATTTACGTTTTTGGTTGTAATATGACAAAATGTGGAACATTTCAAGGGGTATGAATACTTTTTCAAGGTGCTGTATTGTATTGGCACATAGCCCTACTGTAGCATATCTACATCAAGAAATTTTACATTTGGCGCATACCTACTAGTAACATTTGACCTAGGTGGCTAGAATACCTGTAGCATTATAAAAATATATGTGCTACATAAGAAGTTTTTTCATTATCTTTATAAAAGCAGCAAATAACAGTAATCAGATCATACCTTGAAGTTCAAAGTCGGTAAGTGAAGGATTGAGGGCATCAATGTCAGTGTTCAGCTCCCCTTCTATCAGGTGGTCATGCATGGTTCTGGTTGGGGAATGCTCCGTAATCATCTTCATATTGTGAAGAGGTGGGGTATGGGCAGGTATTGGAGAGTCCTGGGGATTAAGGGGTTGTGTATTTATTTCATCTTGGTTATTTGCTGAAGAAAAATGGTTCTGAGCCAAGCCATGGGGCTGCTGAATCATTGCTGGTGAAATCTGAGGGTAGCCATGTGGTAGTGAATTATAGCATGGTGGCTGCTTTTTGCCATGCACAGATTCAGACATCTCATGCATGGGCTGCAGGGAGGAAATGTTTTGTTCGTGCATGGTCAGCTGCATTGATGCAGATGCATTCATTAGAGCAGAAGCACTGCAAGCTAACAAGGTGGACCTGAGCTTCTCCGTTCTCTCTCCTATCAGCTTGTCAAGGTCCTCTGAGAAAAAAAAGAAACGTAAAGAAATTAATATGTAAAAACCTGTATTTTTCAGTGGCAGACAAATACTTCAGAGGGCCCTAGGTCTTAAAGAAAAACAATTTGGGTCAATTTTACCTAGCCATGTTTGTTGCTTTATGTCTATGCAAGTGCATCTTGCTTCCGTTCTCTTCCAGTTCCTTCCTGCTCCTCAGTGATATTACTGTAGAGTACTCCTGCCTTCACTTTCTATAACATTACCAATGTTGTTAGGGTAAACTATTGCCAAAGCTATTATAATGGTCTTGTTCAAGGGGCTCCAAACTGAGGCCTGTGGACCACAATCGACCCACTACAAGGTATTATCCAGCCTGCAGCTAAGGTCAATTGTGTATTGTCAATGTGCACAGATTGTGGATTAATGCCATCAGAGGCTGCCTATGATCTCCGCTTTAAGACCCCCCCCCCCCAATCTGCACGCAGACTCTATAAGGTGGGATGCTGATGTAACGAGAACTCCAGTGGCGATTCTGATATAAAGAGGACTCTGATGTAAAGGGGACTTTCATGGGAACTCTTATATAAGGCTGATGAAGAAGGCGTGGCTTGCCTTCAAAACGCGTCCCTATTGGTCAGGCTAACAGCATTTTCTCTACGCTGAGGATCCTCTCCCTGGACATCCATCCCGGCAATACAGCCATCCCTGGTCTTACCGGCATTTGCTACCTTGACACTGATTCCGTGCCTTGCTGGCTCTCCTCGGATCACCATCCACATTTTCTTCCTGGACATACACCATAGCATACTTGAATTGCCCTGGATCAGTTATTTCCAGCTATAGACTGTCTTCCCTTCCACCATGTGAGTGCTACTAGTGTTTATAAACATATATCTTTTAATAAACTGTGTCACACTATGCCTGCCTGGGGCCTCTCTGCCCTTCCCTTTTTATTATACAGTATAAGGGTGGCTCTGATGATGGTTTTTGGTCCACCAATAATTTGTAGATATACAGTATCTCATAAAAGTGAGTACACCCCTCACATTTTTGTAAATATTTTATTATATCTTTTCTATTATATCTATATATTATATTATATCTTTTCATGTGACAACACTGAAGAAATGACACTTTGCTACAATGTAAAGTAGTGAGTGTACAGCTTGTATAACAGTGTAAATTTGCTGTCCCCCTCAAAATAACTCAACACACAGCCATTAATGTCTAAACCGCTGGCAACAAAAGTGATTACAAGTGAAAATGTCCAAATTGGGTCCAACGTGTCAATATTTTGTGTGGCCACCATTATTTTCCAGCACTGCCTTAACCCACTTGGGCATGGAGCTCACCAGAGCTTCACAGGTTGCCACTGGAGTCCTCTTCCACTCCTCCATGACGACATCATGAGCTGGTGGATGTTAGAGACCTTGTGCTCCTCCACTTTCCCTTTGAGATTGCCCCACAGATGCTCAATAGGGTTTAGATCTGGAGACATGCTTTACCAGTCCATCACCTTTACCCTCAGCCTCTTTGGCAAGGCAGTGGTCGTCTTGGAGGTGTGTTCGGGGTTGTTATCATGTTGGAAAACTGCACTGCAGCCCAGTCTCCGAAGGCATGGGATCTGTGGGGCATCCTCAAATGGAAAGTGGAGCAGTACAAGGTCTCTAACATTCACCAGCTCAGTGAGGACATCATGGAGGAGTGGAAGAGGACTCCAGTGGCAACCTGTGAAGCTCTGGTGAACTAACTCCATGCCCAAGAGGGTTAAGGCAGTGCTGGAAAATAATAGTGGCCACACAAAATAGTGACACTTTGGGCCCAATTTGGACATTTTCACTTAGGGGTGTACTCACTTTTGTTGCCAGCAGTTTAGACATTAATGGCTGTGTGTTGAGTTATATTGAGGAGACAGCAAATTTACACTGTTATACAAGCTGTACACTCACTACTTTACATTGCAGCAAAGTGTCATTTCTTCAGTGTTGTCACATGAAAAGATAGACTAAAATATTTACAAAAAATGAGAGGGGTGTACTCACTTTTGTGAGATACTGTACAATGTGGCCCACTTAATGAAAAGTTTGGAGGCCTATTCCACTCCCACTACAGAGAGGTCCACACACGCTCTATGAATTTTCTTCTACTCTATTTGAGCTTCTGTGCAGTCCCTGGTTTAATTTAGAAATCTAACATATAGCTGCCATATAGTTAGTTATCGCTGTTATCCTTCGGGATATATTTGGTATGTGCTTTCTAATGGATGGCTCTTTCTTACTTGGAATGGCATGATACACAGACTAGTATGCATACCTGGTTTAGCCATGCTTTTCCTCACGGTGACAGGATCCTTTCTCTTCCACTTTTGCAGTTCTTCTTGCATCTTGTCAATCTTGGCTGGGTTCAGTGCCCATAAACATCCTTTTCGGGAAGAACTTCCGGATTTATTTTCTACTTTCTCAAAGCACTTGTTGAGGGACAGGTTGTGACGCACAGAATTCTTCCACCCATCTGGAGCAGTCTAGAAGCACAGAAGGTGTTTGTTCATTTTCTATTTATTTTACAGCACCCAAAACCAAAACAATAACATGCGTAGAATAGAAAACGCAGACTACACCAACATATATACTGTATATTATTCCACAGCATCATTTATTTGTGTAATGGTATTTGCATAACATTAGGCACTCCTACAATTCCCGCAATCTCTTGTGTCGAACCTGGCTAACTGATTGCTGCTCCAAGAAGTCGCAAACTAGGTCATATATCACTTGCCATTTCTCCATCCCATGGACAGGCAACCAGGTTGTGCGTTTTCCCCTGAATAACCAAGTGGCCTTACAGCCGTTGCTACCAGCCACACAATATAGCTATGGCGAAGTGGCTGGGCGACTCATGAAATAGTCACTGATGCATTTGCAACATTTACACTAAATTAATATTAGTAGTTAGCTAGTATAGAAATTTGGAAGATGGGAGGGATGTCCCAAGTATAGATAATTCCCCTGGACTTTAAAGGCAGATATGGATAAATCAGAAAAAAGGGGGATGTGGTAAAAAGTTGAGCATTTTATTCATACATAGTTGATAAAAACAAAGTGGACAGAAATGTTTGGCACATATTCGTCACTTTACAAAAACAGGAGCAAGGTAAATAATAACATAAAATACAAAATACAAATATAAATTCAGGGTACCACAGTCAATGACAGCATAGAAAAAAGTTGGACTAGATGCATTTGAGATTTGCACACTCAGATGACCACTGTAGACAGCAGGGTCCAGGGGCAATATCACAAGCGTCCCAACATGTTTCGGTTAATCCTTCTTCAGGGGATTTAAGCATCACGTGGTCTTCAGTGAATTCAGAACCCACAGGAGGGATCCATGTATACGTCATGGCACCTTCTCCTGTGGGGGATGCAATTATTGTCAATATATGGATAGACGTAGTAGAATTGTATTGCCTAACCACCAAGTTTTTCGTCCTAAACATTTTGTTAATTGCAAAACTCCCAGCATAGTGTACCTCCTCTCTTGTGAGTGTGGAGGTTACTATGTCGGGAAAACCAAAAAACAAATTTTGGAAGAGGATATATCAACACACCCTTTCCATAACTAAACGTGACCCAGACACCCCTATTGGCCGACATACAGCAGCAATTCATCCTACCTCTCTTCCCAAAGTTTTCTTTCTAGCTCTGGACAGGGTCCACCTTGGCTCGCGTGGGGGTGACTATAACAGCTCCTCCAGGGCGAGCTCTGGTGGATCCACACCCTCCAGGCTACGTCCCCTCCTGGACTCAATGAGATCTGCAGTTTCAAACCTTTTCTCCCGGGCTTCACATCGGGGGATGTGAACTCAATTTATGAGTATTTCCACCTCCCTATCTTTTTTCTTTTCCTTTCACCAACATCACAAAAATGAATAAAATGCTCAACTTTTTACCACATCCCCCTTTTTTTCTGATTTATCCCTTTTACCATATCTGCCTTTAAAGTCCAGGGGGATTATCTATACTTGGGACATCCCTCCCATCTTCCAAATTTCTATGTTAATTGGACGCGCAGTTTTTTTTTCTATGTTTATCACCACTCCCTCTTGTCATATAGTTAGCTAGTATAGCCAGCCTCATGATTGAAGCCAAACTTTTTTTTTTTGTTCTGAATGCAGCAGGGGGGGGGAGTAAATATATAAATTTATTGCTGATTGTTTCCCCATGTGGCAGGTTTCTCTCTGATTCCTGCGCCTTTCATGCAAAGAGAAATACAACCATTAGGCTGGGTTCACACTGCTGCGGTGCAAATTTTCTGCATATTTAATACGATTGCGATGCAAGTTTTTTCAGTTCAGACACAAGTGTGATTTCTACATGTGTTGGTGCGAATCTACTGCAAAACTGTAGCTGGAGTTGGAGGGGGAAGCTGAATGGGAGATTGCATTTTCAATCCGTGTTCTATTGTAGTCTATGGAGCTGAATTTGCAATGCACAGCATTGCACACGGATCAAACTCGCACAGGACCCTTTTTTTTTCACGGATTAGATTCGCAACGCATCAATGTGAACTTCCCTGATAGAACACTATGTTATTGGAGATGACTTGCGAATTTAATCTATCGCAACGGCTTAAATTCGCAGTAGAGTTCGCAGCAGTGTGAACCAAGCCTTAGGCTCCATTCACATTTGTGCGACTTGTCATGCAAATTTGGACATTACATTTGCATGACAAGTTGTTTCCCATGTTTTCTAATGATAACCATTCATATATGCACGACTTAAAGTTGCAGCAACTTCAAAGTAGTTCATGCACTACTTTGGTCTGACTTTCATGCAACTTGAGGGCCATAGACTTCAATGTTAACCCTCAGAAGTTGCATGAAAGCCATACCTGAATGTTATACAATGCAACTTTTGTGCAACAGTTGTCCATTATCACTGGTCGTATACAAGTTGCACCCAACCAAAGTTGCGTCGAAGTTGCTGCACTCAAAAGTCGGCGCAACTTTGGAGTCATACAAGTGTCAATGGAGCCTAATGCCCCGTACACATGATCCGAAAATCGGACGACAGATCGTCCGTTTTTTTATTGCATGCTAATCTCAGATTGAATCGGAAGAGTTTACTAAAGTCACGAAAATTCTCGTATGACAGAATAAAAAATCGAAAGTGATGTCATGTTTTGTAGTGTACTGGTATTGTATTTTCGGAAGACAACTGTACTGATTAAACGAAAATCGTATGATCTGGTATCATACTAGAAAAGTTATGGAGCTTGCTTCTTCGAAAATTTTCGTTCTGACTGTCGGGATCGGCTGTCGAAAGAAGTGGACACACAATCGGAAGATCGTACAATTTTTCCTCGGACAACGATTTCCGTCCGATTTTCGGAACATGTGTACGGGCCATTAGGCTTCTGTCACACTTGTGCGACTTGTCCTGTGACTTGGGACTGCAAAGTTGCATGACAAGTCATACCCTGTAATTTCCAATGAATAGCGTTCATATCTGTGTGACTTCAAAGTGGTCCCTGCACTACTGGTGGTCTGACTTTGATGCGACTTGAGGTCCATGGACCTCAAGTTTACACAGGCATTGCTTCAAGTCATGCAACTTTCAGGTCGTACAACTGTGAAAGGGGCCATAATAAGATAAAATACAAGCAGAAGCCTGTAAAAAAGTGAACAGCATAGCAAAAATCAGCTCAGCGTGAATACTGCAATGATAACTCAAAATATGGGCTCACTGGACATATACTGCATTGAATGAATGATATTGGCTGCCATTACTGCCTCCCATTTTTGACATTTTTTTTTCTGTAATGGTCAATGTGATCCTATGGCTTCAGTAATTTCTAATTCACTGACCAAAGGTAGTCAGGACTTTTCCATCTTTACTTGCTGCTGTACCAGGCCAGTGAGTATTAAAATCAGAGGCAGCCAGGCCTGGTATTCTCAGAAAGCAGTGTGCAGTGGCAGCCTCTGTATTTCTCATAGCACATCTTTGCTTTGAAGTTCTAGCAGATTTCAGAATAATCATTATGAGGCAAGAAAATCAACAAAATTAATGTGGCAAATCCCTTATGTCAGGGCTTCTGACACAGGACATTAACAATTAGGCTTATTTCCTTACTTTGCTAATTATTATTTTGAAATCAAGATAAGATGCACTTTCCACTCACCCTGCCTACAAACAGACTCTTGTCACTCAGGAAGATGTCAAGTACCATGCATCATTTTTATTGTTGTGTCTGTGTTTTTCTTCATAATCACACAGATATTCAGCCTTCCGTCAAATCCTTCCCACCCCAGATAATTACATTGAATTTTCATTCCTAGTACTGAATTGTTAAACACCAAGAAAGGCTCGCATTTTCAGCACAGACATTTAATTGCACTTATAAAAAAAGTAAAGACAATCCTGTCTCTTTTTTTTTTTTTTTAAATATTAACCACTTCAGCTTCGGAAGATTTACCCCCTTCATGACCAGGCCATTTTTTGCGATACGGCGCTGCAGTGCTTTAGCGTGGTCGTGTGACGCTGTACCTAAATAAAATTTATGCCTTTTTCCCCACAAATAGAGCTTTCTTTTGGTGGCATTTGATCAACTCTGCGGTTTTTATGTTTTGCGCTATAAACAAAAAAACCCGACAATTTTGAAAAAACAAAAGAATATTTTTTTTACTTTCTGCTATAAAACACATAAAAAAACCGTAAAAAAATCAAATTTTTTCATCAATTTAGGCCAATATTTATTTATTTCAGGTACTTATATAGCGATGTCAATTTACGCAGCGCTTTACATATACATTATACATCAGTCCCTACCCCCAAGGAGCTTACAATCTAAGGTCCCTAAGCCTGGGTTCACACTAGTCCGATTCTCGGACCGACATGAGGAGCACAAGTCGCATTACATCACAAAAACAATGATTCCCTATGAGAGCCGTCTTAACTGGTCCGACTTGTGTTTTTCAAAGTCGGACCGACTTTGAAAAAGGTTCCTGTACTACTTTTGTCCGACTTTGATCCTACTTCAGCCCATTGAAAGGCATTGAAGTCGGATCAAAGTCTTCTGGGGATCATGAAGGGGACTCCACGCCAAATTTACCAGGCCAGGAAAAGGGGTGGGGACGAGTGAGCCCCCCCCCCTGGACCGTACCAGGCCACATGCCCTCAACATGGGGAGTATGGGTGCTTCGGGGCAGGGGGGCTCTGCGCCCCCCACCCCAAAGCACCTTATCCCCATGTTGATGAGGAAAAGGGCCTCTTCCCGACAACCCTGGCCGGTAGTTGTCGGGGTCTGCGGGCGGGGACTTATCGGAATCTGGAAGCCCCTTTTAACAAGGGGGCCCCCAGATGCCGGCCCCCCCACCACAAGGTGCCTGGCATTGTCGGGATCAAAGTCGGATCCCTGTTCACAGATAAATGGTCCAACTTTGACCCTATGTACGACCGTAAATCGCACAGCAAAGTAGGTTCAAAGTCGGACCATTTTTTGTTGGATATTGTGAACCCAGCCTAACTCACATTAATACATACACATACTAGGGCCAATTTAGACAGGAGCCAATTAACCTACCAGCATGTCTTTGGAGTGCGGGAGGAAATCGGAGTACCCGGAAGAAACCCACGCAGTCACAGGGAGAACATGCAAACTCCAGGCAGGCAGTGTTGTGGTTGGGATTCGAACCTGCGACCCTTTTGCTGCTAGGTGAAAGTGGTAACCACTACACCAATGCAAAGGATTCTGTGTCTACTTCAGGAATTTCCACCTTCCAAGGGCATCAGCCAGGTATGGTATATACATACTATAGGAAATAAAAGCACACAAGGGCGCACTGGCCTAGCGCATTATCCTCAGTACAGAAAAAGTCATAAAATATACTCACAAACACAGTAAAATCGCAAGCGTATCAATAGTATGCGGCTTATGTTAGCCAGTTTGTCCAGAATACCATCAGAATATGCCATTGGATTTAAAGCCGCATACTATTGATACACTTGCGATTTTACTTTGTTTGTGAGTATATTTTATGACTTTTTAATAAATGTTTCTGTACTGAGGATAATGCGCTAGGCCAGTGCGCCCTTGTGTGCTTTTATTTCCTATAGTGTGTTGGGACTCCCCCAGTCCTTCAAGAGGCAGCACGGCGGCACACTATCCGGTGATTTCACAAGCAAAACACCCCGCATAAATCACTGTGGAGTCACCTCCTCTCCTTGAGCGCAGGAACTTTTACTGTTCAGTTGTACAATGGTATATACATACTCACATTGTCCCAAGCTGGATCAATGTAACTATGCATAAAATATCCATACCTGGAATTCATCGTTAATATTTAAACCTTTCATGACCAGCGTGGAGGTAAATAAAGTTTTGACATAGTCATAGTAGCTTAGATGCTCAGACCAAGTCTGGTACCTTCAAATGTCAACTTAGCTATCTGTAAAGGCTGTCATTTTTTGCATTATCCCCAAATGTGAGGAGCAGTCCTCCCACTGTAAATTATGCCATTCTCACATACGGGAATGGCCATAGATGGATCAAAATTTGGCTAGTCCTTGCTAAATCTGCTGAATTTCAATCAATCTATGGCCAGCTTTAGCTGAACTGACCTGTAGCCACTGCCAAAGGTATGCATCTTGATTGGTTAGACAAGTCTTTCTCGACTTTTCTAACACCTTTAAAATAACTTTCCAATCTCAGGGAACGCCTACTAATATTTCGTTTATTAACATCTCATGGTATATAAGCATGAGGGTCAGTGGGAGGAGCGTTCCTAACATTTGTGGTCAATGGGAAGAATCAGAGCCCTTACAGATAGCTAAAAAGTGTTATACGAGGGGTTATTTATATGAGAGGCAGAAATTGTGTATTTCCCCTAGCAATCTCTAGGGCAGGGATCTCCAAACTATGGCCCTCCAGCTGTTGTGGAACTACACATCCCATAAGGCAATGTAAAACTCTGACATTCACAGACATGACTAGGCATGATGGTAATTGTAGTTACTGGACAACTGGAGGGCCATAGTTTGGAGACCCCTGGTCTAGAGGAACTCTATGGTTCCATGAAACACAGAACAGTTCAAAAATGCTTATCTGGCCATGTCTGATTAGCAAGCCACACTAGGACTTTTAAAAAAAATCAAAAATTTGAACAAAATGTTAGATAGCCAATTAAATATCAAAGTGCTGTATACAGGACAAAACAGTGACAGAGATACGAGCAGTGAATGGAGAGACAGCCGTGACAGGTGCTGCATTTTTTACTTGTTTGAGTTTATTAAATACACATCTGCTTTGGGGCAGCAAATTCAATACACATTCTTTTCTTGCAATAGTTACTGAAATTCAGCATGACCAGGTTTTACTTGGAGTAGAATTTTTATCAATATCATGTGCTCAAATGTTTGTGTATGTGTCAGTTTAGTTGCCATGCTAGTTTGGACAGTTTAGATGAGCTTCTGTTCAAGAAAGTTCACGTCAACTTCATATTCACATAAGCATTGCTATGTTTCCATTGTCTTACCTTGAAATAAGGAAAGTGCTCAGTCATAAAATTATAGATCTCACTCACAGGAAGGCTTCCCGTTTTACTGTTCTTCAGGGCCATAAATATTAGGATGCTTTTAAAGTAAATACAAAAAAAATGTTAGTAACAGAATATTACATGATTGATTAATAAAAGTGAGATAGAGAAAAGAGATGTTCAGGTAGGGGGTGGTTAAAGTGTATGTATGGTCAAAACTTTTGCTTTTAAGCTTATTTTTTGCTGCTTGTGTCTCGGTAAGGCTACTGTCTTCATGTTCTGTCCCAGGGACACAGCAGAACATGAGAGGAATTTGCTACAAAGTGAGGGGCAATCACCTCTAAGACAGTTGTCACCATGACATATTGGAAAGTTAAAGAGGAACTATGGGAAAAAAAATGGCATATATGATGCAGTCTGCTACTAGCATTAACACAGCAGTTTTTGTTTGTTTGAGTCTATCCTATAACATTTTGCATTGCCTCTTGATCCTGGCAGTAGACTGGTATTTTTCAGTTTTATTTAAAGCATTTGTTAACCCCAAAAAGAATGCTGCTCCTGTCTCTTTAACCTTTCTAGATCCGCGCTATTACCAAAGTACAGCTCCAGCGCGGATCTGAATTTCCGGGTCGACGTCCATGGACGTCCGCCCCTGTGCCCGCTCCCGGTGCGCACTCACAGGCGGCGAGCACGGATGCCGCGTGGGCATGCCCGTGGGTCGGGCGCAATCAATGTCCACTCGTGACCCGCGATCGCCTGTCAGAACTGCAGAACGGGGAACCGCCAATGTAAACACGGCGGTTCTCCTTTCTGTGAAGGGGGACATAACAGATCTACTGATCGCTGTGATCGGGATCAGTGAGATCTGTTATGTCCCGGCCAGCCCAGCCCCATACAGTTAGAACACAATGAGGGAACACAGTTAACCTCTTCACCGCCCCCTTGGTGTTAACCCCTTCATTGCCAATGACATTTATACAGTAATCAGTGGATATTTAAATTTCTGATCGCTGTATAAATGTCATTTGTCCCAAAAAAGTGTCAAAAATGTCCGACATGTCCGCCCCAATATCAAAGTCCCGATAAAAATCACAGATCACCTCCATTACTAGTAAAAAAATAAAAATAAATAAAAACGCCATAAATCAATTCCCATAGTTTGTAGACACAATACATTTTGCACAAACCAATCAATATACGCCGCTTGTGATTTTTTTTACCAAAAATATATATTGGCCAAAACCGATGAATAATTTTTTTTAATTTTTTTTTTTGGATTTGTATTATAGCAAAAAGTAAAAAATATTGTTCTTTTTTCAAAATTGTCACTCGTTGTTTATAGCACAAAAAAGAAAGCTCTATTTGTGGGGGAAAAAAATGATAAAAATTTTGTTTGGGTACAACGTCGCATGACTGCGCAATTGTCATTCAAATTGTGACAGCATTGAAAGCCGAAAATTGGTCTGGGCAGGAGGGGGGTTTAAGTGCCCAGTAAGCAAGAGGTTAATGTGAAATTAGTGGCATGGTGCTTTTTCTTTTTAAATTATCCCTCTGTATCCCCTAAAATAAGTGTTTGATAATGCCAGGTCATGACTTCTCCTCTGAGTGCTGACTCCGCTATCGTATTAGCTGATCTTGAGAGCCCCGTGGTCTTTACGGTCTGTCATTAGCAGCTCTCCTATTCTCCTCTGCCTGTCTTCTACTCCCCCCTCCTCACCCTTCCTCTTCCTGTCAGTCTCTTCTCTGCTCACATAATTAATTTTTAAAGTACCTATGCCCTCTGTATTAGAACAAGAAGTTTGCCTGTGTCCGTGTTATATCATAAATATATGATATAACACCTGCTTGCTATGGGGGCACTCATCAGGAGGGAGGGGCCAGGAGCACCGGCGAGGGACCTGAGAAGAGGTGAATCTGGATTGCTTTGTGCAAAACCTGCACAGAGGATGTAAGTATAACGTTTATTATTTTTTATGAAAAAAAAAACAAGACTTTAGTATCACTTTAAGGCTTTAGAACCACCTGGGTTCAACAACTACAGCAGTCTAGTTGGGTTCTTTAGATCTCTTAATCTCCTATTTGATTGTTTACTGGAGGATGCTGCAGTTCTTGATATCTACATCATGCAGCCAAGGTAGGAAGTCCCGAGATATGTGAGGCTAACAGCATTCTTGGTAATTCAGAAAAGCCACGAGAGAAATGAATATGCCATTGCATTTAGTTAAATACATTAGACACGAGGGTGATGACCTGTGCTGTATCCCTGTGATGCATTAGTCCCTTTTGAAACAAGATTTTGGGCTTATTTTAGATCTCCCTGAGAGACTGTGTGGTCTTGGCACTTTTACTCTCAGCACCTGACAAACTAAGTACATAAAATTAAGAGCTAATTTAGAGTGTTAGAGTTTAATTTACTAGCTATGTTTTGGTATAGGGATTATTTCAATGTTAAAGTAAATCTGTAGTCAAATCTTTTTTTTTCCTTTTAGTTTTGGGTAACCTGTGAAAGGGCAATGCCTTATGTTAAGCTAGCCATACAGGGAGCAGCCACATTTTGGTCAATGTGTGTCCTTCTCCACTTGACAAAAGTCAATCATTTGCTTAACTTCTGTTAAAGGGAAAACTTTTCTTGATCAGTGGCTGCAGCCACTGATTAGTGTATCCTGACAGCAGCTCAGATTTAAATTTCTCAGAAAGATGGATTGCTTCATCCACCTTGTTTGTGTGGATGGAGGAATCATGTTTTTTTTTTGTTCAGTGCACTGGCTAAATGAAAAAAAAAAAACTGTGTATGGACAGCATTAGGTTTAAGTCCCCGTTGGGAGATTTACGCTCTCTATTTGTCCTGATAACCAATGTCATATGGACAGAAACTAATAAGAAATATAAAATGTTAAAATTGTTATCGGAACAGGACTAGACGGGAAATCTTCCAGTGGGGACACTTGTTCTTGTGACAACTGTCTCTCACTTCCTGCTGTGTCTTTGTAACAGGAAGTGAAGGTACATTTTCACAAAGAGACACAGACAGCAAACAACTAACTGAGGTTTTAACGTCTTCTCATCTCCAAAGCCAAAAACCAGCAAATCTTAAAAAATGTTTTGGCTATAGATACACTTTTAAAGTAGAAACCTAACTAATCTTAAAAATGTTCCCTCCCCCCTCCTAACACCTATTCTGACCAACCTGTAACAGCTGCAGGGGAGAGGAGAAAGTGCTTGACAACTGCTGGCAATGCCTGAGCAAGGTGATGTCACACATAAGCTTACTAAAGTGTATCTATAGTTTGTTTTTGGCACTCCCTCCTCTCCCCCAACTTGCCGCTGGCTGAAAAAAAGTAGCTGGATCTTGTGATTGGAGCAGCCTGAAAATAGGTATACAAATATATACATCTTTATTCTTTATATACATCTTACTTACACAGATTAGTCAGCATAAGTGTTAGGAGGGGGGATAGAGCATTTTTAAGATTAGTTTTTCCTGGAATTCTACTTTAAATGCTGTTAGATGTTATGGTTCAGAATGGAGTTATGGGTAGAGTTCAAGAGTAAAGGCTTATAAGGCTAGAGAACATGGATATTTCTGCACAGTCTTTAGTCCTTATTTATGGCGCTGAAAGTCTTGCACCAAAAACTAACAACACTAGTGCTAGTCTGGGCAAAAATATCATAGTTGTAAACATTTTGTAAAAATACATTTTAGACCTATACGATTTTTTTGAAAACTAGAATGCTCTAACTGAAACGTAAACAATGTGTGCAAATGTAGCCTTAGAATACTGTCAAAATTACATTTGTAATTGCTAAATGCAGTATAACAATAGTTAAATGAGTATTTTTTTTATTTCTTTATATGCAGTGGAAAAGAGAATTCAAGCATGGAGCTGCTCTTAAATTTTGAAATGATTCCTAGGCGCAATAATTCAAGATGATGGAGGAATTTGCCCACTGGTGCATTTTTTCAAAGGAATTCAGGAGGTTGAAAAAGTCATGAACAGTTCAACCTGAATGTCAAATTTTTGCAGTTAAATATAACTTTTAGATAGACAAAAAAATGAGTACATGTAAAAGTTGCAACAGTTCTTTTAAGAGCTGGCTTAGCGCACAAAGAGCACAACCCAACAAGCATTAAGCAGTGCTGGTGCTTGGAACATCTAAGACTCTTACAACTAGCCACATTCAAATTTTGTTTTTGGATTCTGTCTGTCGAATCAATTAAATTTACCAGCCAGGTAGACCGCCACAGTACCCAGTTGTTGGCAAATTTGGTTGATCTGAAGGATTACATTGGACAATATCAGAATGTTCTGTTGCAGGAAGGGGATAAGGTCCACCACTTTTGCTGTATTCTGTGCAAAAAGTTTAAAAGTTGGTTTCTTCACTTTAATCAGATTTGGAGGTTAGTTCTTTTCTGTTACAGTTGAGGCTGTCTTGTCAATAATGGATCGGGGTAACAAGCATTTATCAGTTTTATGCTTTTTAGTCCTTAGTGAAGGTCAGATCAGGCTATCATGGTGTGAAGCAAAGGCCTACTGTGCATTCACACAGTTCCAGTTCTGGAGTTCAGCTTTATTTTGTGCATGACTAAAAGTAAGACTGGGGGTCAGCTATAATGTTGGACCAAACGTGGAAACAGGAGCAAAATGGGCAAGCGTTGAGGTGTTCTTTTTACTTGTTTTGTATTTCTGTTATGGAGAATCCCGTGCTAATAGTCTAGAAAGTTTCAGCAGTCAGCACTACAATTGACAAATATTAAGAAGATGGTAATACCCTGCCAAATGAAAATGAACAATAAGGGGTTGTGTGAATAAACTATTTGAGCTGCTGCTACCACCTGTGTTTCACACAAAATGGACTATGGAGATATAACATTGTGGAAGCGCTGCTATAACCAATAATGAATAGAATAACACTAAATGAATAAAATAACACTAAATGAATACTAGGCAATAAGTTTTTCTTTAAATACCTGTTGTTACGACATGCTATAC